>CM054058.1:254580775-255119728 GCA_028641055.1 Alopecurus myosuroides
GGGATCATCCAAGTGAGAGGTCTCATTGTAGCACTAGTTATCACAAAATCCAGAAAATCCACAAAAAGAGAGAAGCTCAACGAGAAGATCGGGCCACCCCATATCATCTGTGTGGCGCATGTGGTGGAGTAAGAAGCTTACTCATAACAGCCGGTGAATCAAGATGAACATAGGTGTTCAGAGTGATACCTCTTCTTGTAGTAGATGGTAATATGGGAACTTTTCCATGACGAGTCTTGCCCATGATGAATGGCTTGCAGCAAACAATATCACGACCAAGTGAGCAAATAAATAAAGCTATGCTCCCCGGCAACGTTGCTAGAAAATAGTCTTGATGACCCACAAGTATAGGGGATCGCAACAGTCTTCGAGGGAAATAAAACCCAAATTTATTGATTCGACACAAGGGAGACAAAGAATATTTATTAGCCTTAACAACTAAGTTGTAAATTCAGCTGCACCTGAAAGTAGACTTTCTCGTAATAATTTATCAGTGGTAACAGTTTTATTGTAGCAGTAGAAATAAAGTAACAGCAGTAGTAAAATAGTAACAAAGTAGCAATCACGAAAAACAGCAGGATGGGAGTACCGTAGGCATAAAGGGAATGGATGAACGAGCATTGCATGGATAACAAGGGTCGTAATAATAATAACTTGGGAATTGCATATAATAATAATAAATTATAAAACATGTAGGCAAACCATATGCATGTGTTCCAATATAGTCGTACGTGCTCGCAATGAGAAACTTGCACAACATCTTTTGTCCTACCAGCCCGTGGCAGTGGGGCCTCTAGAGAAACTAGTGATAATTAATGTGCTCCTTATAACAAAGCATCGGAGCAAAGAATTAACACTCCGTGAACACATGTGATACTCACATCACAGCCATCCCCTCCGGTTGTCCCAATTTCTGTCACTTTGGGGCCTCGGGTTCCGGACAACAATGTGTGTAAACAACTTGCAGGTATGATCAAGAAACATAATTATACTCATGAAACAATAACATGTTCAGATCTGAAATCATGGCACTTGGGCCATAGTGACAGGCATTAAGCATAAGAAGTTGCAACAATGGTAGAAAACACTAACAATGGATACTAGGCACTATGCCCTAACAATCTGGCATTATTACATGATCAATCTCATCCAATCCCTTCCATCCCTCTCAGCCTACAGCGGGGTTTACTCACTCATGGACGGGGGAAACATGGATGGTTGATGGAGAAGGAGTGGCGGTGTCGATGGTGATTATCTCCTTCGAATCCCTGTCCTGGCAAGGTGCCAGAACAGGAACTTCTGATCCTCGAATCGAGTTTCGGGGTGGCGCCGACGCTCTGTTGTGTTTCTGTGGAATATGACGAACCCCCTTGCGTTTTAGGGTTGAAGGCAATATGTAGTCGAAAGGGGAGTCCGAGGAGGTCCAGGGTGGCCCACACCACCTGGCGGCGCGGCCAAGGGGGGCCCGCCGGGGGGGGGGGGGTTGGCCACTTCCTGGCACCTCTTCGGGTCTCCTTCTGGCTCCCGGGGTCTTCTGGTGTTTTAGGGCCAATGGGGTCTTTTCTGGACAATTTCCCGAAAGGTGATTTTTCTGCACAAAAACGAGACACCAAGGTAATTCCGCTGAAAACAGCGTCAGTCCGTGTTAGTGGTATCCAAAACTCACAAGTTTAGAGGAAACCAATAAGAAAAGTGTTCGGAAAAGGAGATACGTTTTCGACGTATCAGCACGCACCCGAGGATTCGGTTAGCCATGGTTTGTGTAAGATGGATGGGAGGAGTGTCAAACATTTTATAGGTCTCTCTATTAAAATAAAAGCTCTAGCACATGAGTGATCCATGCTTCCCTCAGCGAAGGGCCTTTCTTTTACTTTTATGTTGAGTTTCCATCTTCTAACTTTATGCACAGTTGAGAGAGCATAGTTTCCATTCTGAGTTTAATGTGCATTTGTCCCGGAAACATTATTAATTGATTCATGATGTGTTATTGCTTGCTCTCAAATTATTTGTTCTAGTCTTCCTCATAAACTTTAAAGGTGTCTTGGAATTTATGTTTTTCCCCACTCTAAAGAACTAGCGAAATATCACTTTGCCATGCTTTCTCTATACTTGAAACAAACGTATAACTTTTAAAGCATTGTTATTCATGATCTTTTATTTGTGTTACTCCTCCTGATGCAAGGTGATTGCTATGCTTTATTATTAAAGTTTTGTTTATCATGCTTGTGTTAAAAAGTTCGATGATCTCAGCTTACATATGCTTTTAGATTATTGATGAGCAAGTTCATGTTGGTAGCATGTCACATCCGAAATTATGTGTTTTTTATCTTTTACCTACTCGAGGACGAGTAGGAACTATGATTGGGGATGTTGATACGTCATAAACATATCCTTAATTTCTGATGTTCCATGTTGTTTTGATGTTATTTCTCACATGTTTGCTATACACTTTATGTCATTTTTATCTATTTCTGGGACTAACCTATTAACAAGATGCCACAGAGCTAGTTCCCTGTTTTCTGCTGATTTTAGTTCCAGAAAAGTTATTCGCGAAATATTCTCGGAATTGGTAAATTAGAAGCCTAGAAGTCTTAGAATTCCCGAAGATTCCACGGAGTCCCGAATAGACCCGGAGAGGGGCCAAGGGGCACACCATAGGGTGGCGCCCCCCTAGCTGCGCCTAGGGTGGTTTGGGCCCCCCAGGTACCCTCTGCCATCGCCCTTTCGCCTATATAACCCCCCCGATATATCAACCCTATAAATATACCACTTTTTCACCAGAAACACTCGAGGCCGCCGTCGTCGTCATCCCGAGATCGGGAGGGTTGTGGAGCTCTGCCCAGCACCCTATCGTGAGGGGAATTCATCATCGGGGGGGTCTACACCACCATGACCTCCTCCAAAGTGATGCATGAGTAGTTCATCCCTGGACTACGGGTCCATAGCAGTAGCTAGATGGTTGTATCCTCCACTTTATGCCTCATGTTTAGATCTCGTGAGCTTCCTCACATGATCGAGATCATCTTTATGTAATGCTACATGTTGTGTTTGATGGGATCCGATAAATGTTGAATGTTATATCTTTTGATTATCAATCTATCATGTTATCTTCATGTATATGCTATTTATGATCTTACATGCTCTCCATTATTAGTAGATGCTCTGGCCAAGTAGATGCTATTAACTCCAACAGGGAGTATTTATGCTCGATAGTGGGTTCATGCCTCGTTTGCATCTGTGCTCGAGTGACAAAAACGTGACGGATGGAGGATGTGTTGTTGCCATTAGGGAGAAACCAACAATGCTTTGTCTAAGGATGATTCTATTGTTTACATTACCCACTTTACTTACTGCGATTATCTGGTGCTTGCAACTTAATACCCAACGTTTGTTCGGATGATATTCGGAGGGTGGATTACTAGTCATAGATGCAGTTGGATGACAATCTATGTATCTTGTTGTAATGCCCGCATGAATCACATAGTAATCTTTATGTCATGCATATGCACTACGGTGCATCCTTCATTTCTTGCAATTGCCCAGCTGTAATTCGTTCACCACACATGTTATTTATCTTTCACGGAGAGACACCACTAGTGAAATGTGCACCCCGGTCCATTTTCCTCAAAACGATAATACACACACTACTTCCACTGCTTTCACACTGCTGCTACTGTTTTATACTGTTTTCATATTGTTTTCCACACCATATGTTTAACCTCTTTGTTTTCAGCTCAACCGGTGATATTGACAACCTCACTGCTTCGTTGGGGCAAAGTGATTTGATTGTGTTGTGTAGGTTCCATGTTGTTGCTGAACTGGTAGTGCGCCCTGCCATCTCAGCTGCATCAACCTTCCGAAGTTACTCTTTCTTCCTACTGGTCGATTCAACTTTGGTTTCTTTTCCATGGGAAAACTTGTTGCTGCACTCTTCACACCTCGCGCTTGGGGTCTCCGAATGAGCGTGTGTCCACACTCCATCAGCGGCAGGTTCTGGCGGTGCCAAGGGGCGCCACTCTGTCTCGGGCGAGTCCTCTTCCTCCTCCTCCTCGTCGGAACACTCTGTGTCGCTGGAGTGCACGCTGCTGTCGATGCGGTGGGAGTGGAGCCTCCCTACGTACTCCCGCTCCACTTGCTGGTCCTAGTACCACGAAGACATGGCGTCCTCGGGGTGATGATGCCTCGTCTGCCACGACATGTTCTTGTAGCACTAGTTTATGTAGTCGACCCGTCCCTGGCTGGAGAGACGTGGCACCCCCGGGACGAAGACGACGTTGGTCTTCCAACCTTTCGGGAGGCGTAAAGCAGCATAAGTGTTTGTGCGGATAAGTGCGCGCGCGTCCTCCCCCGTCAGCAGATTCTCGTAAGATGGAGGCGTGTGGGCACTGGCAGGGTTACGGGGAGCTCGTTGGCGGGCCGCGTCGTGTCGGTGTTGGTGCATAGTGGAGGCCGAGAGAAGCTAATGGATGAGTGGACTTTAGGACTGGAGGAGGAAAGAAGCGAATGGAGGAGTGGACTTTAGGAGTGGAGGAGGAGAGATGCTCGGACCCTTAAAATTTAACTCCGGCCAAAATAGCTCTCCCCGATACGTGCACTAACGACTCAGTTGGAAAGATGGGACGTCGCCACAGTTCTGCCTACATGCGTGCTGAGCCAGCTTTGGGGCTAGCTAGTTGTTGCCCGCCATGCCTGCAAACTTCGGGCGAGCTAGCTGCATGCCGCGCGAGATGTGCACTCTTTGTCTCCGTGCGCTGCGTGATGTTCCTGCGTTACCCGTCTCGTCTTGATTTGAATGTGTGCTTGCGCGTGTGCCCAGCCATGTGCACACATGTCCATGCATCACTTCTTCCTGCATGTGTTATCGGCTAGCTGTGGACTGCTGGGTCGAAGTCGGCGCCGTTTATATGCGTACTGCCCCGTGGTGCATGCGTGTTGCTTCACGCCTGCATGACCCGGCCGTTTGTGTGTGCTCGTTGTCATCGTTGCGCCTGGACAACAAAGTCAATGGTAAAGGCATGCCTTGGCACCAATTAATGGTGTTTGGTGATCCCCAGCCGGCTTCTCCCTGCCGCTACATTACCCGATCGGTGCATTTGGAGGGCCTCTTCAAAACACACCCCCTTCATCACCACGTCTCGAATATATAGCTTGTGCAAAACACAAGAGGTCAGCTCTGTGCTCTATGCGCGCGCCATGACCCGTACGATCATCGAGTTGGTCAAGCAGGAACCACTCCAGGTCGCACACCAAGTGGAGTACGTCGGTCCCAACGGCTATGACCTCTCCGATGTGGTGCGGTTCTTCACCGCTGGTGGAAATATCTCTCTTTTACCGCCGCGCACATCGTGCTTGGATCAAAGTACGCCAATCGGCGCATGTTCATCTTCGACCATGGGAAGGATGGAGGAGGGGTCTACGCTAGGCTTTGGGAGCATGACCCGGGAGCAAATCTTTGGCACGGCCTCTGCAAGCTGAACAACACCCTGGTGTGTTGCGTCCAGGTCAGCCCTTTGCTCCTCTGGAACGAGTCCGTCCCACTCGTGCGTCCAGTTTTTCGTGTCCTTCATCGCGGCAACTAGTGTGCTTATAGAGCATATGTGTAACCTTCTACGTCGTCGAATCATCGTTTTTTACTTGTCGACATGTCTGTGTGCTGTGATTGTGTTTTGCTACTCCATAATCAAGTTAATTTGTGTTGTGTTGCAAGTACTTAGTTGTATGTAGTTCTTTAGTTACTTTTGGTTTCAAAGAGAAACGTTCTGCATATTAGAACGCGTTTTATGCCGACGACCTCAACTCCAAAATTATTTCATAATACTTCGTTATTTCCTCACAAGGTCCCTTAGTAAATTATTGCATAAATGGTCAATTTGTTTAAGCCACCCGTCAACATCCAACGTCTAGCATAGTTTCCCGCACTTCCGCCAAAATTTCGCGTCCCTCCGAAAATGTCGCGCCAGGACTGCCCACCCAAAATTTTCCCTGCAAGAATATTACTTATCAGCCCTCCCGCACACAAAGGTCAAATTTTATCACGGAGTAGATTTATGTAATCATTCTGAAACCCCCTCCCCCTTATACCCTCGGCCCTCGCCCAAAGAATCAACTACTTTCCCTTCCCCTCAAGTCCCCGTCCTCCCAGACCAGATCACATCCCTCTTACACATCGCTGTATAGCTTGCTTGCCAGATCTCCCACGTCACCGTCGAGATCGCTCTCCAGATCTGCCCCACGCCGCCCAGGTTGCCGCACAGGACTATCACCTCGCCCTCGTGTTCATGGGTCTGCCACATCGTCACCAACCTTGTTGTCGTGTGCTCGCTGGTGTGCCACATCGCCTTTATTCTCACCGGTCTGCCGCATCGTCACCAACCTCGCTTTCGTGTGCTCGCTGGTGTGCCACCTCGCCATTAACCTTACTGTACGTACAGATCTACCACCTCGTCTCCAACCTCGCTTCAACTTCACCATCAATGTCTGCAACCACGCCGAGACGGATAAAGGTTGAAGGCGAGAAACGCAGTAAGATTGATGGTTCTTCATATGTTTGATGCAATTAATCTTTCTAAATTAGTTGTCTGTTTAATTGTATGTTTGATCCTTCTTATGTTCAATGCAATTAATCTCTCTCTATATTGTTTGATCGATGCTTCTTAATTATCCTGCTAATGTTTGATGTAATAAATCTCTCTAAAATGTTTCTCTGTTTAGTTGTATGATTGATGGTTCCTTATATATGTCTTTGTTCTTGGCTTTGCATTTATAACTTTGTATAGTGGTAAACAGAGGCTTGTCCATGTGTTAATTCCGAAAAATCTGTGGCGGAAATGGGTGTGTTGCCCTCCCGATACTCATTTTTTTAGTTATTTGCTTTCGTAGTAGACTTGTAATAAAAGACTGCATGGTTTCTTTTACTGGAAATCGGAAGGGGGACCTTCTTGCTAATCTTGCATAAAAATAAAAATAGAAGTATCCAACTTTGTTTTCGTACGATAGAAGTTTTCTTATTTCCAGCCTGTATACTATTAGGTTTATGGTCAATTTGCTTATGATCTCACGGGATGAGTACCTTAATTTTTTATGATGTATTACGTTCTTATCAAGTGTTTATATTTGGAGCTTACTTTGAGTTATTTATTCATGTTTGGATCACCACTACACCCAATGGAAGAAGAGCGTGCCAGAATTATCATGGAAAACAATGCAAGGATGCATCAACTGGGTGTAAAGTCTTTAGAAAGTATTCTTTAATGTCCTACCGTATTCACAACCAAAAAGATCAAGAAGGAAAACTCTGCATCTGAGTATTTTCCTGAGGATGATGTTGAAGAGGAATCAGATTCCAGTGAAGGAGACTGGTTATGTCAATCACTATTTAGTGAGGACAATGAGCTGCAAGTTATTCCCTAATTCGGCAGCTCAATATTCTTCCATGATATAACAACAACTAGGGTGTAATGCTTAAAACTCTTTAAGTTATAATAAAAACTACCTTTAGTAAAAAAAACAACTAGGGAGCAACTTACTTATCTTGTGTTGATTAGTTTGATTACTGTTGTGTCATATATTTTGTGATACTTCATCTATTCCATACCATAAGACGTTTTGGCAAGCTAATTAAGCTCGTGGTTTTTTTTTCAACATGGTTTCCATTTATGTTCCTCACATGCTTGACATCTGCTAGGTCATTACGGACACACTTGTTTGATTATCACTAGTAAAAGAGCCCGTGCGTTGCAACGGTTCTAAAACAATTCGATATGTGCTCACAAATCTAGAAAACAATTTTATGCAATTGCGAGCACTGAAACATCTTATATTTCCCTTTCTTTAAAATTATTAGGTGTAGAAAAAAATATCATAGGAAATTAGCATCAAGTGTTTGCCGACGCGAGATAATTTGTGCCAAAGTTGAAAGAAAAATTTGTAATTGTGTGTATCTAGCCGGTAAAAAAAAGTAACAGCTAACACCGTCCACCACCACAATTTCCCAAACATTGTCTTCTTTCACTGTCCGTTGTCTTCCACTTGTAATCTCTGTTGCTCCATATTCACCATGGTGAACTCAGCATACAACTAAATCAGTGTGCTTTCAAGAAAAATTACTTCACCAATGTGTGTAGTCCTTCGGTGATTTAAATTATATGCTCAGCTGACAGGTTAAGTGTGCAACAGATTGGAGATATTAGTAGAAAGGAAAAAATTGTGCCATAAGGATATTACGATGCATGGTAGGATGTATCTTCCGACCATAGAATTCTAAAGCCTTATGCCAGTTCTTCTCTGCGAACTGTACCACTTAGATTTCTGATGGTATTTATACTCATTCTACTGTTTCACCTCCTTGCCAACCAAATTCGGAAATTTCAAGTACAGATCCTTTTGATCACAGTCAAGTTCAAAATAACCAAAAGCCTCTCGAAAGGCATCACTTGCTGAAATCTTGACAACTATTAAATTATAAGATCGTTTATTAAAGAAAACAAAAGACCACAGTTAGATCGATGATCTCAAGCAGTATGTTTCTTCGAGCCTACTTCTGAGCTGGCGAGGCGCCTTCTCCGCCCGAAGTGCCCTCGCTGGCTCGCTGTTTTTTCTCAGACAACCTTGCTGAACCAGTACGAGACCTCCACTTGTTTAGAGACATTATCACAAACACTTCGAGTGCAGCAAGAAACATAGTGGGCAAAGTATTGAAGCCGCAGTCGCGTAGTTCAGGAACACCTCAGGCCACATACCTCGTTGCCAATACGTAGGTCCAATGCTCTAGTGGACTTGGTGGAGATGTGCTCGCTAGTGGAGAATGCATACACACAGATTGACGGACTGACAGAAAGTCCAGGTCTTCAGTTTTGAACGTGCGGAAATTCATAAATTACAGAGACAAAGCAACAGAGCGTAGTGGCCCTTTGGCATAGGACAGACAGTTTTGTACATCGCGGACGGAGGGCGAACTGCTGGAGGATAGAGCGAGGTAGTGCAGATTCCGAGTACTTCCAATTCCTTCATTTTTCATGATCCCCTTCTTTCCAAACTCTCATTCCTCCTTAGTTTCAGTAATTGCGCTAGGGACGACGGAGGAGGTTGATACCGATCGGCGTGGAAAAGGATTGATGGAGGAGGGGTCTTAGAGGAGAGAGAAGGGGCAGGGGCCACGTTGAAGAACCATTACTGGACGTGGAGCTTGGGGTGGAGGCGCGCCCTGTCCTCCTGCTCGGTGGAGTTGGCGACCGTACCTCATGGCGACATAAGTAGGCAGAGGAGATGCCACGGTGGTCGGCTGCAGCGTATCCAGAGACTACGGTTTTAGAGAAGTCCCTGGAGGTGGGCAGGGTGGATCCCGCCGCCGGTGAGTAGGACAGAGCGGAGCCGGGTGTTGGGGGAAGGTAGAGTGAGGTGAATGTACGGCGCGAAAATCTCGGGTGGTGTGGTTCGGGCGGGGAAAAGAAAAAATCATGAACCGTTATGATGGCAAGTGTGGGTAATATGTGATTTGGTGGGAGGGTAGTTCCGTAAATTCATGTTAGACGAAAAATTTGGCAGAAACCTTAATGCCTTTATTATTAGGTAAAGATAAAGATAAAGATGTGCTATTTTTCATATATTTTCCATACATTGTTGGCCATCTGTTAGTTGCATCTATTTTCTATACATTGCTGGTCACCTACTAGTTTCATCTGTTTTCTGTACATACTTATAATCTGATATTTCATCTATTTTCTTTGCATGATTGATAGGCATGCAAGAAGAAGATGATGTCGAAATCTGCTTCAAAGAATGAGGATGATACTTTAGGTGTGATGATGGATCGTGGAATGCATACTTTGTCAAAGAAATCTCGTGTGGAAACAAGTATTTCAAAGTCTGAACTTAAAGTGCAAACTGATGTTGAGAGAGCGGGACATGCAAATATGCACAACACAATTGCTGATTTGAGGCTGGCGAATGCAGAATCCGAGTGAATGAGGCTTCGGTTTGCATTTAAAATGGAAGAAATGGGGAAGGAACAAGATGAGCTAAAAACGTGCCAACAAGGAGTTGTCCTACTTCAGCAGTTGTTTCAGCGCATATGTCGTAATTGGAACTGTGGTCGTGTTGCTTAAAACTGATTTTCTGTATGTTGATTTTCTTCTATGTAAAATAAATCAGTAGTGCTTTAATTTTTGTATTTGATGCCTCCTATGTGGTTTGGTTTTCTGGATACGGAACATAGAAAGGTCATTTCGAACGGTGATTTAAGCACCCATCTGGCACAAAAACAAAACTTCGTAGTACCGTAACGTCAAGAGGCCTAAATCAGGCACGTGGTGCCGTAGGCCATGCCCACGTGTCGTTTTATGATTGGGCAGTTCCACAACGAAACAAAACGTCACGGAAAGGGCGCCATGTGGCACTGTGTGTTTGGCACACATGGCGTCGCTTTGCCGCTCCCTTCGCATCGGAAAAAAATACGTCACCGCGTAGCCTATGATGACCAGAGATCGTCCCACAAAAAGACCACACAGCGACCTATGATTGTTCCACGTGTCGTCATCTTGTTGCGTCATCTCATACCACGACGCTAGCAGTTTGTCGCATATGGCGTCCATATGGTTTGACTTGATTGGTCGAGGCCGTGACAACAAAAAAACGTCATGAACGAGATCGGTGGTTATGACGTCATGAACGGGATCGATGATGTCATAACCGTGGTAACAGTATCAACTCTTGACGGAAAAAACGTTGCAATCGTAATAACGTAAGCTGCGTGTAATGTGACGTCAGCTGATAACGTAAGCCGCTAGTTAATCCTTTGCCACGTGTCAGCCGACAGCGACGAAATAAAAACGTTTCCGTTTATTGGGCCGGGACGGGACGGCCCAGCTGCTCGCGACGATTGTGTGAACGTTGAGGATAGCCTCGACGTTCTCTGGGTCAAATTAACAGCGCAGAATCGTCCGTAACATTCGATCATACACGTTCTCACTCCATCGCGGAAACCGTCGTGGATTGCCCTCAGAAACCTTTTTGAGCTCATCCGCAACGTTATTGAAATGTTCCAAATCGCGTGAAATTTGGTAGTGTAGATAAGAAACATGTAGCATAAGGCATGAAAATAACATGAAACATCAGAAATTATGTATACGTTTGAGACGTATCATGCTTCTTTACGGAAGTTTATATAGTTTGTTACTACATACATTAAGGGTACTATCATTTGATGAACTATGCCTCTGCCTACGTAGCTAGCTGGCAATTATTGTGTGAGCAATGCTAAGTTTGGAGACGTACGTATACTCTAATTATATATGATAGTTACCTAGATAGATTTAATTATGTCTAATCCAGTTTTATGTATACTAAAATGCAATCACTAAACCAGTTGTGCAGACAGTACCATATCTCGGACCCCTCGGAAAAACAATTTCACAGAACATATCATCACAGACGGCCATTTAGTTCAGCCGTCTCAGAAAACATATTATTAGAAAGGGGTGATATTTATGGGAGTCCGTAAACATATTATTAGTGATGGGTCACATTTACGGCCATCTGCAGGATGTAGTCATCAGAGCCGGTTGCTAGAACCGGGTCTAGCAGAACATATTAGAGACCCTGGGTCGGAGCCGGTTGATGAAACCCGACTCTGCCCGTTGTACACCAACGGCTCTAATGTCTGGTTATGTACTAGTGTAGAAAGCTACAATTAACATAGAATACAAATGTTCTACCAAATAACGACAAGAGATACAAATATATGCCATGTAACCATGTTGTTCAAGCATGACACAGTATATATCAATGCATTCTTTTAATATATTAGGCATGGAAATCCGTCGTGTGTTCAGAAGTATGACATAGTGCTACACTTGTTCGTGGAACATCGACAATTAGGGTGTCACTCCCTATGACTTAGCCGTTTCAAAGCTGTGAGTAAAACCATCCCTCTCAGGTAGAAAAATTAGGGAGCAGGTGATCAGAGTGTCATTCCCCTTGGTTTAGCCGTTTCGAAGCCGCTAATGAAACCATCCCTCTTGGGTGGCTCTCGGGTAGAAACTTTTTGGAGTGTGGGACCCCACGTGTGGCTCCCATGCGGGCAGCGTTATATGACCCAATACGGATCCCCCCGCCACGCTGACATATAGTGTAGCACCCTACCCTGCGGTGTCATACTGCATAACGCGACACACGGTGTGCGGACACCACGTAAAAAAGTTATTTTTGAAATATTTTTAGATGTAGGTTTATTTTGTGCTGAAAATTAGCCATGGGTTCATTTTGTTAGTTTTCACTCCCTCTTGGGCGCTACAGCTGCCAGCACCGTGCTCGGCAACTAGAATGCTGCATTCCAGGGAATGCGCCTATGCATGCAGGCGGACGCATGGTGATGGCTCCCAAGTGCAGGAGATCAATTGTAATACTTTTCGAATTAGAAAGGTTGTCGAACCCACGAGGAGCAGAAGGAACTGGTAAGTAGAATAGCAAAGGAATAATAAAAGCAACAGGTGTTTTTGTGTTTTAATTGTGTAGTGCAAGTAAAGTAAAATGCGGAAAGTAAATTGCAGCAAGTAGTAGGTCTCAATGAGAGACAAAGCCCAATCCTCTAATGCGCAAGAGGACAAGCTCAAGTGTGTGTTTGTGTCTTATATATGGAAAACGTTCCCGGGGGCTGCACGGATTTAGCTGGCATAGTGATTCATTGCATAACATGTTTGTATATCTTGTCTAGTTTTAATCTTCTTCGGACGGAGCCACAAATAGGAATACATAAATAAATAAAATATCACCCCTTATGATGGATCACGTGGCCAATTAAATGACAGCACGAGAATTATTAAGATATGATGTCCCACCATAGCCTTATGCTCTAAGGTCCCCGATACAAGTACCCTCATAATTCAATTCAACGACTCTGTCTCAAGTTCCTGTCACCTAAATGTCGCACCCGGACTTCTAGAGGATACTCGTAGTTCCGTCGAACAGTAGTTGATTGGGTTACGGGGCTTACCGGCACCCGCATCTCTTACGAGTAGGCCAACACATGTATGTGTGACAACCAACCCCTACTGTTCATCGTCTACGTAAACCATCCCATAGAAATCAGGATACTACCATTGACGTACTCCATACCATACACACATGGTACGTCAACGGCGTTTAACAAAATGATAACACAACATATCTCTAAGACACAAATAAATAGAAATAAGTTGCAAATAGCTCTCACTAGAGCAGAGATAGCAAATACAATCATCCAGAGGACACATGTCCCAACATTTCATCATTACATCTCAGCGGAAGCATTCAAAAGGTCTGAGTACAGACAAATCCAAATAGGCTTAAGAAGCCGGGAATGAAAAGGAAAACGGAGCCCATCCACGATGTCTCGGATTCTGCCCAGGTCCGCTATCTACTCGTCAGCAGCCTCGTCAAACTCCACGTAGTAGCCATCACGGGGATCCTCGTAAGCGTAGTCTACGGAAACCACAGCCCCAAAGGGGTCAGTACATAAACGTACTGGCAAGCAAGACTCACAGTTCACCAAAGTGTAATCCGTCAACACCAAGCACAGATGCTTTGGTTCAACGGAAGAAAGGGTGATACAAAAGATGCGGCAGCTGGCTGCACTAACCAACTACAGAACATGATACAACTTCCGGCTAACAGAAAAAAGATAAGATAGCGTATCGTAACCAACTACCAACTAACTCCAAACAAACCCATCCTGGATCTCGCCCCTTATCCAAAGAAGCAATCCGAGGATAACTCACACAATGGGATTAATGATGGATCAAGTTATTGTGGCAATAAGACTATTACTAGTCAAGTTATCATTAGTTAGGTGTAAGTTGTTCTGAGTACTTGTTAGCCAGTACTTTCACCAAGTCAACCATAACCGCGGAAAACACGGCTTCTCGAGAAGATTTATCCCTGCAGGGGTGCACCAATTTGGCCGTACACGTAAGAATATCCCGC
Organism: Alopecurus myosuroides; assembly: GCA_028641055.1. Taxonomy (NCBI): domain Eukaryota; kingdom Viridiplantae; phylum Streptophyta; class Magnoliopsida; order Poales; family Poaceae; genus Alopecurus; species Alopecurus myosuroides. The sequence continues at coordinate 254,594,732 of CM054058.1, forward strand.
CAGATGGGAATCAAACCCACCAAGCGCGGCACTCAACACAACTCAACTCTTCTTCACATCAAGCCCAAAGAACCACGTGCTGTGCGTGCGCGGCTAATCGAGCCCCACGAAGAAAAGGGGACTTTTTGTAACATCCCAAGTATGAAAAATAGCCATTAGAATGTTTTGCTCTCTGTTATTTTATGTTTTGCATCATGACATCATGTTCATTGCATTTGTTTTGCTTGTTTTCCATTTGTTTTCCTCTGTTTTCATTTGTTTTCCTTTGTTTTCTATTTGAATTTCAAATCAAATTTCAAACCTTTTGTTTCATACTTGTGATTTTACAATTTCCAAAATGATATTTCAAATCAAAACAATCAATTGTTTCCATTAAAGTTGTGATTCCAAAACTATTGTTTTGTTTCTATCAAAAATTCATTTAATACCAAACCCTTTTCAAATTCAATTAATTTCCAAAACAGCAACCCTTTTGAAAATTATGAAAATGACCAAAACACTTCCATCATTGTTTCCATCAAACCATAAGGTTCAAAACTATTTAAAATGATGGCTTTTAATATTTCACTTAATTCAAATGATGTTCAAATTCAATTGCAAATTACAAACAACACCCAATTTGAACTTATCAAAATTACAAAACAATTCATTCAATTGTTTCCAATTAAACTTGAATTTTAAAACTTATTTTGCTTAAGTTCAATTATTTCAATCAATATTAAAATTCAATCAAATTCCAAACAACTTGCAAACAGTACCAAAATTAAAAATATTTTTGAAAACAAAAGTTGGAAAGTTGTTGCTGTGGTAATAACTAACCTATACAATTTTTTCTAAAATTTTCCTAAATCCAAAACATATCTTTTTCTTCCTATTTCTAATCAGCAAAAAAAAAGAAGAACAAAGAAAAAAAAAACAGCAAAGAGAGAGAGAGGGGCAGGCCCAACCCATCTCTCCCCTCTGGCCCGATACCCCTCGCTCCTTCTTCTTCCTCGGTACGGACGATCATCCACGATGTCCACGTCTGCAGGTACAGGCAGCAACGGCCGTGAGCATCTCACCTCCCCCTATAACCCTAGCATCGATCTCCTCCCGTGCCCTAGACCCCTCCACCTTTCTCCTCGAGCGCCGCCAAGTCTTTCCCTCTCTCTGCACGCTGCTCCTCCCCCTCTGTTTCTGCTCCACCACCGAAACACCACCGCCACCCTCTGTTCTCCGGCGATCGCTGCCGTTTGAGTCGCCCTCCGGCCAGGGTCGGCGCGGGAATGGAATCCCCGCACCGCCCTCTCCTTCCTCGACCCCACGGCGAGGGCCGGGAGCCAAGGAATCGCCGCCGCCGTCCAGCCCTCGCCACCGTCGCCACCTGCTCCGCCCCGAGCGCTGCTCCTCCCTCCGATCTTTTCCCCACAGTGAGTCCCCTCGACCCCTTCCTCCCTCTCCTCCACCCCTCTCCACGCAGCACCCCACTCACCTGCACGCACACGCACGTCCGCGGCGCCCCTCCCGCGAGTCGCAGCGGCAGCTGACGCCGGCCGCCTGCTGCTCTCCGTCGAGGTTCAGTAACCTGAACCTGCACAGGTTCAGTTAAGTCCGCGAACTCCACCTTATCCTCCTCGCGAACCCCTTCTGTCACCAAAAAGATACCTACCGCACTGGCAGCACCCCTTGCGCACCAGCGGGATGTCTTGGGCTCGAGTCCCCCCTCCCGCAAATAAAACCCCCACTTTTTAATTTCCTTTTTTTGACACAGAAACTTCACAGATTTGCACCCAAGTCCTTGCCATTTCTTTCTAGATCCTTGCTAATTATTTCTAAGTCCCTAAATATTGTTTAAAATGGCAGAATAATAACTAAACTTCACAAATGCATAAATAATTCATTTTAACCCCAATTTCAACATTTTTAATATGTTTTCAATACCAAATTAAATTCTCTACCCAAATATAAAATTTGTTTACTATTTTGAATATTTTAAATTGGTGAAATATTTTAATTCTTATTTAATTCACTTAATTTTGCAAAATTCATAACTTGGGCATAAAAATTCCAAATTCAACAAACTAAATATGTTTTCCATTCCATTTTTCATGTACTTTGCAAATATCAACTTTGTGTTCTGTTTTAAATAAATTAAATTGATGAAAACAACTGTTTCTTAATTATTGCATTTAAAATTGCCAAATTAATAACTTGCTCATTTTAAATCCAATTTCAACAAATGAAATATGTTTTCCATGCAAAATTAAACCACCTTTCCAAATATAAAATTTGTTCCATGTTTTGAATAATTAAAATTGGTTAAATGATTTAAACCTTGTTTAAATCATTTAAAATGGCTAAATTCATAACTTGCTCAAATTAAATTATTCTTGAACATATAAAATATGTTTTCAAACCATAAAAGTATAATCTTTTCAAATATGAATTTGGTTTAAAGCTTTGAACAAATAAAAAAAATCAAATAAGTTCATGTTTGAATTAAATTCACTTAAATCTTGTTTAAACTTGTTTAATTCATAAGTAATTTATTCTAAATCCTTTTTCAACAAGTGAAACATGTATTCCAACTAAAATCTTGTGTTCTTACCAAATATGAACTTTGTTATCTATTTTGAACAATTAAAAGTGGTGAAAACAACAAATGCTTGTGTAACACCTTTAAGACACCAAAATTCCAAAAATTAATAAATAAATTCCAAACTTGTTAAACTTCTTTTCAAATTGTTTCTATTGTTGTTATTTTTCTGTTTTCCTCATCCATGCATCATGCTAACCCATTTTCACCTGTTGGTTAGTTGTAAAACAATTATTTCAACCTTAATTTATGGGCTTTCCATATGCAATCCAATTGCATAGGGGTCCATTTAAACATGTTATCTTGTCAACTAGTTTATTTTGATGCATCAATTAAATGGTCATGCATCATCCCATGTTTGTGCACTATGCCATGATATTGATTGTTTGTCTCTCTGTGTTGTTTGTTTGCTTCTTCTCGGATAAACGACGACGTTGAGACCGACGATACTTACGACACCCCTTCTAAGGATCTAGCTCAGTACCAGGATGCTGAGTTTGCAGGCAAGTATTCACTCACATGAACCATTGTGTTCCTTTCAACATTGGATACCGATACCTTCCGTTGTCTATTCTGCTAGCCCTATGAATCGTTGCTTCGGTTCGATCCTATCACATGTTATCCTTTAACCCTGATATAGCCTCACCCCCATACCTATAACCCCTTTGCTTGTTGCCCGTGTCTTACTAGCATGCTTAGGGTTGTTTTTGCTCGAGTCTGTTACCCGTTACTTCCTGTTACTATATTTCTTTTATGTTCTGGGGCTCGATGTTAAACAACAACCTGTTAATTTTGAGGTAATGCTAAATTGATGATAAGGCACCGGCAGGAGGCCCGGCGTGGTTTTGAGGCCTGCTAGTGTCGACCCTAATTAGGAAAAGGGTATTGTCTACTGATCCATGATGAGCGCACTAACCGCATGTGGGAAGGTGTATGGGCGCCCCCCTCAATTTGATTCGATTCGCATCTCGTCCAAATCGCCACACTTAGTTCGGGCTTTCCATTTGATGCATGCATGTGCAGGTGCGAACCCTTGGCGCCAGGGTGGAACTTTTGTAGTCAGCATTTAGGGCGGCGTGGTCTTAGAGTGCTATGAGGGTCCCCTTTTCTTCGTGGGGCTCGATTAGCCGCGCACGCACAGCATGTGGTTCTTTGGGCTTGATGCGAAGAAGAGTTGAGTTGTGTTGAGTGCCCCGCTTGGTGGAAAGGCCATTCCATCTGGCGGGTTATTCTTACGTGTACGGCCAAATTGGTGCACCCCTGCAGGGATAAATCTTCTCGAGAAGCCGTGTTTTCCGCGGTTATGGATGACTTGGTGAAAGTACTGGCTAACAAGTACTCAGGACAACTTACACCTAATGATTAACAATCTGACTAGTAATAGGCTTATTGACACAACAATCTGAACCATCCTTAATCCAACTATGTGAGTTATCCTCGGATTGCTTCTTTGGATAAGGGGCGAGATCCAGGATGGGTTTGTTTGGAGTTAGTAGTAGTGGGTTACGATACGCTATCTTATCTCCTTTCTGTTAGCCGAAAGTTGTAGCATGTTTCTGTAGTTGGTTAGAGCAGCCAGCTGCCGCATTTTTTGTATCACCCTTTCTTCCGTTGAACCCAAAGCATCTGTGCTTGGTGTTGACGGGTTACACTTTGGTGAATTGTGAGTCTTTCTTGTCAGTACGTTTATGTACTGACCCCTTTGGGGCTGTGGTTTCCGCAGACTACGTTTCCGAGGATCCCCATGGTGGCTACTACGTGGAGTATGACGAGACTGCTGACGAGTAGATAGCGGACCCGGGCAGGATCCGAGACTTCGTGGATGGGCTCCGTCTTTTCGTTTCCGGCCTCTTAGGCCTATTTGGATCTTGTCTGTACTTAGACACTTTGGATGCTTCCGCTGTGTTGTAATGATGAATTGTTGGGACATGTGTCCTCTGGATGATTGTATTTGCTATCTCTGCTCTAGTGAGGGCTATTTGCAACTTATTTCAATCTTTTGTGTCTTAGAGATCTGTTGTGATATCACTTGTTCAAATGTCGTTGACGTACCATGTGTGTATGTTGTGAAGTACGTCAACGGAAGTGTCCTGATTTCTATGGGATGGTTTGCGCAGACGATGGATAGTAGAGAATGGTTGTCACACGTTTACGTGTTGGCCTGCGCATATTGAGATGCGGGTGCCGGTATGCCCCGTAAGCCATTTGTTCTACTGTTCAGCGGACTGTGAGTATCCCCTAGAAGTCCGGGTGCGACAAATGGTATCAGAGCATGTCTGCCTGTAGGATCCCTTTTTACTGGTCGCAGTTGAGTCTAGAAAACTATTTTGTAGCTATATAGGAAAAATGAAACGTGAGATTAGGAATTCTGTTCTTTTTCTTCTTTCCCCACCCACCCTCCCTTTTCTGGTAAGGAAGTGCAACGTTGTTTTCCCTTCTCACCTAAACTTTCAAGTTAGGATTTCACGTATCCTGGTTTCTCTAGGATGGTTATATCTACTAGACCATAGGAATGGAGGTGGTTGTGACATGATTTATCATGTTGCCTACTCACGATTGAGAACGGAGGCGTGTAAGCCCCGGAAGCAGATCCTCTATTCCTTAAGCAGTAGATATTGATCCTTTAGAAGCCCGGATGGGTTTTCCGTAGTACCTCAGGAGTTTTTGGTCTCGTTTTCCGATGTTGCTTCGTTATCCTGTTCTTCTCAACATCCTTTTCATCCGTTGAAACCTTGTTGTTGCTTCCCACTTCAGTTCTTCTACCGGCGTATAATCAATAACTCTGTTCCACCCTTCTGGCCAGATAGTCTATTCTCCAAATAAATCAAGTTCTATTCAGCTATACACCCTCAATACAAAACCTCTCCCTTTACTTGAAAATGTTCCGGTGGTTTGCGAATTCCCTGACGTCCTTCCAGAAGAGTTGCCAGGGATGCCTATCGTCTTGAAATTCCAGAAAAACTATCCAAGGTGCACGATGTGTTTCACGTGTCACAGCTCAAGAGGATCTTCGGAAGAAGTATCCGGACCTTTTATTTTCTCAGTAGGAATCTCGGGGCGCGATTCCTTCAAGGGGGGCGTTTTGTAACATCCCAAGTATGAAAAATAGCCATTAGAATGTTTTGCTCTCTGTTATTTTATGTTTTGCATCATGACATCATGTTCATTGCATTTGTTTTGCTTGTTTTCCATTTGTTTTCCTCTGTTTTCATTTGTTTTCCTTTGTTTTCTATTTGAATTTCAAATCAAATTTCAAACCTTTTGTTTCATACTTGTGATGTTACAATTTCCAAAATGATATTTCAAATCAAAACAATCAATTGTTTCCATTAAAGTTGTGATTCCAAAACTATTGTTTTGTTTCTATCAAAAATTCATTTAATACCAAACCCTTTTCAAATTCAATTAATTTCCAAAACAGCAACCCTTTTGAAAATTATGAAAATGACCAAAACACTTCCATCATTGTTTCCATCAAACCATAAGGTTCAAAACTATTTAAAATGATGGCTTTTAATATTTCACTTAATTCAAATGATGTTCAAATTCAATTGCAAATTACAAACAGCACCCAATTTGAACTTATCAAAATTACAAAACAATTCATTCAATTGTTTCCAATTAAACTTGAATTTTAAAATTTATTTTGCTTAAGTTCAATTATTTCAATTAATATTAAAATTCAATCAAATTCCAAACAACTTGCAAACAGTACCAAAATTCAAAATATTTTTGAAAACAAAAGTTGGAAAGTTGTTGCTGTGGTAATAACTAACCTATACAATTTTTTCTACAATTTTCCTAAATCCAAAACATATCTTTTTCTTCCTATTTCTAATCAGCAAAAAAAAAAGAAGAACAAAGAAAAAATAATAAACCCAGCAAAGAGAGAGAGAGGGGCAGGCCCAGCCCATCTCTCCCATCTGGCCCGATACCCCTCGCTCCTTCTTCTTCCTCGGTACGGACGATCATCCACGATGTCCACGTCTGCAGGTACAGGCAGCAACGGCCGTGAGCATCTCACCTCCCCCTATAACCCTAGCATCGATCTCCTCCCGTGCCCTAGACCCCTCCACCTTTCTCCTCGAGCGCCGCCAAGTCTTTCCCTCTCTCTGCACGCTGCTCCTCCCCCTCTGTTTCTGCTCCACCACCGAAACACCACCGCCACCCTCTATTCTCCCGCGATCGCCGCCGTTTGAGTCGCCCTCCGGCCAGGGTCGGCGCGGGAATGGAATCCCCGCACCGTCCTCTCCTTCCTCGACCCCACGGCGAGGGCCGGGAGCCAAGGAATCGCCGCCGCCGTCCAGCCCTCGCCACCGTCGCCACCTGCTCCGCCCCGAGCGCTGCTCCTCCCTCCGATCTTTTCCCCACAGTGAGTCCCCTCGACCCCTTCCTCCCTCTCCTCCACCCCTCTCCACGCAGCACCCCACTCACCTGCACGCACACGCACGTCCGCGGCGCCCCTCCCGCGAGTCGCAGCGGCAGCTGCCGCCGGCCGCCTGCTGCTCTCCGTCGAGGTTCAGTAACCTGAACCTGCACAGGTTCAGTTAAGTCCGCGAACTCCACCTTATCCTCCTCGCGAACCCCTTCTGTCACCAAACAGATCACCTACCGCACTGGCAGCACCCCTTGCGCACCAGCGGGAGGTCTTGGGCTCGAGTCCCCCCTCCCGCAAATAAAACCCCCACTTTTTAATTTCCTTTTTTTGACAGAGAAACTTCACAGATTTGCACCCAAGTCCTTGCCATTTCTTTCTAGATCCTTGCTAATTATTTCTAAGTCCCTAAATATTGTTTAAAATGGCAGAATAATAACTAAACTTCACAAATGCATAAATAATTCATTTTAACCCCAATTTCAACATTTTTAATATGTTTTCAATACCAAATTAAATTCTCTACCCAACTATAAAATTTGTTTACTGTTTTGAATATTTTAAATTGGTGAAATATTTGAATTCTTGTTTAATTCACTTAATTTTGCAAAATTCATAACTTGGGCATAAAAATTCCAAATTCAACAAACTAAATATGTTTTCCATTCCATTTTTCATGTACTTTGCAAATATCAACTTTGTGTTCTGTTTTAAATAAATTAAATTGCTGAAAACAACTGTTTCTTAATTATTGCATTTAAAATTGCCAAATTAATAACTTGCTCATTTTAAATCCAATTTCAACAAATGAAATATGTTTTCCATGCAAAATTAAACCACCTTTACAAATATAAAATTTGTTCCATGTTTTGAATAATTAAAATTGGTTAAATGATTTAAACCTTGTTTAAATCATTTAAAATGGCTAAATTCATAACTTGCTCAAATTAAATTATTCTTGAACATATAAAATATGTTTTCAAACCATAAAAGTTTAATCTTTTCAGATATGAATTTGGTTTAAAGCTTTGAACAAATAAAAAAATTCAAATAAGTTCATGTTTGAATTAAATTCACTTAAATCTTGTTTAAACTTGTTTAATTCATAAGTAATTTATTCTAAATCCTTTTTCAACAAGTGAAACATGTATTCCAACTAAAATCTTGTGTTCTTTCCAAATATGAACTTTTTTATCTATTTTGAACAATTAAAAGTGGTGAAAACAACAAATGCTTGTGTAACACCTTTAAGACACCAAAATTCCAAAAATTAATAAATAAATTCCAAACTTGTTAAACTTCTTTTCAAATTGTTTCTATTGTTGTTATTTTTCTGTTTTCCTCATCCATGCATCATGCTAACCCACTTTCACCTGTTGGTTAGTTGTAAAACAATTATTTCAACCTTAATTCATGGGCTTTCCATATGCAACCCAATTGCATAGGGGTCCATGTAAACATGTTATCTTGTCAACTAGTTTATTTTGATGCATCAATTAAATGGTCATGCATCATCCCATGTTTGTGCACTATGCCATGATATTGATTGTTTGTCTCTCTGTGTTGTTTGTTTGCTTCTTCTCGGATAAATGACGATGTTGAGACCGACGATACTTACGACACCCCTTCTAAGGATCTAGCTCAGTACTAGGCTGCTGAGTTTGCATGCAAGTATTCACTCACATGAACCATTGTGTTCCTTTCAACATTGGATACCGATACCTTCCGTTGTCTATTCTGCTAGCCCTACGAATCGTTGCTTCTGTTCGATCCTATCACATGTTATCCTTTAACCCTGATATATCCTCACCCCCATACCTATAACCCCTTTGCTTGTTGCCCGTGTCTTACTAGCATGCTTAGGGTTGTTTTTGCTCGAGTCTGTTACCCGTTACTTCCTGTTACTATATTTCTTTTATGTTCTGGGGCTCGATGTTAAACAACAACCTGTTAATTTTGAGGTAATGCTAAATTGATGATAAGGCACCGGCAGGAGGCCCGGCGTGGTTTTGAGGCCTGCTAGTGTCGACCCTAATTAGGAAAAGGGTCTTGTCTACTGATCCATGATGAGCGCACTAACCGCATGTGGGAAGCGTGTATGGGCGCCCCCCTCAATTTGATTCGATTCGCATCTCGTCCAAATCGCCACACTTAGTTCGGGCTTTCCATTTGATGCATGCATGTGCAGGTGCGAACCCTTGGCGCCAGGGTGGAACTTTTGTAGTCGGCATTTAGGGCGGCGTGGTCTTAGAGTGCTATGAGGGTCCCCTTTTCTTCGTGGGGCTCGATTAGCCGCACACGCACATCATGTGGTTCTTTGGGCTTGATGCGAAGAAGAGTTGAGTTGTGTTGAGTGCCCCGCTTGGTGGAAAGGCCATTCCATCTGGCGGGTTATTCTTACGTGTACGGCCAAATTGGTGCACCCCTGCAGGGATAAATCTTCTCGAGAAGCCGTGTTTTCCGCGGTTATGGATGACTTGGTGAAAGTACTGGCTAACAAGTACTCAGGACAACTTACACCTAATGATTAACAATCTGACTAGTAATAGGCTTATTGACACAACAATCTGAACCATCCTTAATCCAACTATGTGAGTTATCCTCGGATTGCTTCTTTGGATAAGGGGCGAGATCCAGGATGGGTTTGTTTGGAGTTAGTAGTAGTGGGTTACGATACGCTATCTTATCTCCTTTCTGTTAGCCGGAAGTTGTAGCATGTTTCTGTAGTTGGTTAGAGCAGCCAGCTGCCGCATTTTTTGTGTCACCCTTTCTTCCGTTGAACCCAAAGCATCTGTGCTTGGTGTTGACGGGTTACACTTTGGTGAATTGTGAGTCTTGCTTGTCAGTACGTTTATGTACTGACCCCTTTGGGGCTGTGGTTTCCGCAGACTACGTTTCCAAGGATCCCCATGGTGGCTACTACGTGGAGTATGACGAGACTGCTGACGAGTAGATAGCGGACCCGGGCAGGATCCGAGACTTCGTGGATGGGCTCCGTCTTTTCGTTTCCGGCCTCTTAGGCCTATTTGGATCTTGTCTGTACTTAGACACTTTGGATGCTTCCGCTGTGTTGTAATGATGAATTGTTGGGACATGTGTCCTCTGGATGATTGTATTTGCTATCTCTGCTCTAGTGAGGGCTATTTGCAACTTATTTCAATCTTTTGTGTCTTAGAGATCTGTTGTGATATCACTTGTTCAAATGTCGTTGACGTACCATGTGTGTATGTTGTGAAGTACGTCAACGGAAGTGTCCTGATTTCTATGGGATGGTTTGCGCAGACGATGGATAGTAGAGAATGGTTGTCACACGTTTACGTGTTGGCCTGCGCATATTGAGATGCGGGTGCCGGTATGCCCCGTAAGCCATTTGTTCTACTGTTCAGCGGACTGTGAGTATCCCCTAGAAGTCCGGGTGCGACAAATGGTATCAGAGCCTGTCTGCCTGTAGGATCCCTTTTTACTGGTCGCAGTTGAGTCTAGAAAACTATTTTGTAGCTATATAGGAAAAATGAAACGTGAGATTAGGAATTCTGTTCTTTTCTTCTTTCCCCACCCACCCTCCCTTTTCTGGTAAGGAAGTGCAACGTTGTTTTCCCTTCTCACCTAAACTTTCAAGTTAGGATTTCACGTATCCTGGTTTCTCTAGGATGGTTATATCTACTAGACCATAGGAATGGAGGTGGTTGTGACATGATTTATCATGTTGCCTACTCACGATTGAGAATGGAGGCGTGTAAGCCCCGGAAGCAGATCCTCTATTCCTTAAGCAGTAGATATTGATCCTTTAGAAGCCCGGATGGGTTTTCCGTAGTACCTCAGGAGTTTTTGGTCTCGTTTTCCGATGTTGCTTCGTTATCCTGTTCTTCTCAACATCCTTTTCATCCGTTGAAACCTTGTTGTTGCTTCCCACTTCAGTTCTTCTACCGGCGTCTAATCAATAACTCTGTTCCACCCTTCTGGCCAGATAGTCTATTCTCCAAATAAATCAAGTTCTATTCAGCTATACACCCTCAATACAAAACCTCTCCCTTTACTTGAAAATGTTCCGGTGGTTTGCGAATTCCCTGACGTCCTTCCAGAAGAGTTGCCAGGGATGCCTATCGTCTTGAAATTCCAGAAAAACTATCCAAGGTGCACGATGTGTTTCACGTGTCACAGCTCAAGAGGATCTTCGGAAGAAGTATCCGGACCTTTTATTTTCTCAGTAGGAATCTCGGGGCGCGATTCCTTCAAGGGGGGCGTTTTGTAACATCCCAAGTATGAAAAATAGCCATTAGAATGTTTTGCTCTCTGTTATTTTATGTTTTGCATCATGACATCATGTTCATTGCATTTGTTTTGCTTGTTTTCCATTTGTTTTCCTCTGTTTTCATTTGTTTTCCTTTGTTTTCTATTTGAATTTCAAATCAAATTTCAAACCTTTTGTTTCATACTTGTGATGTTACAATTTCCAAAATGATATTTCAAATCAAAACAATCAATTGTTTCCATTAAAGTTGTGATTCCAAAACTATTGTTTTGTTTCTATCAAAAATTCATTTAATACCAAACCCTTTTCAAATTCAATTAATTTCCAAAACAGCAACCCTTTTGAAAATTATGAAAATGACCAAAACACTTCCATCATTGTTTCCATCAAACCATAAGGTTCAAAACTATTTAAAATGATGGCTTTTAATATTTCACTTAATTCAAATGATGTTCAAATTCAATTGCAAATTACAAAAAGCACCCAATTTGAACTTATCAAAATTACAAAACAATTCATTCAATTGTTTCCAATTAAACTTGAATTTTAAAACTTATTTTGCTTAAGTTCAATTATTTCAATTAACATTAAAATTCAATCAAATTCCAAACAACTTGCAAACAGTACCAAAATTCAAAATATTTTTGAAAACAAAAGTTGGAAAGTTGTTGCTGTGGTAATAACTAACCTATACAATTTTTTCTACAATTTTCCTAAATCCAAAACATATCTTTTTCTTCCTATTTCTAATCAGCAAAAAAAAGAAGAACAAAGAAAAAAAATAATAAACCCAGCAAAGAGAGAGAGAGAGAGGGGCAGGCCCAGCCCATCTCTCCCATCTGGCCCGATACCCCTCGCTCCTTCTTCTTCCTCGGTACGGACGATCATCCACGATGTCCACGTCTGCAGGTACAGGCAGCAACGGCCGTGAGCATCTCACCTCCCCCTATAACCCTAGCATCGATCTCCTCCCGTGCCCTAGACCCCTCCACCTTTCTCCTCGAGCGCCGCCAAGTCTTTCCCTCTCTCTGCACGCTGCTCCTCCCCCTCTGTTTCTGCTCCACCACCGAAACACCACCGCCACCCTCTATTCTCCCGCGATCGCCGCCGTTTGAGTCACCCTCCGGCCAGGGTCGGCGCGGGAATGGAATCCCCGCACCGTCCTCTCCTTCCTCGACCCCACGGCGAGGGCCGGGAGCCAAGGAATCGCCGCCGCCGTCCAGCCCTCGCCACCGTCGCCACCTGCTCCGCCCCGAGCGCTGCTCCTCCCTCCGATCTTTTCCCCACAGTGAGTCCCCTCGACCCCTTCCTCCCTCTCCTCCACCCCTCTCCACGCAGCACCCCACTCACCTGCACGCACACGCACGTCCGCGGCGCCCCTCCCGCGAGTCGCAGCGGCAGCTGCCGCCGGCCGCCTGCTGCTCTCCGTCGAGGTTCAGTAACCTGAACCTGCACAGGTTCAGTTAAGTCCGCGAACTCCACCTTATCCTCCTCGCGAACCCCTTCTGTCACCAAACAGATCACCTACCGCACTGGCAGCACCCCTTGCGCACCAGCGGGAGGTCTTGGGCTCGAGTCCCCCCCTCCCGCAAATAAAACCCCCACTTTTTAATTTCCTTTTTTTGACACAGAAACTTCACAGATTTGCACCCAAGTCCTTGCCATTTCTTTCTAGATCCTTGCTAATTATTTCTAAGTCCCTAAATATTGTTTAAAATGGCAGAATAATAACTAAACTTCACAAATGCATAAATAATTCATTTTAACCCCAATTTCAACATTTTTAATATGTTTTCAATACCAAATTAAATTCTCTACCCAACTATAAAATTTGTTTACTGTTTTGAATATTTTAAATTGGTGAAATATTTGAATTCTTGTTTAATTCACTTAATTTTGCAAAATTCATAACTTGGGCATAAAAATTCCAAATTCAACAAACTAAATATGTTTTCCATTCCATTTTTCATGTACTTTGCAAATATCAACTTTGTGTTCTGTTTTAAATAAATTAAATTGCTGAAAACAACTGTTTCTTAATTATTGCATTTAAAATTGCCAAATTAATAACTTGCTCATTTTAAATCCAATTTCAACAAATGAAATATGTTTTCCATGCAAAATTAAACCACCTTTACAAATATAAAATTTGTTCCATGTTTTGAATAATTAAAATTGGTTAAATGATTTAAACCTTGTTTAAATCATTTAAAATGGCTAAATTCATAACTTGCTCAAATTAAATTATTCTTGAACATATAAAATATGTTTTCAAACCATAAAAGTTTAATCTTTTCAAATATGAATTTGGTTTAAAGCTTTGAACAAATAAAAAAATTCAAATAAGTTCATGTTTGAATTAAATTCACTTAAATCTTGTTTAAACTTGTTTAATTCATAAGTAATTTATTCTAAATCCTTTTTCAACAAGTGAAACATGTATTCGAACTAAAATCTTGTGTTCTTTCCAAATATGAACTTTTTTTTATCTATTTTGAACAATTAAAAGTGGTGAAAACAACAAATGCTTGTGTAACACCTTTAAGACACCAAAATTCCAAAAATTAATAAATAAATTCCAAACTTGTTAAACTTCTTTTCAAATTGTTTCTATTGTTTTTATTTTTCTGTTTTCCTCATCCATGCATCATGCTAACCCACTTTCACCTGTTGGTTAGTTGTAAAACAATTATTTCAACCTTAATTCATGGGCTTTCCATATGCAACCCAATTGCATAGGGGTCCATTTAAACATGTTATCTTGTCAACTAGTTTATTTTGATGCATCAATTAAATGGTCATGCATCATCCCATGTTTGTGCACTATGCCATGATATTGATTGTTTGTCTCTCTGTGTTGTTTGTTTGCTTCTTCTCGGATAAACGACGACGTTGAGACCGACGATACTTACGACACCCCTTCTAAGGATCTATCTCAGTACCAGGCTGCTGAGTTTGCATGCAAGTATTCACTCACATGAACCATTGTCTTCCTTTCAACATTGGATACCGATACCTTCCGTTGTCTATTCTGCTAGCCCTATGAATCGTTGCTTCTGTTCGATCCTATCACATGTTATCCTTTAACCCTGATATATCCTCACCCCCATACCTATAACCCCTTTGCTTGTTGCCCGTGTCTTACTAGCATGCTTAGGGTTGTTTTTGCTCGAGTCTGTTACCCGTTACTTCCTGTTACTATATTTCTTTTATGTTCTGGGGCTCGATGTTAAACAACAACCTGTTAATTTTGAGGTAATGCTAAATTGATGATAAGGCACCGGCAGGAGGCCCGGCGTGGTTTTGAGGCCTGCTAGTATCGACCCTAATTAGGAAAAGGGTCTTGTCTACTGATCCATGATGAGCGCACTAACCGCATGTGGGAAGCGTGTATGGGCGCCCCCCTCAATTTGATTCGATTCGCATCTCGTCCAAATCGCCACACTTAGTTCGGGCTTTCCATTTGATGCATGCATGTGCAGGTGCGAACCCTTGGCGCCAGGGTGGAACTTTTATAGTCGGCATTTAGGGCGGCGTGGTCTTAGAGTGCTATGAGGGTCCCCTTTTCTTCGTGGGGCTCGATTAGCCGCGCACGCACAACATGTGGTTCTTTGGGCTTGATGCGAAGAAGAGTTGAGTTGTGTTGAGTGCCCCGCTTGGTGGAAAGGCCATTCCATCTGGCGGGTTATTCTTACGTGTACGGCCAAATTGGTGCACCCCTGCAGGGATAAATCTTCTCGAGAAGCCGTGTTTTCCGCGGTTATGGATGACTTGGTGAAAGTACTGGCTAACAAGTACTCAGGACAACTTACACCTAATGATTAACAATCTGACTAGTAATAGGCTTATTGACACAACAATCTGAACCATCCTTAATCCAACTGTGTGAGTTATCCTCGGCTTGCTTCTTTGGATAAGGGGCGAGATCCAGGATGGGTTTGTTTGGAGTTAGTAGTAGTGGGTTACGATACGCTATCTTATCTCCTTTCTGTTAGCCGGAAGTTGTAGCATGTTTCTGTAGTTGGTTAGAGCAGCCAGCTGCCGCATTTTTTGTATCACCCTTTCTTCCGTTGAACCCAAAGCATCTGTGCTTGGTGTTGACGGGTTACACTTTGGTGAATTGTGAGTCTTGCTTGTCAGTACGTTTATGTACTGACCCCTTTGGGGCTGTGGTTTCCGCAGACTACGTTTCCGAGGATCCCCATGGTGGCTACTACGTGGAGTATGACGAGACTGCTGACGAGTAGATAGCGGACCCGGGCAGTATCCGAGACTTCGTGGATGGGCTCCGTCTTTTCGTTTTCGGCCTCTTAGGCCTATTTGGATCTTGTCTGTACTCAGACACTTTGGATGCTTCCGCTGTGTTGTAATGATGAATTGTTGGGACATGTGTCCTCTGGATGATTGTATTTGCTATCTCTGCTCTAGTGAGGGCTATTTGCAACTTATTTCAATCTTTTGTGTCTTAGAGATCTGTTGTGATATCACTTGTTCAAATGCCGTTGACGTACCATGTGTGTATGTTGTGAAGTACGTCAACGGAAGTGTCCTGATTTCTATGGGATGGTTTGCGCAGACGATGGATAGTAGAGAATGGTTGTCACACGTTTACGTGTTGGCCTGCTCATATTGAGATGCGGGTGCCGGTATGCCCCGTAAGCCATTTGTTCTACTGTTCAGCGGACTGTGAGTATCCCCTAGAAGTCCGGGTGCGACCTTGAGGAACAAGACCAAGGTTCAGCTTCTGGAATTCTTCATGAAGTGGAGGTTGGCTTTCCATGATCATGAGATTATTGCAATACGACTTGCGACTGAGAGCATCGGCCATAACATTAGCCTTGCCTGGAGTGTAAGAAATTGTGAGATCAAAGTCTTTAATCTTTTCAATCCATCTCCTTTGCCGTTATGATTTCTCCAAATATGAGTTCTGGATTCCAGAAGTTGCTTACCTTGGTCATATTATCTCTGCCAAGGGCATAGCCATTGATCCAGAAAAGGTTAAAGCAATTGTTGATTGGAAACCTCCTAAGACGGTGAAGCAAGTAAGAAGTTTTCTTGGCTTAGCTAGCTATTGCCGTCGTTTCGTCCAAAACTTCTCAAAGATTGCCAAACCTCTCACTGATCTCACAAAGAAGGACAAGAAGTTCGTTTGGTCTCCACAATGTGATGAAAGTTTCAATCTCCTGAAGACTAAACTCACTTCTACACCAGTTCTGGTTGGCCCAGATCCTACCAAACCTTTCCAGATATTCTGTGATGCTTCCCCCCAAGGTCTAGGTGCAGTTCTTATGCAAGAACGTCAAGTTGTGGCTTATGCTTCATGTCAGTTGAACGCACATGAGCTCAATTATCCCACTCATGACCTTGAACTTGCAGCAGTTGTGTTTGCCCTCAAGAAATGGAGACAATACTTGTTGGGTAACCGCACTGAAATCTTTTCCGATCATAAGAGTCTGAAATACATCTTCACTCAACCAGATCTAAACCTCAGGCAAAGGAGATGGATT
Source organism: Alopecurus myosuroides (assembly GCA_028641055.1). Taxonomy (NCBI): domain Eukaryota; kingdom Viridiplantae; phylum Streptophyta; class Magnoliopsida; order Poales; family Poaceae; genus Alopecurus; species Alopecurus myosuroides. The sequence goes on from CM054058.1 coordinate 254,611,441, forward strand.
GAAAAGATTAAAGACTTTGATCTCACAATTTCTTACACTCCAGGCAAGGCTAATGTTATGGCCGATGCTCTCAGTCGCAAGTCGTATTGCAATAATCTCATGATCATGGAAAGCCAACCTCCACTTCATGAAGAATTCCAGAAGCTGAACCTTGGTCTTGTTCCTCAAGGCTATCTTGCAAGCTTGACAGCCAGTCCAACTCTCGAGGACAAGATTCGTTCTGAACAACTTCGTGATGCTGAAATCAAGAAGATGGTAGAACACATCAAAGAAGGCAAGAAGAAATTTAAGTCCTTCTCAATGGATGACAAAGGAACTGTGTTCTTCGAAGGACGCATTGCAGTTCCTCAAGTTCAAAGTCTCAAAGATGTCATTCTAAAGGAGGCTCATGAAACTCCTCTCTCCATCCACCCTGGAAGTACAAAGATGTACCAGGATCTTAAGACACTGTATTGGTGGCCTGGCATGAAACGTGAAATTGCTCAATACGTTTCTGAATGCGACATTTGTCAACGTGTTAAGGCAGCTCATCAGAAAACAACCGGTCTTCTCCAACCTCTGAAAATCCCTGAGTGGAAGTGGGACATGATTGAAATGGACTTCGTCACTGGTTTTCCAAAGTCCAAGAAGGGCAACGATGCAATCTTCGTTATTATTGATCGTCTCACTAAAGTAGCTCACTTCTTTGCTGTCAAAGAAACAATCTCAGCTAGCCAGTTAGCAGAGCTCTACACCGCAAAGATTGTTCCTCTTCATGGTGTTCCATTGGAAATAAGCTCAGACCGTGGAAGTATCTTCACTTCTCATTTCTGGAAAAGCTTTCAAGAAGCATTGGGCACCAAACTTCTGTTCAGCACAGCTTATCACCCTCAGTCTCAAGGGCAAGTCGAAAGAGTCAATAAGATTCTCGAGGATATGCTCAGAGCATGTGGTATCTCTTTTGGCATGAAATGGGAGGAATGCCTTCCATATGCTGAATTCTCCTACAACAACAGCTTCCAGGCAAGCCTAGGCATGGCAACATTTGAAGCTCTCTATGGCCGCAGATGCAGGAGTCCAATCAATTGGTCTGGAGCTGGTGAACGTTCACTCTTAGGCCCTGACATTGTTAAGGAAGCCGAAGAGAAAGTTCGCATCATTCGTGACAATCTCAAGATTGCTCAGTCTCGTCAGAAAAGCTACTATGACAACAAGCACAGGGATATGATCTATGCACCTGGTGACAAGGCATATCTCCGTGTAACTCCCCTCAGAGGCACTCATCGTTTCGGTGTGAAAGGAAAGCTTGCACCAAGATACATTGGTCCTTTCAACATTCTCTCAAGGCGTGCGGAAAATGCCTATCGTCTTGAACTTCCAGAAAAACTATCCAAGGTGCAGGATGTGTTTCACGTGTCACAGCTCAAGAGGTGTTTCAAAGATCCAGATCGTGCAGTTGATCATGATTCCATTGAACTGCGAGATGATCTCTCTTATGAGGAGCACCCTGTTCGAATTCTCGATGAGACCGAGCGTAAGACTCGCAACAAGAGCACCAAGTTCTTGAAAGTGCAGTGGTCCCATCATTCCGATAAAGAGGCAACGTGGGAGACCGAAGAGGATCTTCGCAAGAAGTATCCGGACCTTTTCTCTTCTCAGTAGGAATCTCGGGGCGCGATTCCTTCAAGGGGGGGCGTTTTGAAACATCCCAAGTATGAAAAACCACCCTAGAATGTTTGATTCTTGTTTAATTAAAGCTTTGAATCATGTCATCATACTCATTACTTTGTTTGCATTTGTTTTCTTTTGGTTTGCATCTGTTTTCCTTTGTTTTCACAATTGAAATTCAAACATTATTTCAGATGCTTTGTTCATACTTGTTATGTTACAACTTTCCAAATAAAAGGTTCAAATAAAACATCCATTTGTTTCCATGAAAAATAAAAAGCTCAACTATTAATTTGTTCTTTAATAATCCACTTAATTCAAATTGCATTCAAAATTCAAATCACAGTTACCAAACAGCAACTTTTTGGAATTAATGAAAATTACAACACATTCCTAATCCTTTTGTTTCCATTTAAACTATATGTTCAGCCTATTTAAATCATGTTTTCAATAAATCACTTAATCTAAAAATTCATTCAAATTTGAGCCAAATTACAAACAAAATTTTTATTTTGAACTTTTGAAAAACAAAACTTGGCAGTTGTTGCTGTCACATATTTAAGCAACCCCACATTTTTTCTAAATTTTTCCTAACCCAAACACCTATCTATTTCTTCCTATTTCTATTTCTGCAAAAAAAAAGGAAGAAACAGATTTTTTTTTTAAAAACGGAGGGAGTGGACAGCCAGGTGGGCTGGGCCCACCAGCCCGCCACTTATCCACGGCCCGTACCCCTTCGCCATCGTCTTCTCGCTGTACGGCGCGCCATCCAGCGAGGCCACGTCGCCGCGGTAGCGCAGCAACGGCCACCGTCGCCCCTAAGCCCCTATAAAACCCCCCTAGGGTTCCCCCTCGAGCCCTAGACCACCGCTCCACCCTATCTCTCTCAGCCGCCGTCGCCTGCCTCTCTCTGCCGGCGATTCCTCCACCTCTGAACCTCCCCGAGCTCCGCCTTTCTGAAACCTCCGTTGATCGCCGGCAAACGATGCATCTCCGGCTAGGGTAGGTACGGGAACTGAACCCCCGTACCCCCCTCTACGTCCTCGCCACCTCCACGACGCCGGAGATCTCTCGGAGCGCCGCCGCCAACCTCGTCGATGTCGCCACCGTCGCCTCCTCCGTCGACCCTCTTCTTCCCCTCCAATCGCCGGTGATCACCGCCACCTTCCCTCTCCTCCTTCCTCTCTTGCGCAAGCACACGCACGCTCACATCGCAGCACCACACCAACGTCCACGGCAGCACAGCGAGCACGCCAGCTCGCCGCCGGCCAGCCGTGCCTTTTGTTAGTTTCAGAAACGAAACCTGCAGAGAAAAAGGTTCAGTTAACTCATCTGAATGTTAACCTAGCTGCGCATGCTTACCTGACAAGCAAAGTTCAGCAGCGCAGCGGTAACAGCGCTGCGTGCGCAGGCCCAGGTCGTGAGTTCGAAACCCCTCGGCGCGGATTAATCCGGCCCTTTTTGCTTTGCCACGCGAGCGCCCGTGCCCCACCTGTCAGTGGCCTGGGTGGCCACGCCTCCTGCTACGTGAGCGCCACGCAGCCAAGGGCCCCTCTGTCAGTGGCTGTAGCTAGCCACTGCGGAGTGGAATAAGTTTTTTTAGCCTTTTTCTTTTTCAAATCAAGTCCTTTCTTTTACAAATTGGTCCCTGCAAATAAAATGCTAATAACTTTTATTTTATAAATACAAATAATAAAAATAAAATATGTTTGTTGAACCAAATTAATTCCCTACCTAGTTAAGCCATTTGTATTCTGTTTTGAATAATTCAAATGCATTCAAATTTCAAATTCAAACAATTCATCTTAATTTTGTCTATTTCCATAAATAATTCATACTTAATTCAAATAACACAAATAAAATATGTTTTCCATGCTATTTTGAACCATCTTTCCAAATATAAATTTTGTTTCATGTTTTGAATAATTAAAATTGCTTAAATAATTTAAACCTTGTTTAAATCATTTAAAATTTGCTAAATTCATAACCTGCTCAAATAAAATTATTTTTGAACATGTAAAATATGTTTTCAAACTAGAAAAGTGTAAACTTTTCAAATATGAATTTGAATTTATGCTTTGAACAAATAAAATTCAAATAATATTCATACTTGTTTTAAATTCATTTAAATCTTGTTTAAACTTGTTTAATTCATAATTAAATCATTGTAATTCCGTTTTCAATAATTGAAACATGTAATCCACTTAAAATTTTGTGTTCTTTTCAAATATGAACTTTGCTATCTGTTTTGAACAATTTGAATTGCTGAAAACAACAAATACTTGTGTAACACCTTTAAGTAACCAAAATTCCCTAACTTAATAAATAAATTTCTAAACTTGGTAAACCTTATTTTAAATTGTTTCTATTGTTGTTATTTTTCTGTTATCCTCATCCATGCATCACACTAATCCACTTTCACCTGTTGGTTAGTTGTAAAACAATTGTTTCAACCATAATTCATGGGCTTTTCATATGCAACTCAAATTGCATATGGGTCCATTTAAACATGTTATGTTACCATGTCAACTAGGTTATTTCTATGCATCAATTAAATGGTCATGCATCATCCCATGATTGTGCATTATGCCATGTTATTGATTGTTTGTCTCTCTGCGTTGTTTGTTTGTTTCTTCTCGGATAGACGACGACGTTGAGCCAGACGATACTTACGACACCCCTTCTGAGGATCTAGCGCAGTACCAGGCTGCTGAGTTTGCAGGCAAGTATTCACTCACATGAACCATTGTGTTCCTTTCAACATTGGTTACCGATACTTTCCGTTGTCTATTCTGCTAGCCCTATGAATAGTTGCTTCTGTTACGAACCTATCACATGTTACCCTTTAACCCTGATATTGCCTCACCTCCACACCTATAACCCCTTTGTTTGTTGCGCGTGTCTTACTAGCATGCTTAGGGTTGTTTTTGCTCGAGTCTGTTGCCCGTTACTTTCTGTTACTATATTTCTATTATGTTCTGGGGCTCGATGTTAAACAACAACCTGTTAATTTTGAGGTAATAATAATTTGATGATAAGGCACCGGCGTGGTTTTGAGGCCTGCTAGTGTCGACCCTAATTAGGAAAAGGGTCTTGTCTACTGATCCATGATGAGCGCACTATCCGCATGTGGGAAGCGTGTATGGCTGCCCCCCTTAATTTGATTCGATTCGCATCTCGTCCAAATCGCCACACTTAGTTCGGGCTTTCCATTTGATGCACTCATATGCAGGTACGAACCCGAGGCCAGGGTGGAACTTTTGTAGTCGGCATTTAGGGCGGCGTGGTCTTAGAGTGCTATGAGGGTTCCCTTTTCTTCGTGGGGCTCGATTAGCCGCGCACGCACAGCATGTGGTTCTTTGGGCTTAATGCGAAGAAGAGTTGAGTTGTGTTGAGTGCCGCGCTTGGTGGGTTTGATTCCCATCTGGCGGGATATTCTTACGTGTACGGCCAAATTGGTGCACCCCTGCAGGGATAAATCTTCTCGAGAAGCCGTGTTTTCCGCGGTTATGGTTGACTTGGTGAAAGTACTGGCTAACAAGTACTCAGAAAAACTTACACCTAACTAATGATAACTTGACTAGTAATAGTCTTATTGCCACAATAACTTGATCCATCATTAATCCCACTGTGTGAGTTATCCTCGGATTGCTTCTTTGGATAAGGGGCGAGATCCAGGATGGGTTTGTTTGGAGTTAGTTGGTGGTTGGTTACGATACGCTATCTTATCTTCTTTCTGTTAGCCGGAAGTTGTATCATGTTCTGTAGTTGGTTAGTGAAGCCAGCTGCCGCATCTTTTGTATCACCCTTTCTTCCGTTGAACCAAAGCATCTGTGCTTGGTGTTGACGGGTTACACTTTGGTGAACCGTGAGTCTTGCTTGCCAGTATGTTTATGTACTGACCCCTTTGGTGCTGTGGTTTCCGCAGACTACGCTTACTAGGATCCCCGTGATGGCTACTACGTGGAGTTTGACGAGGCTGCTGACGAGTAGATAGCGGACCTGGGCAGGATCCGAGACATCGTGGATGGGCTCCGTTTTCCTTTTCATTCCCGGCTTCTTAAGCCTATTTGGATTTGTCTGTACTCAGACCTTTTGAATGCTTCCGCTGAGATGTAATGATGAAATGTTGGGACATGTGTCCTCTGGATGATTGTATTTGCTATCTCTGCTCTAGTGAGAGCTATTTGCAACTTATTTCTATTTATTTGTGTCTTAGAGATATGTTGTGTTATCATTTTGTTAAACGTCGTTGACGTACCATGTGTGTATGGTATGGAGTACGTCAATGGTAGTATCCTGATTTCTATGGGATGGTTTACGTAGACGATGAACAGTAGGGGTTGGTTGTCACACATACGTGTGTTGGCCTACTCGTAAGAGATGCGGGTGCCGGTAAGCCCCGTAATCCAATCAACTACTGTTCGACGGAACTGCGAGTATCCTCTAGAAGTCCGGGTGCGACACTAAAGACATCATCACGTCACTACACTATGGTGTTCTCCTATGAGCCCATGTAGGTGAAGTGTTGTACAGTCGACATTCGTACAACACCATCATAGAATCACATAAAAGATAAATACTAGACCAAATAACAACTCATCTTATGTAACAAATCATTTCCAATTCATCCTATGCCCTCAGGAACATGCGGGAACTACTCACAACGTGCAAACATGATCATGTATGGTGACATATGTGGTACAACACAATCTGAAACAATGGATCCACCACCAAATAATGACAAGTACTCAATCCCAAACATGCAACGGAGTACAATAACACGTATCTAGGGTGTAGCAATGATCAAACTATGAGGGGAACGGAGTGGATCACGGTGATTGTGATGGTGGATATGCAGGTGCTGGTGAGGATGGTGATGGAGATGCCTCCTCCCACGCCAAGGAGGAGATGGGGATGAAGATGGGGATGATTTCCCCCTTCTCCGGAACTCCGGAGCAGCAGGATCTATCTCCCCCGCGGAGAGTTTCAAGAGTTTCGCCGCCCTGGCGGCTCCGTCTCGTCTCGGGAAAATTAGGGTGTTCGTTTTCGGGGAAGACGGAGTCGTCACTAAAAAGACCTCGGGGAGGAGGTGCCGTGGGCCCATTTGGGGGCCCCACACGCGGCCAGGGAATCTGGCCGCGTGGGCTACCCCCTTTTGGGCCTCCTGGCCCTCCTCCTTTGTGTCTTGTGCCCACGGCCTTTCTCCCGAAGAAAAACTGACAGGGTTTCTTTCCTTTCGCAATTTGGACACCTGTAGCTCCTGAAACATCAAAAACATGAAAACAGGTGTTTTCTGACACCCAGAAATTAAATACCAAAAATAGGGACTTTGTAGGAAAGTCCCATAAAATCATCTAAAACATGCAAAACAATGACATAACATTGATAAAACATCCCAATAATGCCTATATGGAGGGTATAAATGATGATATAAAATGCACGTATCACATGGTAGAACCGAAAATTCTATCCGCTCCGTTTTGGATCCTTGAGCCACTGGGTGAACATGAGCAGAATTACTTTCTAGCACATGGCTAAAAAAAAGGAAAAAAAACCGTGCACTAGTGGAAACAACACCTTTGGTCCAGGGCTAGAAACGGCATTATCCCGGTTGCATTAAAATCCGGGACAAATGCTAGGCATTGGTCCCGGTTTGTGCGCCCGGGGCAGCAGAATTCGCCTGAGGGCGTTGGTCCCGGTTCGTTAGGCGGCTTTTGTCCCGGTTTGTGGCATGAACCGGGACCAATGCCTCGCCACACGCCACGTGGCATGCGCAAGGGCATTGGTTTTGGTTCATTCCACAAACCGGGACGAATAGCCCCCTTCCCCTATATATACTGCCCCCTAGCCCTTCTTCCCTCTTTTTTTTTGCTTGGAGGAGTGAGAGAGGTGGGTGCTAGTGTGTGTTATTTTACTATGCACACGAGGTGTTCGACGAAATACCCGAGCCACACATTAGCTCACAGAAAATGGTATCTTTGATCGAGGTTAGCAAACTTATCTTTTTCATCTGTAATTGATACATAAAAAGGTTATATTTCTTCGACTCAGGGCATCGGTAGTTGAAGATGTTATTGTAATGTTTTTTGATAAACTTAATTATACGATGCAGATGGATGCACGGCAGCGATGGATGTACGGTGACAGACGCACTTCTGAGTATATGGCAGGCTGAATGCATTTCTTGTTATAGCTCAGGCGAACAAAGATAATTGCTTTATGTGTTGCCCATGTGTCGATTGTCGGAACGTCAGGGAGCACTCTTCCTCGAGAGTCCTTCACGGCCACCTACTTCGGAGAGGTTTCATGCCCAGCTATAATTGCTGGACCAAGCATGGAGAAAGAGGGGTTGTGATGGAAGACAATGAAGAAGAAGAAGATCCTTTGTTCCCTGAATACGGTGATACTGCAATGGAAGACAATGCAGAAGAAGGAGGTGATCAAGAACGGGCATTAGAAGAGCCCGATGATGATCTTGGTCGAGTTATTGCTGATGCAAGGGAAGACTGTGAAAGTGAATTGGAGAGGTTGAAGCTGGACAACATGTTACAGGATCATAAAAAGTTGTTGTACCCAAATTGTGAAGATGGCAGCACAAAGCTCGGTACCACACTGGAGTTGCTGAAATGGAAGGCACAAAACGTGTGACTGACAAGGCATTTGAGAGTTTACTTCAACTAATGGAGCCGAAGTTTCCAAAGGATAACGAATTGCCTGAGAGTACGTACGAAGCAAATAAAGCTCTCTGCCCTCTAGGATTAGATGTGCAGAAGATACATGCATGCATTGATGACTGCATCCTCTACCGTGGTGAGAAGTACAAGAATTTGGATGAATGTCCGGTCTGCACTGCACTGCGGTATAAGATCAGACCAGATGACCCTGGTGTTGTTGACGGCGAGCCCCCCGTAAGAGGGTTCCTGCAAAGGTGATGTGGTATGCTCCTATAATACCACGGTTGAAACGTCTGTTCAGAAACAAAGAGAAGGCTAGGTTGTTGCGATGGCACAAAGAAGACCGTAAGAAAGACGGAAAGTTGAGACACCCCGCCGATGGATCGCAGTGGAGAAAGATCGAGAGAGACTTCCCAGACTTTACAGGAGAGGCAAGAAACTTATGGTTTGGTCTAAGTACAGAAGGCTTTAATCCTTTTGGGGAGCAGAGCTCCAGTCATAGCACCTAGCCCGTGACTCTATGTATGTACAACCTTCCTCCTTGGTTGTGCATGAAGCGCAAATTCATTATGATGCCAGTTCTCATCCAAGGCCCGAGGCAACCTGGCAACGACATTGATGTGTATCTAAGGCCATTAGTGGAAGAACTCTTACAATTGTGGGGCAAACCAGGTGTACGTGTGCGGGATGAGAACGAACAGAAAGCCATTTGACCTACGGGCGTTGCTTTTCGAAACCATCAATGATTGGCCTGCTCTTAGTAACATTTCCGAACATACAAACAAGGGATACAATGCATGCACACACTGTTTAGATAAGACTGGAAGTGTTTATTTGGATAAATGTAAAAAGGTTGTATACCTGGGGAATCGTAGATTTCTTCCGATCAAGCATCCCATAAGAAAGAAAGGAGGGAAGCATTTCAGAGGTGAGGCAGATACCCGGAAGAAGACTGACCTCCGTAGTGGTAATGATTTATTCGATATGGTCAAGGACCTAAAAGTAATCTTTGGGAAGGGTGATGGCAGCCAACCTGTTCCGAACAGCCCTGATAAGTGCGCACCCACGTGGAAGAAGAAATCTATATATTGGGAGCTACCCTATTGGAAATTTCTAGAGGTCTGCTCTTCAATCGATGTGATGCACGTGACAAAGAATCTCTGCATCAGCCTGCTATGCTTCCTGGGCTTGTATGAGAAGTCAAAAGATACGCCAGAAGCACGGGAGGACCAGCAATGTATGAAATACCCACGCAACAAGCACACAGATACATGGCGCCATTATTTAAGCAGCTACGCTCTTACCAAAGCAAAGAAGGAAATATTTTTTGAAGTCCTTATAGTATCAAGGTTCCGTCTGGCTTCTCGTCGAATATAAAGGGGATAATAAACATGGCAGAGAAAAAAAATCCAAAACCTGAAGTCTCATGACTGCCACGTGATTATGACACAGTTGCTTCCGATTGCATTGAGGGGGCTTGTATGGGAAAATGTTCGAGTACCCATTGTGAAGCTATGTGCATTCCTCAACACAATATCTCAGAAGGTAATCAAATCCAGAAATTCTGGCAAGATTACACCGGGATGTGGTCCAGTGTCTTGTTAGTTTTGAGTTGGTGTTCCCACCATCCTTCTTCAACATTATGACTCATCTCCTGGTTCACCAATGTGAAGAGATTCATATTCTCGATCCGATATTTCTACACAATATGTTCCCCTTTGAGAGGTTCATGGGAGTCTTGAAGAAATATGTTCATAATCGTGCTAGGCCAGAAGGAAGCATCTCGAAGGGCTATGGAACAGAGGAGGTCATTGGGTTCTGTGTTGACTTTATTCCCGACCTTAAGACGATTGGTGTTCCTGAATCGCGGCATGAGGGGAGACTGAGGGGAAAAGGAACGATGGGAAAGAAAACAATGGTACCCAGGGAAGAGAATTCTTTCATTAAATCACACTACACAGTTCTACAAAATTCCATCTTCGTGGCTCTGTATCTCGAGGAACACAAGAATATTGTACGCTCCACAAACCCGGGGAAGGATGACTCATGGATTAAACGCAAACACATGGATACTTTTGGAAATTGGTTGCAAACACATCTTATAAATGACACCATTGTTGAAGATCAGTTGTACATGTTGGCTGGGTCACATCTTATAAACAGGAATACATTTTACACGATCGCCCAAGATAAGAAGAGCACCAACCAAAACAGTGGTGTCCGCTTTGATACAACAAACGAGAATGGAAAAAATGACACATACTATTATTACATAGAGGAGATATGGGAACTTGACTATGGACCTTCTTTTAAGGTCCCTTTGTTCAAGTGCAAATGGGTCAACCTGAATGGATAAGGGGTAAAGGTAGACCCGCTTTATGGAATGACACCAGTGGATCTCAACAATATTGGTTACCACAACGAACCATTCGTCCTAGCCAATGATGTGGCTCAGGTCTTCTATGTGAAGGACATGTCCTCCAGACCGAAAAAAAGAAAAAAAAATAAGCAAACAAATACATCATACTATGAGCCGAAGCGTCACATAGTTCTTTTAGGGAAAAGAAACATCGTGGGAATCGAGGACAAGACAGACATGTCAGAAGATTATAATAAGTTTATTGAAATTCCGCCCTTCACAGTGAAAGCTGGCCCAACCATCCCGTTAAATAATGAAGATGCTCCATGGTTACGGCCGAAGCGATCATAAGCAAGGGACATAGGGTTCATGGACCATCTCTACACGAAGAAAATTCAGAAGACTATATAGGGATGTTGGTGGTGATGTGTAATAATAAACGTGGAATACTTGACATAGTTATGTTGAAAAAGTGTTCACAAAACCTTGCTATCTCCTTCTAACATTCTATGGTTTCGGTTGAAACGACGGGTGCTATCTCCTTTTTATAGAGCTTCTGTATTTGCTATCGCACCGGCGATCGCTCCCATATTGCACACAAACATGCATCTTTGATAGATAAAAAGGCAGTATATAATGGCAAGAGTGGATCTAAACCTAAACGAAGAGCATAGATCTACATAATGGCAAGACTGGATCTGATATGCTAGTCATACTCCTGCCTAGGCCTATAGTACTCCGACTCGTAGTCGTCGTAGTCGTCGCCGTCATTGTCACTATCGTCGGACGGTGCTCTGGACTCCCTCGGAGAATCACGACGCCAGGACTGGGCGTGAGGGTAGCACAGGCGGGGGTTCTCGTCGTCCCTGATGTAGTTCATGATGCTCTGAAGAGTCCGTCCGCGGCCCCACCACACCTGACGGCCGGCCTCGTTGAAACTCATAGGAGGCGGGCCGTTCTCCTCGTACCTGGCGAGCGCACTCTCACACCGATTAATGAAGAAGGCGTCCCAAGTAGGGCGGTAGTCAGGATTCCAACTGGGCTTCCTCCGCTGTTCCGGTGTGAGATCGTGGTAGTAGTGGTTCGTGATGGCCGCCCGACGCGCCACACCTTGAGGAAGAGGAGGGACCGGCACTCCTCCGGCGCTCAGCAACCAACCGACAGGAACACTATAGCTGGGCGGGCAGGGGTAGTTCGAGGCGGAAAGTGCCTCCGCCTGGAGGAAGGTTAGAGTGGGTACGGTAGAATCCATGAGAGAGTGGTGAGTTTATATGTGTTTATGCCAATGGTGGCAATGCATACATATATATAGTGAGAAGAAACGGACCCTTTAGTCCCGACTTGTTTTACCAACCGGGACGAAATGGTTCGGGTTTCATAGAGAAACGGATCGTCCCTTTAGTCCCGACCTGTTTTACCAACCGGGACTAAATGGTTAGGGTTTCGTTGGGACCAATCAGAAAGAATCAGACAGATCGTGTGTTTCTTTCAAGCGCTTGTGGATCGTTGGATCAGGGGTGTGTTTATTTCGAGCTGTTGTGAGCCGTTCGATCAGGGGTATGGTGTGTTTCTTTCGAGCGGTTGTGAGCCGTTGGATCAGGGGTGTTTCTTAACCGTTGGATCAAAACCCTATCACAACACTTTGTGAGCCAGAGGACCCTATATATAGCCCACCTTCATACACCAGTCAGTTCATCGACCAAATACAAATGATCCGGATTCGCCAGCATACGTCCTACCGTGCATTTTGTATGCATATATGCACTCAGTAGCCACGGCAGGGATATATGCTGGCGATACCGATTGTTTTGTTTTATATCCCCCCTTTTACGGTTTGACAACCGGTTTGAAACATCATTCAGTTCATCGAACGAATACAAATCATCCGGATTCGCCATCATACGTCCGACAGCTCTTTTGATATGCATATATGCACTCAAGAGCCACGGTCGGGGAGTATGATGGCGACACCGATTGTTTTGTTCTACATCCCCCCTTGAAGGTTTGACGAAAGTTTTGATACTACATATATATATATATATATATATATATATATATGTCTGCCTTGTATGCGACGAAACTATGTATATGCATGGATCAACTGGTCTGATGTGCACTTATTATAAATTTAATGTACCTTGTTCTATATTTGAAATTTGTGGAGTTATTATCTGAAATAAAACAATAGAGAACATAAAGGAAACAATAGAAAACATAAAGGAAACAATAGAAAACATAAAGGAAAACAATAGAAAACATAAAGGAAACAGTAGAAAACATAAAGGAAACAACAGAAAACAAAATAAAACAAGAGAACACAAAAAGGAAACAAGAGAAAACAAAATAAAACAATAGAAAACATAAGGGAAACAATAGAAAATAAAATAAAACAAGAGAACACAAAAAGAAAACAAGAGAAAACAAAATAAAACAATAGAAAATATAAAGGAAACAATACAAAACAAAATAAAAAAAGAGAAAACAAAAAAGGTAACAATAGAAAACAAAATAAAACAAGAGAACCCAAAAAGGAAACAATGGAAAACAAAATAAAACAAGAGAACACAAAAAGGAAACAAGAGAAAACAAAATAAAACAAGAGAACACAAAAAAGAAACAAGAGAAAACAAAATAAAAGAATAGAAAATATAAAGGAAACAAAATAAAATAAGAGAACACAAAAAGGAAACAAGAGAAAACAAAATAAAACAATAGAAAACATAAAGGAAACAATAGAAAATAAAATAAAACAAGAGAACACAAAAAGGAAACAAGAGAAAACAAAATAGAACAATAGAAAATATAAAGGAAACAATACAAAACAAAATAAAACAAGAGAAAACAAAATAAAACAAGAGAACCCAAAAAGGAAACAATGGAAAACAAAATAAAACAAGAGAAAACAAAAAAGGTAACAATAGAAAACAAAAAGGAAATAATGGAAAACAAAATATGTAAGTCGTCCAAATGAGTTTTTTTTTAAATATGGAAACCACCTTATCAGTCACCCAATTGAGTTTTAAAACATCAGAAGTGAGTTGAATTTATCTTTCTGATAATTTTTATATATTACTTGCGATTTTCAGATTTATTGAATTATTTGATATTTTCTCCATTTCTTAAATTAATTAATTCAAAATGCAAATAATTCAAAATTTTAAACTTCGCCAAATATGTTGGAAATGAATATATTCAGTTATTTAGAATTGTCTGATTGTTATTTAATATTTTATAGGAGTTTTGGAAAAACAGAATATAGAAACAAATTTCAAACATAAAAATAATTAAAAATAGGGCATTAGTCTCGGTTTTTGCAAACAACCGGGACGGATGCCCCCCCAACGCTCGCGCTCCACGTGCCACATCCGCCCGCTGCGAAAAAAAATTGTGAGGCATCCATCCCGGTTGGTAGCAACAACCGGGACAGATGACCCTTTCTTCCAGGTTGTTGCTACCAACCGGGACGGATGTCCCTCCCTATATATTTGCGTCGTCTCCCTCCCCCAAATCCCCATCTCGCGCGCAGGAAACGGAACAATCGTCGCCACCAGGCTGCTGCACACAGGAGTGTCGTCGTCGTTCTCGCGCTCGCCGTCGCCGCCCGTGGCCCGTGGAGGAGCGTCGTCGTCCGTCTGCGCGTGCCCGCGCCTGCGCGCGCCACTGCCCGTGCCGCCCTTCGTCGCGGAGCCTTCCGTCGCGGCGCAAGTGCCCGCGCCGCCCTCCGTCGCGCGCCCGGGATACAGGAGGTGGGCACTACCTCCATCGCCCTAAACAGAGGGCATTTTTTTCTTTTTTCTTTTTTACTTACTTTTTTTGTTTTTACTTTTTTACTAGTGTTAGAAATGTTAGAATCATCAGTTAGGAATTATTAGAAATGTTAGGAATACTAGAATTGTTAGAAAATTTTAGTGTTAGAATTGTCTTAGGAATTTTAGAATTTTGAGAATTGACTTAGGAATTTTATATTTGACTTAGGAATTTTAGAATTGTTAGAAATGACTTAGGAATTTTAGTGTTAGAAAATTAGACTTAGAAAAAATTTACTTAGAAATTTCACTTAAGATTTTTTATAAAACTTCACTAAGTTAGTGTTAGAAAATTTCAGTAATATAGAAATTTTTTCACTAAGTTAGAAAATTTCACTAAGTTAGTGTTAGAAAATTTCACTAAGTTAGTGTTAGAAAATTTCACTAAGTTAGAAAATTTTCATTAAGTTATAAAAATTTCACTAAGTTAGAAAATTTCACTAAGTTAAAAAATTTCAATAAGTTAGTGTTAGAAAATTTCACTAAGTGTTACAAAAATTCACCAAGTTAGAAAATTTCACTAAGTTAGCAAAATTTCACTAAGTTAGAAAAATTTCACTAAGTTATTTTACTTAGTGTTAGAAATTTGGAGCTGTTATGAGGCACACAGACCGATGACCATCTTGTTCCTGTTAAGAGGTACTACATGCGGTGGTGATCCGGATAAAGGAACAAATGCGAGGGTTTCTGGATTTCTTTGAAACTAAATAATGTCACATATATAATATGGTTCGTGAGATCCGGATGAAGTTGAACCCTTTCGTGCACATTCGTAATGGTCACATTCCTCAGAAATCCCTTCCGGGGTTATGAAGAATGTCCCCATTATGTATTAGTACAAATGGGTCTAATTTTTTCGGATCTCACTATTACATATATGATTTTGTTTAGATTCAAAGAATTCCAGAAACCCTTCCTCCCCCCACATCGCCATCACGTGTACTTACCTCGTAACAAGCACAAAATGTGAAGGTCCAACTTCACATCAAGGCCCGATGACCATCATGTTCCTGTTAAGAGGTACTACAGGCGGTGGTGATTCGGGGAAAGTAATGAATGCGAGGGTTTCTGAATTTCTTTGGAACTAAATAATGTCAAATATGTAATATGGTTCGTGAGATCCGGATGAAGTTGAACCCTTTGGTGCACATTCGTAATGGTGACATTCCTCACAAATCCCTTGAGGGGTTACGAAGAATGTCCCCATTATGTATGTGCACAAAAGGGTCTAATTTTTTCCGAATCTCACTATTACATATATTATTTTGTTTATTTTCAAAGAACTCCAGAAACCCTTCCTTCCCCCGCATCGCCATCACGTGTACTTACCTCGTAACAAGCACAAAATGTGAAGGTCCAACTTCACATCAAGCCCGATGACCATCTTGTTCCTGTTAAGAGGTACTATAGGCGGTGGTGATCCGGGGAAAGGATGAAGATGAGGGTTTCGGTTGGAACTATGGAACGTCGCATATTGTTAGTGAGACCAGAACTGAGTTGCACTGTTTGGTACATGTACGTAATGGGGATATTTTTCATAGCCCCGGACGGGGCTATGGAGAATATCCCCATTATGTATGTGCACGAAATGGTCCAACTTTGTTCGGATCTCACAAACACTTACGTATGTGATTTTGTTTAGTTTCAACAAAGTTTAGAAACCCTTGTCTTCATCCTTCTCTGGATCACCATCACGTATACTACATCGTAACAAGCACAAGATATGAGAAGGGCCAATTTGATCCTTTGTGTTTAACTTTCATCTTATTTATGTCATATTTCTCCATTTACTATTTTTTACTAAGCTAGAAACACTAAGGTATTTTACTTAATTACGGAATATTTACTTAGTCCGGGTCTATTTTTAGTTTATGTCTCTGTTGAACCCGTCGGGCGATGTCCGGGACTGGGACCCGCCGGGCTGGCACTAGGAGGTCCTTAGTACCGGGACACGCGGCTTGGTGAGAAATCCGGGTGACGTGGTCGACCTGGATATTCTTTGGTGGCCATCGCGTGGGCCGCGATTGGTGCGGAGAGAGTCGGCCCCTGAGGAGGTTGTACAACAGCGTATCAGGGAGGAGGACGAGCACGTCCATCGCTACATGTACTTGCTCGATAGGGAGTATAGTAGTGGTTGGTCGATTATTCGGAGGGTTCCTTACCATGTGAGCTATGACATTGTGGGGATTCCTTACCTATGGATGCGTAGCACCCGCGACTCAGCACCCCGCGGCTTAGGACCTGGTCGGAGCTAATTAGTTTGAGAGATGTCATAAATGTGTATAAGTGATATTATTCGATTGTGATGTATTAGCTAGGGTTAAATAAAATGAACCCGAGCTATGTAAATCTTGGTGTGTATTGATACGTTTAAATATTTCATCAATGTTGCTTTTATAATTGAAATGAGGATCTGGAACATATAGTTACTCTTTTTTCTAACTTGTTTAGCGATAAGTACCATCAGCTATTTTCTATAAGAAATTTTGATGAAATGGATCCGGAACATATAGTTACTCCTTTTCTAACTTAGGGAATTATACTTAGTGTAGCATCAAATTTTGACTCGGGGAATTTTGTGTATTTTCAAAAAAGTATGGAGCCAAGAGACGAAGATGCAGAAAACTTGCTCGCGGGTTTAATCTGCGGGCCCGAGGGAGAGACCGATCTGAGCCGGTGGATGAACAACTCCCGTGGGGAGATCCGGAGCTCACCCGGGGAGACGTCTCTGCTGAGGGAGAAGCCGACGGCTCCGGTGAGGGAGAAGCCGACGGCTCCGATGAGGGAGAAGCCGACGGCTCCGATGAGGGAGAAGCCGATGGCTCCGGTGGATCCGTACAAATTACAAACACCGGCTTCGAGGTGCAGATAGATATGTTAATTAATGAAGCATCCGTTGTCTATATAATGTATTAACAGTCTTTATATTTTTAGCCATCCGGTTCAAGCATATCAACTGGAAAAAAGACTAAACCAGATGCAACAAAGAACTTGAAAGATAGAGAAAGATATAGGATCGAAACGATCGCAGTAGACGGCGCACCCGAGGTTCCCCCTGATGTTGCCCAAAAATTTGTGAAGCAATGCGGAGTGCTAGTTAGGGATCACATCCCGATCACTGTTCAAGAGTGGAATGAGCCAAAAGATCCACGGAGACAAGGAATTTCATTTGTCAGCAAAAAAACCAAAGATTATCTTTTCAAAAAGATCATGTGTAATTTCACCTTACCCTTGCCGGAGGTGGACGAGAATGAGGCGGATGAGAATGAGGAGGTAGATGGTGAAGCCGATGTTAATAAAAAAAACTTGAGTTAGTGGAAAAGGTCAAGGCGTGGATTGTGAAAAAGATGGCCCAACAATTCAAAAACTAGAAGAAAAGATTGAACCTTGACTTTATTAAGAAGGGCAAGACTCGGGATTTCACTCAAGGGTATGAGAAAATGAAACCCTTATGGGCAGAGTTTGTGAAGTACAAGCTGTCAGAGAATGCAAAGGAAAGGTCAAAAACAAATCAGAAAAACGCTGCCAAAAAGGTATATCACCATATTATGGGGCAAGCTGGCTACAAGGGTTCCCTGCCCAAGTGGGAGAAATGGGAGAACGACCTGCTTGAGAAGGGGATCACTCTCGATCCATTCATGTGGGTCGAGCGGACAAGGTCATGGTTCTACGGGCATGGGGGCAAGTTGGACGCTGAAGGAAAAGCAATCTATAACCTAAGGAATAAAGAGAATCCTCTACCCACAGAAGATCTGAGAAGCACAATAAAGGATGTTAAAGAGGGGAGGTTCGTGCCAGATAGAGAGAACGACGAGCTCACACGCGCCCTCGGGAATAAGGAACACGTAGGGAGTACACGAGGCACAAAAGGCAATCCTCCGTGGAGTATTGGGTTTGACGACATCAAAAAGAAATATCCGGATAGAAGCCGCCAACGGAAAAAGGACGCGGAGGCAGCTGAAGCAGCGAGTGAGAAAAACTAGAGGCGTCAACTTGAAGAACAGATGAAGCGGCAGCAGGAGGTAGCAATGAAGCAGCAGGAGCAAATTAACACACTTAGCCAGCAGCTAGTGTCTACCGGCGTACCACACCTGGTAGAAGGTGAAGTCGATGCTACCGACGCCGCACATTCTCATCATCGGAAAAGAAGCGTTGCGTCCACGCATCTCGAGGGTGATGATGCACCGCCGATGATGCACCCGGTGGATGATATCACGCAGATGACAACTTGTGAGCTCCACGTGAAGGTCGTCAATATAGCCATCAAGGCGGCGGTCGGCTATGTCTTACCAATTGGCAAACCACCAACTCACCATAGTCTTCCGGTTCCACGGGGCTACACTGTTGTTGGGGTCGATGAAGTTGTCAACGGATTCGAGCGGGTGAAGCTTGAATTCCCTGAAGGTGAAGACGGAGAGGTGACTGAACTCGGAGAAGCCAAGAAGTTGACCGTTCTATGGCTAAAGTTATGCATTGTGCTTCCAAATCAGATGGCAAGGCCATCGACTCCTCACCATTCTCCAGCGCAACAGTCTCCAGCGCGGTCGTTTCCGCCGTGCATGCCGTCTCCAGCGTGGTCGCCTACGCCGTGCATGCCATCTCTAGCGCGGTCGCCTACGCCGCCGCGTCAGCCTTCTCCGCCCACTAAGTTTCTGACGAAACGTAAAAGATCACCCAAACGTCAACGGTCACCCCTCTCGAAGGTACCAAAGAAGTTACCCAAGTTACCTTACGACTATACTTTTGAGCAAACCAATAAAATTGTAAGGGACGAATACGAGGCGTGGAAATCGAAGCCGAAGGAGCCGACAAAGGCAGATTTCCCCGACGCCGAAGAAGATGTAGAACGAGCTTGGAAATTGGTAAAGACTCTTCATCAATCCGAGCCGAGTCTGTCATCTGACTATGACCGATCTATTCTGAAGTCATACCAGGAAATGGTGCGGTCGACTAAGAGTAGTAGCGCAAGCGCGAAAAGTGGGAAATCGGTTTCCCAGCTCGGAGAGCAGAAACAAAATCCATCTCCCCGCTCAAAGTGATTTCCAATAGCCAGGTGGGGCCGAGCACTAATGATGACGAGCAAATTGATCCGGAGTTTATAGAACTGTACGGACAAAGGGCAGCTGCTGCGGGTTTATCCATTGCTGAGTAGATGCAGACAATAGACTACTTCCCCGCTGCTGAATGTGCGTACAAATACCAGCACGGGAATCCTCTCCTCAAACCCGAGGAGGTAAAATATCTACCAACCAAAATGCGAAGAGTGCATAATTGGTATATGAAAGCCGCTCATAAATCTCTTGACTGGATAGTTCTCGGAGTTAGAGACGAGCACTACGAGTATGGAGATGGACTGGTTCAGATTCAATTTTCCGAATTGTTTCAGTTTTTCTAGCAGCAGGCCCTCGACAAATCTATCGTTAGTGCCTATTTAAGTACTTATTTCTCTAATTAAGTCTCTAGCTAGATCACCTAGTTCATTGCATATTCATATATATAGTACACTCATTATATTATAATTGCAGAATGGAGATTCTCGAATGCAAAAGAGGAAAAATCTATGATATTGGGTTCATTGAACCATATTTTGTTAATCATAAGACTCTTGAGCTATTTGCTAAGGATACAGAAGATAACCTTCTGAGGGCAATAAGGTTTCAACAACACCGACGGGAAATACTATTTCCTTACAACTTCAGGTGAGTGTTAATGTGTTGTACACATTCTGTTTTTCTTAATACTCGATGTTCAGTGTATAATTGATGAGTTTTGCGTGCGCAGCTTCCACTATATTCCGCTAATCTTCCAAGTTGACAAAGTAAAAGTACTGGTAATGGACCCAAAACGTAAACTCCTAGCGATGTGGGCGGATATGCAGGAAATGATCCAGCGGTAATTACAATCTTTATTAATTTCAATCTTTATATATGGCACTATATATATCGACTACTTTGTTTCATTTTCGGATATCAAGTAAGTACTAATTCTTTTTATTCTTTTTCTTTCCCGGGCAGCGTTTGGAAGAGGTTCACAAAAAAGTCTCCTGCTGAATGGAAATCAGAGCTTACATTTGATATTGTGCAAGTAAGTACTACTATCTAGATCCGCGCATATCTTTGATTCTAGTGTCGATATCATTATCATGAATGGTTGATTATTATTTTGATTGAAACCATATTCTCGTAAAGTGCTTGCAACAAAGAGACGGGAATCACTTGTGTGGATACTACGTCTGTGAGTTCATTCGTCAGACGACATGTCCCAAGGGCAGAGATTTCAACAAACTTCATGTATGTCAGTCGGCAATTTTTATTATTACCATCTATTATAGTTACTGAAAGTGCATTTTTGATATCTCTGTGTTTTGTGTTTTTGTTAACAACATAAAGGAGTTTTAGTCGTGTGTGCTATTTTGTTCAAAGGATATGATCTTAATTAGCACATAAACGGTGTCGAAGAAATGGTGAATAAGTTAAAGGTCAACGGGTGTTTTTCTGGCCTGAAGAAGATCTTTATTGTGCAGCCCGAAATTATTCCGGACCAGCCCGGAATTATTCCGGACCAATCCGGGTGATTCCGACTTGGCCGTAAAAGTCTCTGTTGCCATTCGGAATTATTCCGGGTGATTCCAGGCTCCAGAATTATTCCGGAGAAATTCCGACTTGGCCGCAAATTCCTCTGTTACCATTCGGAATGATTCCGGACCAATCCGGAGCATTCCGGACCAATCCGGATGGATTCCGACTTGAACGTGAATTTATCTGTTACCATACGGATTGCTCCGGAATTATTACGGGTGATTCCGGAATGGTCGCAAACAGGGCAGAAAACGGCTAGTTGGAGGTGGGGACTATAAATAGAGGTCTCCTTTCTTCCCCAAGGGTTAGCTCCTCCAGCATTTAAGTCTCCATTGATTGATCTCAACCTCCAAGCTAGATCTCCCACCTCCTCCACCCAAACTTGTTGGAACTTGGAGGATTGAAGGAGAAGCCCCGGATCTATATCTTCACCAACCGGATTTCCATTCCCCCCTTATTAGCTTGAGGGATCTTTGCCTAGGGTTTCCTCTCGTGGAGAACCTAGGCTTCTTGCTACTCTTGGTGATTTGTGATTGTTGGGAGCCCCCAATTTGGTTGTGGGTGTGTGCCCAGACTTGTTTATAAAGGATTCGATTCCCGCCTCAAAGGGATCAATAGTGGAAGGTGAACTAGGCCTTTGTGGCGGAAGTTCATCGGTGAATAGGGTGAGGCCTTTGTGGCGTTGAGTAGGCCTTCGTGGAGAGCTCACAGCCCTCCAACGAGACGTACTCCCTTAACAAGGAGGAACTCGGGAATACATCATGTCTCCGCTTTCTTCCATCGGTTATCTCGTTCCCTTATCTTTTACTCACTTGTACTTGTTGCATTAATTGTTGTACTAGTTGCATTAATTGCTATCCTTTCCATATAGGTAAATTCACCTTAGTTTCACTATCTAGAGAATTTACCTTTGTGTCAATCCTAATTGTGTAGAAAAATTAAAATTGGTCGTAGCACCTATTCACCCCCCTCTAGGTGCCCATACTTTACTTTCACTTGGTATCACAGACTCGGCTCTTCTATCGGGCTTAACCGCCTAAGAGTTTAAGTATGGGAGAAGATCCGGATACCAAAATGTCCGTGGGTAGGGTGTCCATGGATGATCTCCATGAGTTGAGAAATTCATTGACCTCATCCATAGACACCAAATTTGATGAGTTGCGCCAAGTCTTGGCGGAACTCCTCAAAGCAAAAGGACCGGAGGCTGCCAAATCTACTCCTCGAGAAACTACTCCGGAGGGCGCCAAGAAAGGGGTAGATGGTGATCCGTCTAAAATTTCTTCCGCAAAAACTCCACCGAGAAGGGCATGGATGGAGATGAATAATATCACTCCGTCAAAGGACGATATTCTCCCGATCCCCCCGTCCCTCATCCTCATATAATCCCTAGGGGAGATCCACCTAAAATTGATGCTTTTTCTTTTCGTGAATGGCAATATTACATGGAGACTCACTTGAACTCTTCTTGTATAGATCTTTGGAGGATCACTCGTGGTGGATACAATCCTCATGACCCCAAGAACCTAACAAGAAGAGAAGCCGTAGATTGCCAACTCAACTATACCGCCTTGTCAATTCTTCAACAAGCCGTGGGTCCTAACCACATGCCGCATCTTCAACAATATTCCACCGTCAAGAAAACATGGGACACTCTTGTCGTCATGTTTGTGGGCAATGAGAGTATGCAAAGGAATAGATATGATGCCTTCACCAATGAGGCCGAAGGGTTCTATATGCATGATGGAGAGGACCATGTTGACATCTACCGAAGACTCAAGACTCTTGCCACCGCCTTCTCAATTGTTGGTGCCAAGTACATTGATGATGATTGGATCAAAAGGAAGTACATGATTGCCATAATGCCATTTAAGGGCGCAGACCTGAAGAGCATTCAAGGAAGACATGATTTCTCTTCCATGACCTCAACTCAAGTGATGCAAGAAATGTGCTCCTATCAAGTGAAAACCAAGAATTCTCTTGACAACCGTGCTAGGGCCATTGTAATGCACAAAGGAGCATCGGTTGCTTTGAAAGCCAAGGTTGTGCCAAGAGAGGTTGAGTATGAAGAATAAGGAGAGGAGGCGTTGCCTCCTTTGAAGGAACAAGACTATGATCCCGTGCTAAAGGATCTCATTGCTCTCACCGTGCAAAAGTTTTGGAGGAATCCTCCCAAGGGCAAGAAATTTGTTGAGGAGAAGAACAAGTCTCGCTATGGCAATGATGGGACTCAAAAAGTGAGGTCTTCCTTCAGTTTCCAATATAAGCACCACTTCATTGCGGAGTGTCCCTATGAAAATAGAGAACTCCATAGTGGCAACCTCATTCGCAAGGACAAGTCCAAGGTTGAGTAAAATAAACCTCATTTTAAGAGGAAACCATTCAACAATAAGTCTCCCACAATGTTTGTGCTATTGACTCAAGAGGAGTATGATTCCGGGAGTGGTGAAGAAGAACAAACCACAAATGAAGTGGCCGCTCTAGCTATTGCTTCTACTCCATCATCTTCATCTCTGTTTGAATCCCCCAATGACAATCATCCTCAACGAAATGCCAAGTGCTTCATGGCTAAGGCCACGGAGGTATCACCTTCCTCCAACTCTAAGACCGCTATTGAACTAGAACATCTTGCTAGTCTTAGAGTAGAAGATGAGAGGCTCTCCTTGGAATGTTTTTTTTCTAACATGCAAGGGGAGACCAAGAAGTACTTTGAGCATCTCATGAGCCAATTGGTAGAGGCCCAAGAAGCTCTTGAGAAGAAAGGTGAGGTTGAAAGAAGGGATGCGTATGAAATTGCATCCCTCTCTATGGCTCTTGAGGAAGAGCATGATGGTAGAGTTTTTCTAGAGGAGGAAATTGAATCTATTGAATTAACTCATAATGAACTTGTTTCTAACATCACTAAGGAACGTGACCTTTCCATTGCTAAATATAAAAAGGATAAAAAAGATAAAAAAGGATAAGGTTGAGTTTGGTGTTGGTCATGGAAAACTAACCGAGGAGTTTGAAAATCTAACCAAGGCCCACAAAGCTTTAGAGAGCCAACACTCTTTCCTCAAAGAGTTGCATGAACAACTTCAAACTCAACTTTATCAACTTAACAACCCTAGCACCTCTACTTCTTCTTGTGACCATGCAAATATTATTGAGGAAAATGTTAGGTTGAAGGATGAGCTAGCAAGGCTCAAGGGCAAAGGCCCTCAAGTTGATAAGGTTGTGGTATCTACCCCACAAGTGGTTGCCCCTAGCTCGGATGTGGTCATTTCTAGACCAAAATTGAATGCTCCAAGGCCACAAGTGGGCAAGAAAGGTATTGGCTATGTTGCCAAGAAGAAAAACAAGAATAACAAGAACAAGAAGAAGACCAACAATGGTGCTTCGGGTGGTATTGTCATTAGGGACAACACCACTCGTAGCACACCCGCACAAGCAAGCAATGTTGCCTCGAGTAGTAGTGTCATGAGGGATGACACTACTCGTAGCACCTCCGTGGGAACTAACAATCCACACAATTTCTTATATGTTGATTATTATGGTGTTGTGCAAGCTAAATATGTTGGTCATATTGAGGGTTTCATTGACTATACTATTTGGGTTCCTAAGACCCTTGTTGCTAACATGAAGGGACCCTCCTTGGGTCCTAACTCTAGTCAATGATCTCTTGCAGGACTATGCTTCGGTGGGTCTAAATGGATAATTGATCATGGATGCACTAGTCATATGACTGGAAGCAAAGAACTTGTGACGGAGTTGCACCCAAATGACATACAAGCAACCGTCACTTATGGAGACTCGTCCTCGTCTAAGGTATCCGGGTTCGGCAAGGTTGTGATTGCTCCCGATATCTCTATCGTGAACGTCATGCTTGTCGAATCCCTTGGTTATAATTTACAATTCGTCCGCTCTCTTAGAAAGATGGGTTTCTCCGTCTTTTTTATGTTGATATTGTGGTCCTTTTGAGGTGCAAGACTCTTGACGTCGCTTACGTGGGACATGTTGAAAATGAGTTGTTTGTGGTGGACGTTTCGATGTCTACCAACTCTCAAACAATGTGTCTTTTCAGAAAGGCGGACGTGGGATAGTTGTGTCATCACCGCTTATCCCATGTCAACATGAGAACATTGCAAAGTCTTCACAAAGGTGGCCTTATTGTCGGACCAAAAGAAAATGTTTCCTTTTCAAAGGATCGCGTTTGTAGGTCGTGTGTTGAAGGAAAGATGCATGATAAGGCACACAAGGCCAAGATTATTATTTCATCAAAGAGGATCTTGGAGCTTCTCCATGTTGATCTCTTTGGTGCCGTGCCCGAAGCAAGTCTTGGAGGTAATAAATATGGCTTTGTGATTGTCGATGATTATTCAAGATACACTTGGGTTTATTTCTTCAAGTGCAAGAGTGAGACTCACCAAACCATCATCGACTTCTCCAACTAAGTGCAACGTCAACACAATGTGTAAATCATGGCTATTAGGAGTGATAATGGTCGGAGTTCAAGAACTATACTTTGAATGAATTGCTTAGTGAAGAAGGCCTTCTTCATCAATACTCCGCCACTTACACTCCTTAAAAAAATGGTGTTGCCGAAAGTAAGAATCGCACTCTCTTTGATATGGCAAGGACCATGTTGGCGGAGTACACTTCTCCCCAATATTTATGGGCCGAGGCCATATCCACCGCATGCCACTCCTCCAACCGCCTCTAGATCGGCAAGGGCTTGGACAAGACTCCATATGAGATCCTCACCAGCAACATGACCAACGTCTCCTCCTTCCGTGTATTCGGTTGTAAGTGCTTTTATTTGATCAAGGGAGTTAGATTGTCTAAATTTCAATCCAAAACTATTGAGGGTATATTTGTTGGTTACAGTGCCGAATCCCACACTTATAGAGTCTTTGACAAAGCCCCACGGATTGTCATAGAATCTTGTAGTGTGGTTTTCAAGGAAAATGATGGCTCCCAAGTGGCACAATTTCATGTTTCTAATGTAGATGTTGAAATACCTCAAGAAGCCATAGGAAGGATGTGTGTGGGATTTTTCCGCCCCATTGAGGGACACCTTATGGCGACTCAAGAAGGACTATGCTCTACTCAAGTGGAGACCTCCTCTACAATAGAAGAACAATCCAAGGAGCCAAGTGATGCACCTAACCAAGAACATGTTGAAGACCCTACTCTTATTGACCAAGTTACTACGCAAGATGCAACCACTCCTATTATTCATGCTAGTCAAGGTCAAGGCCAAGATCAACCATCCTCTTCATCCTCTCCTCAAGTTGAAGCTAGTGTTGAAGATATTATTGATGATGATGATGATGATAATGATGATGAAGGCCAAGTTGGTCAAGATGGGGACCCAAATGATCAATATGATCAGGTGATTCCTCCGTGCAATAATGCGGAGATCCAAGCCTGTCGTGCTAGAAGGATAAGAAGAGCTTTGAAGCAAATTGATGCCCAAGACAACAAGGTCTTGGAAGATATTCAAGCTAGAATATCAGCAAGAAAGCAATTGGCACATTTTAGTGAGCATCAAGCTCACATCTCTATGGTGGAACCAAAGAAAGTGTTTGAAGCTCTTGAGGACTCCGATTGGGTTGAAGCAATGCATGATGAGCTCAATAATTTTGAGAGCAACAAGGATTGGATATTAGTTGAGAAGCTCAAAGATTGCCACAATGCTATTGGAACTATGTGGATAATCAAGAAGAAGCAAGATGAGCATGGGATTGTCATAAGGAACAAGGCAAGATTGGTTGCTCAAGGTTACACTCAAGTTGAAGTCACCGACTTTGATGAAACCTATGCACCCGTGGCTCGCCTTGAGTCCATCCGTATCCTCCTTGCTTATGCATCTTCTCATAATTTCAAATTGCAACAAATGGATGTCAAAAGTGCTTTCTTAAATGGTCCACTAAAAGAGGAAATATATGTTAAGCAACCCTCGGGGTTCGAGAACCTCAACTTCCCTAACCATGTCTACAAACTCGACAAAGCTCTCTATGGTCTCAAACAAGCACCACGTGATTGGTATGAACACCTTAGAGAATTGTTGGATGACCGTGGTTTAGAAGTTGGGAAGATCGACCCCACTCTCTTCACCAAGAGAGTAAAGGGAGAGATTTTCATATGCCAACTCTATGTGGAAGATATTATCTTTGGCTCCACTAACCAAGCTTTCCATAATGAGTTCTCTAAGCTTATGACTGACAGGTTCGAGATGTCCATTATGGGTGAGCTTAAATTCTTCCTTGGCTTTGAGATCAAGCAATTGGCTCGTGGGACTTTCATTTCTCAAGCCAAGTATACCCAAGACATGATCAAGAGGTTTAATTTCCTAAATGCAAAGATCAAGATATCTCCTATGCAAGTCAAGTGCCACCTATCACGTAACCCAAAGGGTACAGATGTGGAACAAAAGATGTATCGTTCAATGATTGGTTCTTTGTTCTACCTTTGGGCATCTAGGCTCGATATCGTTTTGAGTGTAGGTGTGTGTGCAAGGTATCAAGTGGCTCCTAAGTAAAGCCATTTGGTGGCGGTCCATAGGATCTTTCGTTATTTGGTTCATACCCCAAGATTTGCTTTGTGGTACCCAAAGGGGGCACAATTTTCTCTCAAGGGCTACACGGATTCCGATTGGGCGGGTGATCAAGATGATAGGAAGTCTACTTCCGAGGCTTGCCAATTTCTTGGTATGTCTTTGGTGATTTGATCTTACAAGAATAAAAATTGCATATCTCTCTCCACCACCGAAGCCGAGTATGTAGCCGCCGCAAGTGCTTGCACTCAATTGCTATGGATGAGGCAAAATCTCAAGGAATATGGCGTTCATATGGATAAGGTGCCTCTTTTGTGTGACAATGAAAGTGTCATCAATATCGCCTACAACCCCGTGCAACATACAAGAACGAAGCATATTGAGATTCTCCATCATTTCATCCGAGACCATGTGGCAAGAGGGGATATTGCTCTATCTTATGTGTCCACCAAGGACAATCTTGCGGATATTTTCATGAAGCCACTCAATGATGCAAGATTCTTGTTCTTGAGGAATGAACTAAATGTCATTGATTCTAGGAGTTTGACTTGAGGATCTTGCACACACACCCATATAGATGAAACGTGTTCGAATTTAGGTGTTGGCATGGACATAGGGGGAGTGTTATCCTAACACATTGGGTTCTCCCTCCCCCCATTATGCCCAAAGCAAAAAAAATCTTGTTATCTCTCTTTTTCTAATGTTGAATAGTGAGCTTCAATGTTGAGTAATGGAAATGCCCCCAAGATATATCTTCGCGGTTGCATACCATGAACTCTTACATGGTGGCTTAGGCCACCAACCTATTCTCATTTGAAGAGTTGGGTCTTAGTTGGTTGCTTTTGGTTTATTATGTTGTCTTTCCGAATACTACTTCTCGTTGCTCTCTTGAATCTTATTTGCATCTTCCCCGAGAAGTAAGACTAGGAATTCTAACACCCTTTGTGTTTTTGTCCATTTGTCCCCTCCTTATGTTCATCTATGCATATGCCTTATTCCACACAAAGACACACCGTTCCTAGCCTTTCCAAACTGTCATTTCTGGTCTTGTTTGGAGCAAATCCTGGTCTAGCCGAAATTATTCCGGATGAATTCGACCCAGCCGGAAAAATTCCAGGTACATCCGGAATAATTCCGAACCAACATATTAATTCTGGGCCATTCCGCACATGCCAGTTTTCGCTATAAATAGGCCCGTACGCACGGGATACAGTTTCTTTTCCACTTCCCCCTCCTCCAATACCCTAGCCACCATAGTTCGCTACATCCGTCCCCGTTGCCCCTAGAGAGGATTTTTTGATCCCTCCTTGGACAAGGACATCCCCTATGGAAGGTATTGTGATTGGCAACTCTTCTTTCTCATTTTATTTGGTTGATTTTAGTTCTAGATGAAATTTCTCCTAGGGTTTGATCTAGATCCAAGTTCCTATCAACTAGTTCATCTTGCTAATCTCTATACCTAGATCCCATGACATCTTAGATCTAGTCTAACCATTTTCCAACCTAGACTTAGATCCATCCCATATTTTGTCGCTCCCACAATTTCCTGCATGTAGTTTACCTCTAGGATCATCTCATTGGTATTCCTCAAAGTTTGGTGCTGTTAGAAAGTCAAGTTTTGAATTTTTGGGGATTTCTTGAGTCAGATCGAGGGTCCCTGAATTTTTTCGGACGAATCCGACCGAGCCGGAATAATTCCGGGCTCGGCCGGAATAATTCCGGACCCATCCGGAATATTTCCGGATCCTGCTAGAATTTCAAAAAATTTGCACTACTTCAAACCTTTTGGAGTTCCTTTGTTCCCTTTTGGCATATGCACTCATCTTTTGCTATTCCTATGTCCTCTATTCACAGGTGCTGGCTCTCGTCCGGGTACCAAGATAAAGGCCTTAGCTGGAAGGGGTGCTCGTCCCATCAGGGGTCGCACCTCCGGTCATCATAGGGGGAATCGTGATGACAGTCAGGTTGAGAAGCTGCCCGAAGGGGATCTGAAGTCCTACTCCATCCCTCAGTGGAAGCACACCAAGAGGAAGAACCCTTACCGTTTTGTTGAGTCCACTTGTGATGATCCTCGTTTTTGGACAAATCTTCAGCAAAAGTGTTGGGATGATTTCTATTCCACTCAAAACCCTCTTGTCTGTGAGCAGTCGCAGCTTGACATGGATTTCTATCATAGGCACAAGAATGGTGATCTTCGTCATGTTCATGCTTGCTTGGTGAAATTGGGTGTGGCACCACTTCTGGAGGTTGAGTGTGAGTATTGCCCGGACTTGATTGCTCAGTTCTATTGCACTCTCCACTGCACGGGTGATGCCGTGCGCACTATGACTTGGATGTATAGGGATCAGAAGGTCTCGAGCAACTTGGTTGAATTTGCTGAGGCACTAGGTTACAGATGGGTTGCCACCTATGGTCATCATGGTTTCAAGGTACATGACAACCCAGAGTATGATAACTCCATCTTGGAATTCTGCTATCCTCCTAATGCGCAGGGCAAGACTAGGCCATTCAACTTCAACATGTACCCCTACTACAACCTGTTGTCCAAGATCGTCCATGCCACCATTGTGGTCAAGGCTGGTGACTACTCAGCTATTAGGGCCTTTATGGTGAGCCTCATGTTCCTCACCAAGCCTCAAAATCAGAGGAAGATTGATGTGATGGACTTTCTGTACCATGAGGTTTGTATTGGGATCATGGAGAAGAGGAAGTCTGCTTATGGCCCATTGATTCAAAGGTTCATTAATGCCAAGCTGGGAGTTGATATCATGGATGACTTTCCAGTGGTCAAGGGCAAGAAGATGGTGCCTTCTCTCATTCGTGGTGTGGAGATTCCTGAGTACTCCAAGGCCAAGTCCAAGTCACCTATGGTTACTCCTTCTGCTTCTTCGAGTGGTGCCTCTCAGCGTCCCCCTAGTGGCATTGCCAAGTTCTTCACGGCCATGTTCAGTATGTGCAGTGACACTAGGGCGATTTCCCGTGAGGCTAGGGAGTTGTCCAAGGAGACTCGGCGCATTCAGAACACTGACCATAGAGCTGCTGGGATAGAAGTGCCTGCTGATCCTCCTTCTCTTGCTGCTGCTGACCTTGTTCCCATTGACATGCCCGAGATTAATGATGATGATTTCTACTTTGGGGTGCCTCCTGCTAATGGTGATGATGAGGGTGAATCTGCTGAGGATGACTTTGATGATGCTGGCAACCTCGGAGATCATGAGCGTGGATAGGAGGAAGAGGAAGATGAAGATGAGCACCGCGGAGGAGATGACTTCGAGTGATCTCTTGGGATGCTAGTTGGACTCGTTTTCCCTTTTTGGCGTCTTGATGCCAAAGGGGGAGAAGGAGTCCCTATTTAGGATTTCACGGGCTTTGCAAGGGTGGGAGCACGAGTCTTTTGCCTTTCATTTTCGATCTTATAGGCTTGTGCTCCGGTTTCTTTAGTTTCGTTTCCATCATTTGCAAACTTTTATTATTTGTGTGGAACCCTGTGACTTGTTTGTGTCACCCTACCCGTGGTTATGCTACTATCATGCTTGCTATTATTATTATTATTATCTATATGCATGTATTGTGAACTTGTTTAGACAGCTTGGTGTCTAAACATAGGTGGAGCAAAGCCTATGAAGTATGTGCCTCACGACACATATCGAGGAAGAGCTCCGTCTATTTTTTGGAGACCATTTCTTTATGTTCACCATGTTTATCCCCGAGAATCTTTATGTTTTCATCAAACACCAAAAAGGGGGAGATTGAAAGTGCATTTTCGATATCTCTGTGGTTTGTGTGTTTGTTAACAACATAAAGGAGTTTTAACCGTGTGTGCTATTTGGTTGAAAGATATGATCTTAATCAGAACATAAACGATGTTCAAGAAATGGTGAAGAAGTTAGAGGTCAACGGATGTTTTTCTGGCCTGAAGAAGAGCTTTATTGTGCAGCCAGAAATTATTCCGGACCAGCCCGAAATTATTCCGAACCAATCCGGGTGATTCCGACTTGGCCGCAAAAGTCTCTGTTGCCATTCGGAATTATTCCGGGTGATTCCGGGCTCCGGAATAATTCCGGAGAATTTCCGACTTGGTCGCAAATTCCTCTATTACCATTCGGAATGATTCCGGACCAATCTGGAGCATTCCGGACCAATCCGGATGGATTCCGACTTGAACGTGAATTTCTCTCTTACCATCCGGATTGCTCCGGAATTATTCCGGGAGGCCGGAATTATTCCGGGTGATTCCGGAATGGTCGCAAACAGGGCAGAAAAACGGCTAGTTGGCGGTGGGGACTATAAATAGAGGTCTCCTTTCTTCCCCAAGGGTTAGCTCCTCCAGCATTTAATTCTCCATTGATTGAGCTCAACCTCCAAGCTAGATCTCCCACCTCCTCCACCCAAACTTGTTGAAACTTGGAGGATTGAAGGAGAAGCCCCGGATCTACATCTTCACCAACCGGATTTCCTTTTCCCCCTCATTAGCTTGAGGGATCTTTGCCTAGGGTTTCCTATCGTGGAGAACCTAGGCTTCTTGCTACTCTTGGTGATTTGTGATTGTTGGGAGCCCTCAATTTGGTTGTGGCTGTGTGCCCCAAACTTGTTTGTAAAGGATTCGATTCCCGCCTCAAAGGGGATCCATAGTGGAAGGTTGAAGGGGTCATTGCATAGAAAACAAAAATTTTCCTACGCGAGAGACACCCGAAAGGCCAAGATCTAATCTAGGAGACGAAGTGCAACGGGTAAAGATACGGTTAAAGAGAACACATACCCTCGAAGACACAAAGCGTTACGAGATCAAATCTCATTGTTGTCGTAGTCGTACTCACACCGATCCTGAGAGCGAGAAGATGTGCACCGCAATCCGGCGGTGCCTCCGTGATCGGTCACACGTACGGTGGATGACGACCTTCGTTCCCTCGATCCAGCGGGGCGTGGAAGTAGAGGATCCCTCGGAACTCTAGGAGGACGATGGCGTGGTGTGGTGGAGAAAACAGGGCTTCGCCAAGTGCACGAACAACTGGTGGAGCAGCGGGAGGAGGGAGGAAGATATGACACAAGTGTGTGTGTGTGTGTGAGAGAGAGAGGGAGCTTCCACCCCTCTTTATATAGGAGGGGATGGCATCCACGAATTTTTTGGTGTCTCCACCTCTCCCTCATCATGTGAGTGGAGTCTCCACTCAACCCACTCATTCTTCCATTAATTCCCACTCAAAATCCCAAGGTTTTTCTTTAATAAATAAATAAAACAATTTTATTTCTTTATTTTAATATTTGCTAATTGCATTAACAAACATTAACATATAACCCCTTGAGTTAGTTGTTAAATATATTAACAACCATTTGATAAGAATCCCATTAAAGGCTATGAGAGCTGGCATTCCTATCAAGTCTATCTGGCCAGAAGGTTGTTGTTGTTTCAAAAACTACCAGGCTATGAGAGCTGGCATTCCTATCACCTGGGGTTGTTTCGAGGAAGCATTCCTAAACCACCACATTCCAGATAGTCTATTCTCCAAATGAATCAAGTTCTATTCAGCTATACACCCTCGATACAAAACCTCTCCTTTTACTTGAAAATGTTTCGGTGGTTTGCAAATTACCTGTCGTCTTTCCAGAAGAGTTGCCAGGAATCCCTATCGTTTTAAACTTCCAGAGAAACTATCCAAGGTGCACGATGTGTTTCACGTGTCACAGCTCAAGAGGATCTTCGCAAGAAGTATCCGGACCTTTTCTTTTCTCAGTAGGAATCTCGGGGCGCGATTCCTTCAAGGGGGGGCGTTTTGTAACATCCCAAGTATGAAAAATAAGCCTTTAGAATGTTTGCTCTCTGTTATTTTATGTTTTGCATCATGACATCATGTTGATTGCATTTGTTTTGCTTGTTTCTCATTTGTTTTCCAACTGTTTTCATTTGTTTTCCTTTGTTTTCTATTTGAATTTCAAACCAAATTTCAAACCTTTTGTTTTCATCCTTGTGATGTTACAATTTCCAAATGATATTTCAAATCAAAACAATCAATTGTTTCCATTAAAAGTTGTGATTCCAAACTGTTGTTTTGTTTCTATAAAAATGCATCCAATAATCAAACCATTTTCAAATTCAATTTGTTTTCCATTTGAAACTCCAAACCAACATCCAAATAATTGTTCATACTTGTTATGTTACATTTTCCAAATAAAAGTTTCAATTAAAACAACTAGTTGTTTCTATTTAAATAGAACCATTAACTTGTTTATTTCTATTTAATAACTCATTTGAATCAATTCACATTCAAATTCAAATCACATTGTCCAAAACAGCAACCATGTTGATCTTATAAAAATTGCAACACAATTATTAATCATATGCTTCAAATCAAAATTATTTGATCACCCCATTTAAAATTGGTTTGCAATAATCAGTTAATCTCAAAATCATTAAATTGGAATCAAATTTCAAACAGCACCCAATTGGAAAATTATGAAAATTACCAAAACATTCTAATCTTTTGTTTCCATCTATTTCAAACTAAAAGGTTCATGCCATTTGAATTCCTGTTTTCAATAATTCAATCAATAATCAAATGCCTCCAAAGTGAATTAAATTCCAAACCACCTTTTTATTTTGATCATTTTGAAAAAAAAACAGAACTTGCTAACTGTTGCTATTACTTAAATAATCAATCTAAAATTTTCCCCTAATTCTTTCTACCCTAAAACTTATCATTTGCTTCCATTTTTATTTCTGCAAAAAATATATAAAACATAACAAAAAGAATAAAATCCAACAGCTAGGAGAGAGAGGGGGCAGCCGGCCCATTTTTTTCCCCAGCCCACCTTATCTTCTGGCCCGGTACCCCCCCTTTTTCTGTCGCTTTCTTCCTCCTCGAGCTGACGACAGCAGTACGACTGCCTCTCCACCGTATGATCTCTTCCCCCCTCTCCGATTGCTCGCCGTACGCGCCCACTGCTCCATAAAACAGCGCCACCCCCTCCTTCTACCGCAAACCCTAAGCCCTACCCCCTCTCACCGCCACGGCGCCATCTTCCCTCTCTGCCACAGCCACCCTCTCTGTATCTCACCACCCGAGCCACCTTCTCTGAACCGGAGGCGATCGCCGCCGGTAGGCCCTCGCCACCCTCGGGTTGACAACGGGAACGGAGTCCCCGTGCACCCCTCGACCTTTGCGACACCTCCACCGTCCCGTAGACCCCTCGGAACGCCGCCGCCATCCACGCCGTCGTCGCCGGCAGCTGCACTGCCCCGAGCTGCTTCCCCTCCGATTCTTCACAGTGAGCACACGGCCATCCCCCTCTTTCCCTCCTCTCTGCACTGCGCAATGCCCACCACTCCCGCAAGCACCCCAGCACCTCCATCGCATCGCTAGCTAGCACACAGCCACGACGAGCGCCGCCGACGACCACGCTCTCTGTCAGTAGATTCAGTAGCTGAGTTTCAGGTTCAGTCAAAACATGCCCGAATCTGAAACTAATCCTAGCTGCGTCCCCTTACCTGACAGAAACCGATTCGCAGCGCAGTGGCAGCAACTGCACGCGCGCAAGGCCCGGTCGAGGGTTCGATCCCCGCGCGGCGCAAACCTTTTTTGGGATTTTATCCCCGCGCCAGTGGCCCACCTGTAAGCCACCCGTGATGCCACGCAAGCACACAGTGGCCCTAGGCCCACTGGCAGTGGCTAGGGTAGCTCTGTGTGCGGTAACAAATGGTTTTAACCTTTTCTGTTTTCAAAATCAGTCCTTTCTTTTTGCAGTTTGGCCCCTGGAACTAAAATGCAAATAAATTCTGTTTTATAATTCCAAATAACAAAAATAAAATATGTGCACTACTCCAAATTAAATTATCTATCTACTCATAGCATTTGTTTCCTGTTTTGAATTTTCCAAATGCATTTCAAATTTGAATTCAAATAATTCAATTGCAATTTGCTAAAATCCATAACTAATTCATAATTAATCCAATTAATGCAAATAAAATATGTTTCCCATGCTATTTCAAATAACCTATTCAAATATAAATTTTGTTTGCTGTTTTGAATAATTTAAATTGCTAAAAACAACTGTTTCTTGTTTATTGCATTTAAAATTGCCAAAATAATAACTTGCTCATTTTAAATCCAATTTCAACAAATGAAATATGTTTTCCATGCAAAATTAAACCACCGTTCCAAATATAAAATTTGTTTCATGTTTTGAATAATTAAAATTGGTTAAATGATTTAAACCTTGTTTGAATCATTTAATATTGCTAAATTCATAACTGATCAAATTAAATTCTTTTTGAACTCATAAAATATGTTTTCAAACCATCAAAGTATAAACTTTTCAAATATGAGTTTGGTTTAATGTTTTGCACAAATAAAAATTCAAATAAGTTCATGTTTGAATTAAATTCATTTAATTCTTGCTTAAACTTGTTTAGTTCATAAATAATTTATTTGAAATCCTTTTTCAACAAGTGAAACATGTATTCCACCTAAAATTGTGTGTTCTTTCCAAATATGAACTTTGTTATCTATTTTGAACAATTAAAATTGGTGAAAACAACAAATGCTTGTGTGACACCTTTAAGAAACCAAAATTCCTTAACTTAATAACTAAAATTTCAAAATGGGTAAACCTTATTTCCAATTGGTTCTATTGTTGTTATTTTGTTGTTTTCCTCATCCATGCATCATGCTAATCCACTTTCACATGTTGCTTAGTTGAAAAACAATTAATTCAACCATAATTCATGGGCTTTTCATATGCAATCCAATTGCATGTGGGTCCAGTTAATCATGTTGTTATCTTGTCAACTAGTTTATTTTGATGCATCAATTAAATGGTCATGCATCATCCCATGTTTGTGCACTATGCCATGTTATTGATTGTTTATCTTTCTGCATTGTTTGTTTGCTTCTTCTCGGATACACGACGACGTTGAGACCGACGATACTTACGACACCCCTTCTAAGGAGTTAGCTCAGTACCAGGCTACTGGGTTTGCAGGCAAGTTATCACTCACATGAACCACTGTGTTCCTTTCAACATTGGTTACCGATACTTTCCGTTGTCTATTCTGCTAGCCCTATGATTAGTTGTTTCTGTTACGAACCTATCACATGTATCCTTTAACCCTGATATTGCCTCACCTCCATACCTATAACCATTGCTTGTTGCCCGTGTCTTACTAGCATGCTTAGGGTTGTTTTGCTCGAGTTTGTTACCCGTTACTTTCCGTTACTAGATTTTCTTTTATGTTCTGGGGGCTCGATGTTTAATCAATCAATCATGCTAATGTTATTATTAATAATAATTTGATGATAAGGCACCGGCAGGAGGCCCTGCGTGGTTTTGAGGCCTGCTAGTGTCGACCCTAACTAGGAAAAGGGTCTTGTCTACTGATCCATGATGAGCGTACTAACCGCATGTGGGAAGCGAGTATGGGCGCCCCCCTTAATTTGATTCGATTCGCATCTCGTCCAAATCGCCTCATTTAGTTCGTGTTTTCCATTTGCCGCATGCATGTTTCTGCGAGCCCAGGCCAGGGTGGAACTTTTGTAGTCGGCATATAGGGGGACACGGTCTTAGAGTGCTATGAGGGTCCCTTTTCTTTGGGGCTCGATTAGCCGTGCGCCCAAGGTTCTTTGGGCTTGATGCGAAGAAGAGTTGGGTTGTGTTGAGTACCTCGCTTGGTGGGTTTGATCCCCGTCTGGCGGGTTATTCTTACGTGTACGGCCAAATTGGTGCACCCCTGCAGGGATAAATCTTCTCGAGAAGCCGTGTTTTCCGCGGTTATGGACTACTTGGTGAAAGTACTGGCTAACAAGTACTCAGGACAACTTAAACCTAATGATTAACAACCTTACACCCAATGATTAACAACTTGACTAGTAATAGGCTTATTGACACAATAATCTGAACCATCATTAATCCAACTGTGTGAGTTATCCTCGGATTGCTTCTTTGGATAAGGGGCGAGATCCAGGATGGGTTTGTTTGGAGTTAGTCATAGTTGGTTTCGATACGCGATCTTATCTCCTTTCTGTTAGCCGGAAGATGTAGTATGTTTCTGTAGTTGGTTAGAGCAGCCAGTTGCAGCATCTTTTATATCCCCTTTCCTCCGTTGAACCCAAAGCATCTGTGCTTGGTGTTGACGGGTTACACTTTGGTGAACTGTGAGTCTTGCTTGCAGTACGTTTATGTACTGACCCCTTTGGGGCTGTGGTTTTCCGCAGACTACGTTTCCGAGGATCTACATGGTGGCTACTACGTAGAGTATGACGAGACTGCTGACGAGTAGATAGCGGACCCGGGCAGGATCTGAGACTTCGTGGATGGGCTCCGTCTTTTCGTTTCCGGCCTCTTAGGCCTATTTGGATCTTGTCTGTACTCAGACATGTTGAATGCTTCCGCTGTGATGTAATGATGATATGTTGGGGCATGTGCCCTCTGGATGATTTTATTTGCTATCTCTGCTCCAATGAGAGCTATTTGCAACTTATTTCAATCTTTTGTGTCGTAGAGATCTGTTGTGATATCACTTGTTCCAATGCCGTTGACGTACCATGTGTGTATGTTTTGAAGTACGTCAATGGAAGTATCTGGATTTCTATGGGATGGTTTGCGCAGACGATGAATAGTAAGATAATGGTTGTCACACGTTTACGTGTTGGCCTGCTCATATTGAGATGCGGGTGCCGGTATGCCCCGTAAGCCATTTATTTACTGTTTAACGGACTGTGAGTATCCCCTAGAAGTCCGGGTGCGACAATGACCCCGTTATTAACAACATCCAATGTTCATGATCAGGAAACCTTGATCATCTACTAATCAACGAGCTAGTTAAAAGAGAGTCTTTACTAGGAACCATTGTTTGTTTATTAAACACACATGTATCAACGTTTCCGGTTAATACAATTCTAGCATGAGAAAAAACTTCATCATAAACAAGGAATAAGATAATAACAATTTATTATTGCCTCTCGAGCATATTCCCTTCAGTCTCCCACTTGCACTAGAGTCAATAATCTAGTTTGTAAGCACTTAACACATATGACGTTCCAGTGTTATTACCATGCTTCGCATGTGGTAAACATCATCAAAAAGATCTGAACTATTCAGGTCCTATTGTATTTGCATGTTATTTGCGTCTACACGCATCACTCATTCTCTAATGAGATGGCTTTGTATATATATGGTCAATCGGTGAAACCTTAATTCCTCGGCTTCATAGTGTTAGCATTCTTGGAAATTCACCAAGTTCCGGTGATACCTTAATTCCTCAGCTTAAACTAATGTTACTAACATTGTGAAAATGTAGCTTCATAGTGTCAGCATTCTTGGAAATTCACCAAGTTCAATAAAGAACTCCCTGACACAAAATACGCTTACTATCAGTTGTCAACACAACGATATACTTTAGCCTTTGTTGTAGTATCTGTCACAATATGTAACACCCGGGGTTTCCCCAATTAGTTTTGCTTGTTTTCTTTTTTGCATGCATCACGCCATCGTGTCATCCGCATCATAAAACTCACCACACATTTAAATTTTTGCCAATCCTATTTTTCATAACATATAAGTTCACTTTCTGGCCTCAAAGCTATATTAAAATAGTGGCAAAACAATCTGTGAAAAATTAATAAAACAAACTCTGAAGAAAAAAAATCTTTTGAGAGAAAGAGAGAGTAGGCCGCAGGGCCAAAACCAGCCCAGTCCACCTCCTTTCTTCTCCTTCGTACGGACAAGCACGCAGGAGGCGTGAAGAGGTCCTGTTGCTTTCCCCTCCAAACCACCACCGCATCGATCCTCACCTGCTCCTTCCCCTCCTTTAAAGCATCTCCCCTCCATACCCGAACCCTAGCCTTCCTCCATCTTCCTTCATCTGCCGCCGCCACCTCTCTCCCTCCTCTATTTTCTTTTCGTTTTCTGAACCGGAGCTGAGAGCATCAGAGCCCGCGCGGGAGCGGCGCCGTCGCCTCGCCAAGTTCTCCGTCGAGCCAAGGGGACGTAGGGAAGGGAACCGCCATGCTGTCAGCGTTGTCCCTGCTGAAGATCGGAAGCCGACGCTTCCTGGAACGCCGCCGACGAGCTCTTCTTCCCTCTCCGTCCACGAGCACGCCATCACCAAGGTTGTTGTCGTCTTCCTCATCTACCTCGCCTATGTTCGTCCTCAAGGCAGTTCGTCTGCAGCAGCCTCCTCACGGTGAGCCGCCCTTCCGATTCCCGCCGATATCGAGCTCACTGTCTTGCCGTACCTGCCGCTGCATATCCATCCATGTTCTATCCGCCATGGACGCAAACTGCTGCTTATTGTTGGGAGTAGCGCTCTAGCTGCTCCGCTCTACTACTTGTGCACCACCAAGAAACCACGTTGCCCTCTTCCTAACATGTCCCAGCACACCACCAGATGCACTTTCGGTTTTCCGATCACGCCAGAGTACAGCAGCGCAGGTTCGTCGTGGTTGTTCTACAACTGAACACGAAAGCCTGAATCCTTCCGGTTAAAAATTCAGTTAACTTGGTGCAAGCCCTTCTTGTAGTGCCCGCGCTGGTGTGAATCATAAACAGTTGAGTGGTTCAGTGGTGCGCCCTCCGGTCTGCTTCTTGGAGAACCCGAGTTCAACTCCCCATTTATGCAGAAATACTTCCTCTTTTTCAGTTTTCTAAATCTGTTAAATTCAGTTATGATTCCTGTTTGTGTCATATAACTTCAGAGCCGAAGTTAATCACCAATCCGTAGCTAGCCTGCTGGTTCTGTTCCCTTCCTCATCCTTGGAGATCCTTGCTTCAATCCCCACCACAGGCTTATTTTCGTTTGTTCTGACTGCCTGAACCTTCGGTGTATTTGGTTCAGCTAACACCCCGAGCACACCTCTTGTTGAATCAGTTGCAATTCAAATCACAAACCACACATTTGCCTATTGGTTCAAAGCCCAATCTGCCACATGTGAGACCCAAGTTCAAATCCCAGTAGGGCCATTCTTTTCCTTCTCTTTTGTTTTATTCTTTTGCACAATGTCTAAATCCATATCTTTTGTTTTGCTAACCCAAATAATGCAAACTTTATGTCTATTTTTATCAAAAAATGCAAGGAATATTAATATGCCATCCATGCTCACGTTTGCATCTCTCATCTTGCATTTTAGTAGTGTTATGCATGTCCACCTAAATAATAAACATGGAATGTGTTGGGCATTTAATTAAATTGGTGCCCTATTCCATTTAATTTTGTGTCACTCACCTATGAATTGTTTTTCATGCTAAACAACATTTAATATTGATGGTTAGATAAATAACTTGAACATTCTAAATTAATTGTTGGGACTCCGGTTCCACTTAAATTGGTTAAGTTGCATTCTCGCATGTCATGCATCCATATCTTAATCATGCTGGATCTTTTGTCGTAGAAGTAATTGTTGCATCCGTTGATTCTTTTAGTGCTTT
This sequence comes from Alopecurus myosuroides, assembly GCA_028641055.1. NCBI lineage: Eukaryota > Viridiplantae > Streptophyta > Magnoliopsida > Poales > Poaceae > Alopecurus > Alopecurus myosuroides. The sequence continues at coordinate 254,652,459 of CM054058.1, forward strand.
GCTTCTTCGCGGATAGGACGTTGAGATGAAGTGAGCACCGACAAGATCTACGGATGTACCTCTACTTGCTGGATCTCAGGCAAGTATACTCACTTGCTACCCATGTTGCCTTTCCTCACTTGGTACAGATTCTTTCCGTTGTCTTTATGCTAGCCTTATGATTCGATACTTGTGTCTCGATCCTATCATATGTTTACCTTGTAACCATGATATAGCCTTCCTTCCATTTCCTATTAACTGTTGTTTGTTTACCTTGTTGGCCCTCGTGTCGTAGTTGCATGCTTAGAGTTGTTTGCGCTCAAGTCTTGTTGCCCGTCTTATCACCTGTTTAGTTTGATAGTTGGGTTTCAACTTAATCAACAACATGTTAATGTTTTGGGTAATATTAATTTGATGATAAGGCACCGGCAAGAGGCCCGGCGTGGTTTTGAGGCCTGCTAGTGTCGAACTTAATTAGGAAAAGGGTCTTATCCTCCGATACATGATGAGCGCACTAACCGCATGTGGGAAGCGTGTATGCCCCACCTGCAATTCTGATTCGATTCGCATCTCGTCCAAATCGCCACACTTAGTTCGGGCTTTCCATTTGATGCATGCATATGCAGGTGCGAACCCTTGGCGCCAGGGTGGAACTTTTGTAGTCGGCATTTAGGGCGGCGTGGTCTTAGAGTGCTATGAGGGTCCCCCTTTTCTTCGTGGGGGCTCGATTAGCCGCGCACGCACAGCACGTGGTTCTTTGGGCTTGATGCGAAGAAGAGTTGGGTTGTGTTGAGTGCCTCGCTTGGTGGAAGTGCATTTCCATCTGGCGGGTCATTCTTACGTGTACGGCCAAATTGGTGCATCCTTGTAGGGTTAATCTTCTCGAGAAGCCGTGTTGTCCGCGGTTATGGATGACTTGGTGAAAGTGGTGGCTAACAAGTACTCAGACAACTTACACTTAACGATGATAACTTGACTAGTAATATAGATTACCTCCACCATAAAAAGGAATGTCACCTTAATCAACAGTGTGAGTTTCCTTGGGTTGCTTCCTTAGTAGGGGGTAACACTGGATGGGTATTGTTTGGTGAGTAGTTGTAGTTGGTTCTGATACACTCTCTTATCTCTTTCTTTTAGCCAGACGTTGTAGCGCGTCTCTGTAGTTAGTTAGTGCAGCCCGCTGCCGCTTCTTTGCTATAATCCCTTCCTTCCGTTCTACCTAAAGTATTTGTATCTTGTGATGATTCGTTACACTGGTATCTTGTGAGTATGGTTTATCCACTTGCCAGTACTTAATAGTACTGACCCACGAATCCTTTTCGTGGCTGCATATTCCACATTGCAGTCAACACGTTTGAAGTCTGACGACGTTAGCTTGGGAATCCCTCCGGCTTGGCCTGGGTAGGGATTGGACGCCATCGGTTATCTTCAGGACTCTTAGTCCTATTTGTAACTTGTCCGTAGTCGGACGCTATGTTGTTTCTTCCGCTGTTATTTGGATCTTTGTATTATATAGGTTCTATTCTTGACTCGTTTGAGTCGTCTTGTATATATCTCTTCTGTTGTTGTGGAATATTCGTGAATTGTTGTAATGTTATCACAAGTGGCAACCTGGAATCGGTTATTATGTGGATTTTGGCGGAAATGCTGAAATCTGCATAGTGCCCGATCTCGGGGCGTCACACAATATTTTAATTTTGAAACTCTTTCAAATCCAGCATGGAACTTTCTTCCAGCCTATTGTGCGACCCTTCATCACGTATTTTAATTGAGATAAAATTACTTGAATAAATGACAAGACTATTAGTGTAACATATTACAACTAATATTTTGTCATTGCTACATTGGAAAATATATCCTTAGCATTTCTAAAATGACACAAGGATCTCTCCCACTGTTGTCTAATCATCATATGAATTATCCTGCTATAACATTTTATAGCATAGGACTCATCTGGTTGTGTACATAGAATGGAAACATGACTTAGAAATCTCAATTTCAATGATGCTCATCATGTGTCAAAACACTTGAATCTTGCTCAATTATTTTCCATGTGACAAGAACTCCTTCTTGTGATTTGGATATTGACTTACTTCAATATTTCATCTATGTAATTTGGCTTCAATTATATCAGGCGCTTCAATCCATCTCTTATAGATATCAAAGCCCAATATCTTCTAAGCCTTTCATCAATATGAAAAACTTAACCATGTTAATTTAAAATACATATTTTCCAATCAACCATGTGTCATCTACATAAAGTATTGGAAATATGTCATATCGTTCCCACTTAATTTCATGTAACTCTACAAGCATCTTTATCGTTCATGATGGAATCAAACTCTTTTGATAACTTCATTAAGGTAAAGATTTCAACTTCATTATGCTCACTTCAACCATTGAAGTGTGTTTACCTTTCTAGCAATCTTTTGAATTTTACAAAACTCTCAGACTGTGTCAAGTACACATCGTTGATCAAACTTCCTCGAGAGGAGAGATGGTTTTGTTATTCAACTTCCATATCATAATATGTAACTTTTGCTAGAACTATCCGCAAAGACTAAAACATCACTACGGAAGATCAAAATCTTGTAGTATTCAACTCTCTGAACTTCGTTGAAAACAACTTTTCGATAAGTACAACTTTCAAAGGATGTAAAATCCATGTCTTTGTCACTATATAGACCCTTTTGCTATCGTTAGGCATCATGCCTATCGAAAGGACTACCAAGTCACATACTTGATATTCATACAAGGATACTATGCCGGATATAATGACTCATAGTCAATTTTACGAAGTCAGGGCCCATCATTTGCTTCCTTTATAAGGTCCATGTCCTTCTTGTCAAAACAACACTTTATTCTTAAACCACAAGTTGGTCTAAGTACAAAGTTTTTGTACTTTTGTGGTTCAGTACGCAAACTCATCCGAAGTATCTACAACAGATGTAGTGTCTTCTACTTTGTCAAACTAGCAAACCCCGGAACAACTTCCAGTGTTGCGCTACTCTTGACATGATAACAAAGATTCTCTAATCTCGTTGAGTTTGTACCGTGCTCCCACTCACTTGTTTCGCAAGAACTACTTTCTCGAGAAATCAACCCTTTCTGACAAACAACATTTGTCTTTGGTCGGTGATGGGAGAAATACCCAATGTATTCTTTAGAATAACCTTATAAACATATATTTATCCCATTTTGGTTGTAAACATTTTACACATGCTATGCATACCAAAACTTAAGAAAATGACAATTCGGGTCACTACCCAAACCATATCTTATATGTTATCAATTTCAACGGATCATGATGGAGCTCTTTTCAGTGGAAAAACGGTTGTCACTAATGTATAAACTACAAAATTATAATGACATTTTTATTAATCTTACCATGTCCAACAAGGTTTGATTTTGTCTCTCAAACACTCCAAACTAAAGAGGGGTAATTCGAGTAATATAAGTTGTATAACAATTCTGCAACTTCTCAGATGTTTTGCTAAACTTGTAACTCAAACTTTATCCTTTATGATCCAATCATAAATACTTGATTATCTTGTTGCATTGATTTTTACTTCATATTAATAACCTTTTGAACCAATTCAAAATGTCAAACTCCATTCTCTTTAAATAGATATACTCACATATCTACTCAAATCATCGACATAATTTTATGGAGGAAAAATTAATCCACCATACATGACTACACATAATGGACAATATACATCAATATGTATAATCTCCACTAAATTAGTCTTCCATTCTACTTTGGCCTATGAACGGAATTCTAGTCATCTTTTGGAAGAGTTCTCACAAGCGTCAATTTATTCAAAACAAAATCCTCTGGAAGTCCATCAATATGGAGTTCCTTAATGTTTTCCTTTCCGATATGAACTAAAATGGTGGTGTCACAATTTAAGCGAAACTCTTTTACGTCTTGCAATGTTTAGCATTTAGTTTTATAGATGTTTACTTTACCAACATGATTTATATTAACATATCCATCAATTATAGAATATGGTCATAGTTTGAACAATATCATTTGTTCTCACAAAATACTAGAACAAAATAACAACTTATTAAGTTCTCAAAATAAATCTTGAATGTTTGGTTCGATACGACAATGAACACAATAACACTTTATTTATGTTCTTGTCATAATCTATTCCACATCTATTACTAGTTCCTTTTAGGCCGTTGTATTTCTTGCATTGCGTTGCTTTGTATGACAACTCATACGAACCAATGTGGTATCAAAATACCCAAAAAATACTTTGTTAACTAGTAAGACATCTATAACTTGTATATCAAGTATATACTCCTGAGCTGGACTTTTCAAGTTATCTTCTTTTTCTGCCATATATCTTTTTCTAATTCTATTTTCAATATTCCCTTTCCTTTATAGAAGAATCATTCAACATCAAACAATGCTAGTCGTACTAGCTCATTTTCTTTGGCGTGTTAGTCATATACTATCACCCATTGAGTCATACTTTGAGTTTCATTGTTCTACTAATATCACCATATTAATAGTATTCTTCTAGATTCCACTCTTAGCAGTCTCCAAGTAAGGTAAACGACTTTACCCATACTTGTAATCCATCCCATCATAACAATTTTATGATTAAGCTACTATAGCTCGAAGGAAGGAATTTAGAGGATAATTTTTAGCGCCCATTTTCTTGGAATATTCAAACGCCCAGCGTCTTCAATCATTGCATATATTCAGATAATATAAGAAAACATTTTCACACTAAATTATACTTAGTCATGTTGCTACAAATAAGTTTCTAGATATCAATATATCTTTCACTTGATTGTTTCTGAAAACAACTCTTTTCAGTTCCTAAATCACCTTGATCAACAAAACATCTTTTGAAGATAAAGTAATATGGAAGCAACCGTGACTCTGGATTCTAAGTAGGAATTATTTGATCTCTAGATCAATCAATCATTAATCATATGGATCTAGGTAGGAAATACCGAAAATCTACAATAGGACTCAATTTTAAATTTCACTAATACGGTACCAATATTAAATGATTTTTACCAGATCATAACAATTATATCTCAATTAACAATCTAAGTGTAAGGTAGTTATGTGGATGCCAATGAATACTACAATTTGTGCAAATTCACTTTGATTGGTTGTTCATGATAAATAAGTTCAAGTTAATTCAAAATTAAACCATGAACTCCCACTCAAAAACAACATCCCTCTTAGTCGTCTTTAGTGATTACACGAACCAAATTCACTACACCAAAACCGATCATCACGTGAGATGATGTAGCTTCAAAGGAGAACATCGACATGTTCATCATATCATCGATATCACTCATGCTTTACCTTTCGGTTACGTGTTCCGAGGCCATGTCTGTACATGCTAGGCTCGCCAAGTAGAACCGTAGTATTGCGTGTGTTTCAAGGCCATGTCTGTCCATGCTAGGCTTGAAAACACCCGTTGTATGCGAACGTTGAGTCTATCACACCCGATCATCACGTGGTGTTTCGAAACGGCGAACTTTCTTAACGGTGCATACTTAAGGAAGAACACATTATTATCTTGATATTAAATGAGAGGGATCATCTTATAATGCTACCGTCGCTATCTAACCAAAACAAGATGCATAAAAGGATTAACATCACAAACATCACATGAAAGGATAACGTGATATGATATGGTCCTTCTTGCACTTGTTCTCCATCATGTGCATCATGGTATGATCTCCATCATTCCACCGGCGTGGTACCAAGTACCATGGCACCCTAATCTTGATTGTCCATAAAAAATAAGACAACCATATGGATACCTTTTGGTGTATAAATAATTTACAAAATAGATCATCTCATAATCAAATTTGTAATATTGACCATATCACATCACATGCCCAGCAAAAACTAGTTAGACGCGATTTTGCATATTTTACGTGGCTTAGGGATTTCGAGGATAAAACCGTTCATACCTACGAACATCAACCACAACGTTGATAAACACATTTTTAACAACCCTTCGTAGATTAGATCTTAACTATAGTAGGAGAAACGGACACCCCCTTAGCCACAAGTGAGAAAACTCTTGCGTACATAGTACACGTAAACTTAGTCTGGGGCAGCTTCATCCTACTATGCCACTAAGATCATAAAATACTCAAGGAGGCAATAACATGATCATCAACGCGCACATACTCATATGTGTTCTACCCGTACAAAACATCTACGCATAGATCCGGCTCTGATACCACTGAAGGGGTCGTTGCATAGAAAACAAAAAATTTCCTACGCGAGAGACACCCGAAAGGCCAAGATCTAATCTAGGAGACGAAGTGCAAAGGGTAAAGATAGGGTTAAAGAGAACACATACCCTCGAAGACACAAAGAGTTACGAGATCAAATCTCGTTGTTGTCGTACTCGTACTCACACCGATCCCGAGAGCGAGAAGATGTGCACCGCAATCCGGCGGTGCCTCCGTGATCGGTCACATGTATGGTTGATGACGACCTCCGTTCCCTTGATCCAGCAGGGCGCGGAAGTAGAGGATCCCTCGGAACTCCAGCAGGACGACGGCGTGGTGTGGTGGATAAAACATTGCTCAGGGCTTCGCCAAGCGCACGAACAAGTGGTGGAGCAGCGGGAGGAGGGAGGAAGAGATGACACAAGTGTGTGTATGTGTGAGAGAGGGAGCTTCCAGCCCTCCTTATATAGGAGGGGATGGTAGCCACGAATTGTTGGGTGTCTCCACCTCTCCCTCATCATGTGATTGGAGTCTCCACTCAACCCACTCATTCTTCCATTAATTCCCACTCAAAATCCCAAGGGTTTTCTTTAATAAATAAATAAAACATTTTTTTCTTTATTTTAGTATTTGCTAATTCCATTAACAAACATTAACATATAACCCCTTGAGTTCTATTTCAAAATTACCCGAAACAATTTCAGTGACTATTTCAATATTCCCCGAAACAATTTCGGTGTTGTCCAAACTTTTCTCCGATATTACGTATCCTCTCAAATGCGTCATCGAACCTTAAGTGTGTCACCCTACGGTTCGCGAATAACATAGACATGATCGAGAGTCCTCTCCGATCAATAATCAACAGCGGGATCTGGAGATCCGTGATGACTCCTATGTATTCAACGATGACTCTCGTGATCGTGTGAACCATCAACGTCGTGAACTATTCCCTTTGTCTCGTGATATTTTACTTGTCCGAGATTCGATCATTGGTATCAACCATACCTTGTTCAATCTCGTTACCGACAAGTAGTTCCCATGATATAACATCCTTGTGATCATATCACGTGCTTCCAAGCAGTGTTGATGTGATATCACCGAGAGGGCCCAAAGTATATCTCTCCGTCATTTTGGATGGACAAATCTCACTCTTTGTTGCACCCGGACTTCTAGAGGATACTCGCAGTTCCGTTGAACAGTAGTTGATTGGATTACGGGGCTTACCGGCACCCGCATCTCTTACGAGTAGGCCAACACACGTATGTGTGACAACCAACCCCTACTATTCATCGTCTACGTAAACCATCCCATAGAAATCAGGATACTACCATTGACGTACTTCATACCATACACACATGGTACGTCAACGACGTTTAACAGAATGATAGCACAACATATCTCTAAGACACAAATAAAGAGAAATAAGTTGCAAATAGCTCTCACTAGAGCAGAGATAGCAAATACAATCATCCAGAGGACACATGTCCCAACATATCATCATTACATCACAGCGGAAGCATCCAAAGTGTCTGAGTACAGACAAGATCCAAATAGGCCTAAGAGGCCGGAAACGAAAAGACGGAGCCCATCCACGATGTCTCGGATCCTGCCCGGGTCCGCTATCTACTCGTCAGCAGCCTCGTCAAACTCCACGTAGTAGCCGTCACGGGGATCCTCGTAAGCGTAGTCTGCGGAAACCACATCCCCAACGGGGTCAGTACATAAACGTACTGGCAAGCAAGACTCACATTTCACCAAAGTGTACCCCACAACATCAAGCACAGATGCTTTGGGTTCAACGGAAGAAAGGGGGATACAAAAGATGCGGCAGCGGGCTGCACTAACCAACTACAGAAACATGCTATAACTTCCGGCTAACAGAAAGGAGATAAGATAGCGTATCGTAACCAACTATAACTAACTCCAAACAAACCCATCCTGGATCTCGCCCCTTATCCAAAGAAGCAATCCGAGGATAACTCACACATTTGGATTAATGATGGTTCAAGTTATTGTGTCAATAAGACTATTACTAGTCAAGTTATCGTTAGTTAGGTGTAAGTTGTTCTGAGTACTTGTTAGCCAGTACTTTCATCAAGTCAACCATAACCACGGAAAACACGGCTTCTCGAGAAGATTTATCCCTGTAGGGGTGCACCAATTTGGCCGTACACGTAAGAATAACCCGCCAGATGGAATGCCTCCCACCAAGCGGGGCACTCAACACAACTCAACTCTTCTTCGCATCAAGCCCAAAGAACCCCGTGCAATTGAGCGCACGGCTAATCAAGCCCCACGAAGAAAAGGGGACCCTCATAGCACTCTAAGAACGTGTCTCCCTAAATGCCGACTACAAAAGTTCCACCCTGGCCTGGGTTCGCAAATATATATGCATGCGGCAAATGGAAAACCCGAACTAAATGAGGCGATTTGGACGAGATGCGAATCGAATCAAATTGAGGGGGGCGCCCATACACGCTTCCCACATGCGGATAGTGCGCTCATCATGGATCAGTAGACAAGATCCTTTTCCTAATTAGGGTCGACACTAGCCGGCCTCAAAACCACGCCGGGCCTCCTGCTGGTGCCTTATCATCAAATTATTATTATCCACAATATTAACAGGTTGATTGTTTAAACATCGAGCCCCAGAAGATAATAAAATCTGGTAACAAAAAGTAACGGGTAACAGACTCGAGTAAAAACAACCCTAAGCATGCTAGTAAGACACGGGCAACAAGCAATGGGGTTATAGGTGTGGAGGTGAGGCTATATCAGGGTTAAAGGATAACATGTGATAGGATCGAACAGAAGCAACGATTTATAGGGCTAGCAGAAATAGACAACGGGAAGTATCGGTATCCAATGTCGAAAGGAACACAATGGTTCATGTGAGTGAATACTTGCCTGCAAACTCAGTAGCCTGGTACTGAGCTAGATCCTCAGAAGGGGTGTCGTAAAGCTCGTCTGTCTCAACGTCGTCGTCTATTCGAGAAGAAGCAAACAAACAACGCAGAGAGACAAACAATCAATAACATGGCATAACGCACAATGATGGGATGATGCATGACAATTTAATTGATGCATCAAAGGTAAGCTAGTTGACATGGTAACATAACATAATTAAATGGACCCACATGCAATTTTGGGATTGCATATGGAAAGCCCATGAATTAAGGTTGGAATAATTGTTTTACAACTAATCAACAGGTGAAGGTGGATTAGTATGATGCATGGATGAGGAAAACATAAAAAATAACAACAATAGAAACAATTTGAAATAAGGTTTACCAAGTTTGGGATTTTATTTATTAAGTTAAGGAATTTTGGTTCCTTAAAGGTGTTACACAAGCATTTGGTTTTTTCATCAATTTTAATGGTTCAAAACAAATAACAAAATTCATATTTGGAAAGTACACAAAATTTTAGGTGGGATACATGTTTCAATTATTGAAAAAGGAATTAGAATGAATTATTTATGAGTTAAACAAGTCAAACAAGATTTAAATGAATTAAATTCAAGTATGAATTTATTTGAATTTTTATTTGTTCAAATCATTAACCCAAATTCATATTTGAAAAGTTTATACTTTTCTGGTTTGAAAACATATTTTATAAGTTCAAAAATAATTTAATTTGAGCAAGTTATGAATTTAGCAAATTTAAATGATTTAAACAAGGTTCAAATTATTTAAGCAATTTTAATTATTCAAAACATGAAACAAATTTATATTTGAAAAGGTGGTTCAAAATGGCATGGAAAACATATTTTATTTGTTGAGTTTGGAATTTTTATGCTCAAGTTATGATTTTTGCAAAATTAAATGAATTCAACAAGGATTCAAATATTTCACCAATTTAAAATATTCAAAACAGTAATCAAAATTTATATTTGGATAGAGAATTCAATTTGGTATGAAAAACATATTTAAAATGTTGAATTTAGAGTTGTAATGAATTATTTAGGCATTTTACAAGATTAGGGTGTGATCTGCCATTTAATACAGCTGCTAGGGACTTGGAAATAAAATTACAGGGACCTAGAAGTAACTACAGGGGCCTGTGTGCAAATTGGAGTGGATCTGGATCTAGGAAAAGAATCAAAAAAAAGATGGGTTTAACTTGCAGGGGTGGGATTCGAACCCCTGCCCTCCTGCTGGTAGCGCAAGGTAGCAACCAGTGGGCTACGGCTGGGTTTGTGACAGGGAACCGCTAGCAGGGGGGTTGAGGTTCAGAAAACGTCTACTGAACCAATTCGAAAAAAGGAACAGAAAAGGGGGGGGGGGTCGGGATTCGATCCCGCGCGCTGCTGGGGCGCGCGCAGCGAGCGCTGCCAGATGGGCTGCTGCGGCTGTTTGGGTGTATACGGGGCTGGGTTGGTTTTGAACCTAACTAGCGGCGCTAACTGAACTGCAATCGACACCTTCAGGTGTTCTTCTCTGTCGACGAACAGAGCATCGACCGCACCTTGGCATGGAAGATCTCGGCATGTAACGCACGGAAACGAGCAGGGGAGTAGGGGAATGGAACGACGAGCTCACCCTCTTCGCAGGGGTGGCCTCAGCGCGGCCGGAGGGAGACGGAGGCGACGGCGGCGTGTCCGGCGAGCGGCGGCCGGTGGCAGAAGGAAAACCGGCGGCGCCTCTCCTCACGGTGGCGGCGGAGATGGGGAGAGAGAGGGAAGGAGGTGCGGGTAGGTTAGGGTTAGGGTTTCGCATCGAGGAGGAACCCTAGGGGGTTAAAAGGAGGAGGGGGAGTGGAGCAGTGGGGGCAGCGCTGTCGCTGTCTCCATTGCTGACGTACGCTGTACGGAGGTGGGGGAGAAAGGGTTAGCGGGCTGCAGCGATGGTGGGCTGGGCTCAGCCCACTGCCTGCCATCTCCCCTGCGTTTTTTTTTCTTTTTCTTCTGTTTTTTTTTTGCAGAATAAGAAAAGGAGAGAGATGAGAGGGTTTTTGAGTTAGAAATTTTTTAGGAAAAATGGTATTGCTTAATTATTGTAACAGCAACAACTTGCCAAGTTTAGTTTTCCAAAAAGTTCAAAATAATTGCTGTTTGTAATTTGATGGAATTTGAATGAATTTTGATTATTAAGTGAAAAAATTGAAAACAAAATTTAAATAGTTTGAACCTTATAGTTTAATTGAAACAAAAGGATTAGAATTGATTTGTAATTTTCATAAGTTTCAACATGGTTGCTATTTGGAAAAATGTAATTGAATTTTGAATGGAATTTGAGTTAAGTGAGTTATTAAATAAATAACAAGTGAATAGTTGAGCTTTCTATTTTAATAGAAACAAATAGCTGTTTTTAATTGAACTTTTTATTTGGAAAATGTAACATAACAAGTATGAACAATTTGATTTGGAAATTGGTTTGAATTTGAAATAGAAAACAACTGAAAACAGATGCAAAACAAATGCAAACAAAAGGAAAACAATTGGAAAACAAATGCCAACACAAATGCAATGATGATGTCATGATGCAAAACATAAAATAACAAGAAATAAAACATTCTAAAGGTGGTTTTTCATACTTGGGATGTTACAAAACGCCCCCCTTGAAGGAATCGCGCCCCGAGATTCCTACTGAGAAGAGAAAAGGTCCGGATACTTCTTGCGAAGATCCTCTTCGGTCTCCCACGTTGCCTCTTTATCGGAATGATGAGACCACTGCACTTTCAAGAACTTGGTGCTCTTGTTGCGAGTCTTACGCTCGGTCTCATCGAGAATACGAACAGGGTGCTCCTCATAAGATAGATCTTCTTGCAGTTCAATGGAATCATGATCAACTGCACGATCTGGATCTTTGAAACACCTCTTAGGCTGTGACACGTGAAACACATCGTGCACCTTGGATAGTTTTTCTGGAAGTTCAAGACGATAGGCATTTTCCGCACGCCTTGAGAGAATGTTGAAAGGACCAATGTATCTTGGTGCAAGCTTTCCTTTCACACCAAAACGATGAGTGCCTCTGAGGGGAGTTACACGAGATATGCTTTGTCACCAGGTGCATAGATCATATCCCTGTGCTTGCTGTCATAGTAGCTTTTCTGACGAGACTGAGCAATCTTGAGATTGTCACGAATGATGCGAACTTTCTCTTCGGCTTCCTTAACAATGTCAGGGCCTAAGAGTGAACGTTCACCAGCTCCAGACCAATTGATTGGACTCCTGCATCTGCGGCCATAGAGAGCTTCAAATGGTGCCATGCCTAGGCTTGCCTGGAAGCTGTTGTTGTAGGAGAATTCAGCATATGGAAGACATTCCTCCCATTTCATGCCAAAAGAGATACCACATGCTCTGAGCATATCCTCGAGAATCTGATTGACCCTTTCGACTTGCCCTTGAGACTGAGGGTGATAAGCTGTGCTGAACAGAAGTTTGGTGCCCAAAGCTTCTTGAAAGCTTTTCCAGAAATGAGAAGTGAATATACTTCCACGGTCTGAGCTTATTTCCAATGGAACACCATGAAGAGGAACAATCTTTGCTGTGTAGAGTTCTGCTAACTGGCTAGCTGAGATTGTTTCTTTGACAGCAAAGATGTGAGCTACTTTAGTGAGACGATCAATAACAACGAAGATTGCATCGTTGCCCTTCTTGGACTTTGGAAAACCAGTGACGAAGTCCATTTCAATCATGTCCCACTTCCACTCAGGGATTTTCAGAGGTTGGAGAAGACCGACTGTTTTCTGATGGACTGCCTTAACACGTTGACAAACGTCGCATTCAGAAACGTATTGAGCAATTTCACGTTTCATGCCAGGCCACCAATACAGCGTCTTGAGATCCTGGTACATCTTTGTACTTCCAGGGTGTATGGAGAGAGGAGTTTCATGATCCTCCTTGAGAATGACATCTTTGAGACTTTGAACTTGAGGAACTGCAATGCGTCCTTCGAAGAACACAGTTCCCCTGTCATCGATTGAGAAGGACTTAAATTTCTCCTTGCCTTCTTTGATGTGTTCTACCATCTTCTTGATTTCAGCATCACGAAGTTGTTCAGAACGAATCTTGTCCTCGAGAGTTGGACTGGCTGTCAAGTTCGCAAGATAACCTTGAGGAACAAGACCAAGGTTCAGCTTCTGGAATTCTTCATGAAGAGGAGGTTGCCTTTCCATGATCATGAGATTATTGCAATACGACTTGCGACTGAGAGCATCGGCCATAACATTAGCCTTGCCTGGAGTGTAAGAAATGGTAAGATCAAAGTCTTTAATCTTTTCAATCCATCTCCTTTGCCTGAGGTTTAGATCTGGTTGAGTGAAGATGTATTTCAGACTCTTATGATCGGAAAAGATTTCAGTGCGATTACCCAACAAGTATTGCCTCCATTTCTTGAGGGCAAACACAACTGCTGCAAGTTCAAGGTCATGTGTGGGATAATTTTGCTCATGTGCATTCAACTGACGTGAAGCATAAGCCACAACTTGACGTTCTTGCATAAGAACTGCACCTAGACCTTGGAGAGATGCATCACAGAATATCTGGAAAGGTTTGGTAGTATCTGGGCCAACCAGAACTGGTGTAGAAGTGAGTTTAGTCTTCAGGAGATTGAAACTTTCATCACATTGTGGAGACCAAACGAACTTCTTGTCCTTCTTTGTGAGATCAGTGAGAGGTTTGGCAATCTTGGAAAAGTTTTGGACGAAACGACGGCAATAGCTAGCCAAGCCAAGAAAACTTCTTACTTGCTTCACCGTCTTAGGAGGTTTCCAATCAACAATTGCTTTAACCTTTTCTGGATCAATGGCTATGCCCTTGGCAGAGATGACATGACCAAGGTAAGCAACTTCTGGAATCCAGAACTCACATTTGGAGAACTTGGCATAGAGACGATGCTCGCGAAGTTTCATGAGAGTGAGACGAAGATGTTCTTCATGCTCTTCCTCGGACTTTGAGTAGACAAGAATGTCATCAAGATATACCACAACGAACTTGTCGAGGTATTCATGGAAGACAGAATTCATGAGTCGAGAGAATGTCGCCGGTGCATTGGTGAGACCAAAGGACATGACGGTGTATTCATATAGACCGTAGCGAGTGGTGAAGGCTGTTTTTGGAATATCTTCTTTTCTGATCTTTATTTGATGGTAACCCATTCTCAAGTCCAACTTGGAGAATATTGTGGCTCCAGCAAGTTGATCAAAAAGATCATCGATACGAGGAATTGGATACTTGTTTTTGATGGTTTTATCGTTAAGAGGACGATAGTCAACAACGAGTCTCTTTGTGTGATCCTTCTTCGCAACGAACAGAGTTGGGAAACCCCAAGCCGAGGAACTAGGTTGAATGTAACCTTTTTCCATGTACATATCGATTTGCTCCTTTAACAGTTTTAGTTCAGGAGGAGCTATCTTGTATGGATGCTTAGAGATTGGAGCAGTACCTGGTTCAAGCTCGATCACGAACTCAACTGCTCTGTCCGGAGGCATCCCTGGCAACTCTTCTGGAAAGACGTCAGGGAATTCACAAACCACCGGAACATTTTCAAGTAGAGGTAGAGGTTTTGCATCGAGGGTGCATAGCTGAATGGAACTTGATTCATTTGGAGAATAGACTATCTGGCCAGAGGGGTGGAACAGAGTTATTGACTTATGAGCACAGTTAATCGTAGCTTTATTAGCGTTCAGCCAATCCATACCAACAATGACATCAATGTCAGAACTTCCCAGCAACATGAGAGAGGCAAGGAAAATGTGGCCTCTAATTAGGATTTGATTATCCTTACTTATCTTGGAAGTCAACATTTGAGATCCTGGAGAGTGAACGGTGATTTGATTGCTTAGTGGAACCATAATTAGGTTGTTTGTTGTGGCAAAAATCTTTGACACAAAAGAATGCGATGCTCCGGTATCAAACAACACTTTAGCTGGAAAAGAGTTTACGGGTAATATACCGAGAACGACGTCAGGAGCTTCCTCAGCTTTGTCGATCTTGACATGATTCACCCTTGCGGTCCTCCCGACAGGCCTGTTGTTGGAGTTGAAGGCTTTAGGCGGGGGAGCGCGCACCATTGCCTGGTTGGTGTTGGGGCGAGGTGGTGGTGGAGGTAGCTACCTCTGCGTGCACTTGTCAGCGTAGTGCCCCGTCTGCTTGCACTTGTAGCAAGTGACGACACGAGGAGGCCCTGGCCTTGGCTGCCCCATCGAAGCCCTCTGATCATGCATCTGAGCAGGGTTGGGTGGGCGGGGAGCGAAGCCTGGAGAATCTTGGGCGTATGGAGCCCGAGTGACAGCACCATTTGGCACCCAGATGCGGCGCTTCTGCGGAGGGGTGGTCATGTTGGAGGAGGAACCACCCTCACGCGAGTGCTTGTGAGACTCCTCGAACGCCTTGCGCCCATTTTCTTCATTGAGCGCGGTGTTAACGAGCTCCTCGAAGTTGTTGGCCTTGATGTTGGTGAGGGCGTACTTGAGTTCCGGGTTAAAACCTCTGCGGAACCTTGCCATCTTCTTAGCCTCAGTGGACACCTCATCACCAGCGTAACGAGCGAGGCGATTGAACTCACTCTGATAGCCAATGACGTCCAGCTTGCCCTGCTTGAGTGAGCAAAACTCTTCACGCATCCTTTCCATGAGACCATCTGGAATGTGGTGCTTCAGGAAGGCTTCCTTGAAACAACCCCAGGTGATTGGATAGCCAGCTCTCATGGTCTGGTAGTTTTCCCACCAAGTAGCTGCCTGACCCTTCAGCAGATAGGATGCATACTTGACCTTGTCTTCCTCAGCAACGTGAGCAATCTCCAGAGCCTTAGCTATCTCACGGATCCAGTCATCAGCATCCAGAGGCTCGCGTGTGGCCACGAAAGCTCTCGGGCCCAGACTGAGAAACTCCTTGATGCTGACTCGTGGAGCATTCTGGTTGTTGTGCTGATTAGTCTGAACTGGGCCATCTGTGCCATGACTTGAGTCATCTGAGTCAACAGCTCCGTGATTGGCGGTGGCTCAGGCGGGGTGTTCCTTGTTGGCGGCATCCTGAATGGAAATGCATTTTAGCACAACAATAGAAAAGGATAGACTTGGAAACCGAAAGAGAGATTATTCCGACGCATGAATAGATAACCAACAGGTACATCATCACATGTTCAAATACATCAGAATATCCAACACACCACAAATGGTTCGAATGCCAAAGGATAACTAAACATAGCTAAGAATGGATACATCGGTACTCCCATGCTCATCACGCAGGACGGCGGTGAGTAGTACGGCGAGAGGTACGGTGAGGAGGACGCCCACGAAAGTAGGTAGAACGACGATCCACGTAGATCTGACGTGGTCTGAGAGCGACTCTAGGTGTGGTGAAGTACATAGCGTCGACTCCCTGTGCTCCAAAGCGTGGAATCCCAGTGTAACCAGCACCGAGGTTGAGGAGTGGACCTCTGATCGGCTCGTAACCTCCAGCATCTGGCAGACGACGACCAACTGGCTGATCGAAACGTGCAAAGCGCTCGTCTCCAACAAAGTCTGTGGTGTAAGTCGCCAGACGAGTCAAAGCAAGGTAGAGCTGCTCTCTGACTGAAGCCAACTCCTGAGATAGTGTGCTGGCAACTGCGTCACTGTGCCTCACAAACTGAGCGGTGGTGTGCAGCCTGGAGTTATCATGCTCGTAGACATCCAAGTTGTCGTAGAGAGTGAAGTGAGCTCCCTCCGAGGTGATGTAACCACGGGGGATGTGGCGATAGATAGAATCGTCAAATCCCCAGTAGTCAGCACGAAGGACGGTGAGACTCACATAAGCTGCCTGCTGCACAGGCCATATCCACTGTGGAACCTACTGCCTCGTAGCGGTGGACTACGCTCATGCCATCATCTGACAGAATGTAGACGATAGCCTGGTAGTAGGTCTGGTCAAACTCTCGCTGCTGCTCGTAGACCTGGTACTCTGGTGCCCAACGGAACCCCAGATAAGTGACCATGTCTCTCAGCATCTCCGGATAACCGGCAGTGCTCTCGCAACGAGTCATACGAACCACCTGCGGGTAGAACCTGAGATCCATCTGCAGATGATCGGGGAAGTTTTGATTAGACGCCGGTAGAAGAACTGAAGTGGAAAGCAACACCATGGTTTCAACGGACGAAAGGATGTTGAGAAGAACAGGATATCGAAGCAACATCGGGAAACACGAGACCAAAACTCCTGAGGTACTACGGAAAAACCCATCCGGGCTTCTAAAGGATCAATATCTACTGCTTAAGGAATAGAGGATTTGCTTCCGGGGCTTACACGCCTCCGTTCTCAATCATGAGTAGGCAACATGATAAATCATGTCACAACCACCTCCATTCCTATGGTCTAGTAGATATAACTATCCTAGAGAAACCAGGATACGTGAAATCCTAACTTGAAAGTTTAGATGAGAAGGGAAAACAACGTTGCACTTCCTTACCAGAAAAGGGGAGGGTGGGTGGGGAAAGAAATGAAAGGGCAGAATTCCTACTCTCACGTTTCATTTTTCCTTTATAGCTACAAAATAGTTTCTAGACTCAACTGCGACCAGTAAAAGGGATCCTACAGGCAGACAGGCTCTGATACCATTTGTCGCACCCGGACTTCTAGAGGATACTCGCAGTTCCGTTGAACAGTAGTTGATTGGATTACGGGGCTTACCGGCACCCGCATCTCTTACGAGTAGGCCAACACACGTATGTGTGACAACCAACCCCTACTGTTCATCGTCTACGTAAACCATCCCATAGAAATCAGGATACTACCATTGACGTACTTCATACCATACACACATGGTACGTCAACGGCGTTTAACAGAATGATAGCACAACATATCTCTAAGACACAAATAAATAGAAATAAGTTGCAAATAGCTCTCACTAGAGCAGAGATAGCAAGTACAATCATCCAGAGGACACATGTCCCAACATATCATCATTACAACACAGCGGAAGCATTCAAAAGGTCTGAGTACAGACAAATCCAAATAGGCCTAAGAGGCCGGGGATGAAAGGAAAACGGAGCCCATCCACGATGTCTCGGATCCTGCCCAGGTCCGCTATCTACTCGTCAGCAGCCTCGTCGTACTCCACGTAGTAGCCATCACGGGGATACTCGTAAGCGTAGTCTGCGGAAACCACAGCCCCAAAGGGGTCAGTACATAAACGTACTGGAAAGCAAGACTCACAGTTCACCAAAGTGTACCCCACAACATCAAGCACATATGCTTTGGGTTCAACGGAAGAAAGGGTGATACAGAAGATGCGGCAGCGGGCTGCACTAATCAACTACAGAAACATGCTATAACTTCCGGATAACAGAAAGGAGATAAGATAGCGTATCGTAACCAACTAACAACTAACTCCATACAAACCCATCCTGGATCTCGCCCCTTATCCAAAGAAGCAATCCGAGGATAACTCACACAGTTGGATTAATGATGGGTCAAGTTATTATGTCAATAAGACTAATACTAGTCAAGTTATCATTAGTTAGGTGTAAGTTGTTCTGAGTACTTGTTAGCCAGTACTTTCACCAAGTTAACCATAACCGCGAAAAACACGGCTTCTCGAGAAGATTTACCCTGCAGGGATGCACCAATTTGGCCGTACACGTAAGAATAACCCGCCAGTTGGAATGCCTTCCACCAAGCGGGGCACTCAACACAACTCAACTCTTCTCCGCATCAAGCCCAAAGAACCCCGTGCAATTGAGCGCACGGCTAATCAAGCCCCACGAAGAAAAGGAGACCCTCATAGCACTCTAAGAACGTGTCTCCCTAAATGCCGACTACAAAAGTTCCACCCTGGCCTGGGTTCGCAAAATATATATATGCATGCGGCAAATGGAAAACCCGAACTAAATGAGGCGATTTGGACGAGATGCGAATCGAATCAAATTGAGGGGGGCGCCCATACATGCTTCCCACATGCGGATAGTGCGCTCATCATGGATCAGTAGACAAGACCCTTTTCCTAATTAGGTTCGACACTAGCAGGCCGCAAAACCACGCCGGGCCTCCTGCCGGTGCCTTATCATCAAATTATTATTACCTCAAAATTAACAGGTTGTTGTTTAACATCGAGCCCCAGAACATAATACAATATGGTAACAGAAAGTAACGGGTAACAGACTCGAGCAAAACAACCCTAAGCATGCTAGTAAGACACGGGCAACAAGCAATGGGGTTATAGGTGTGGAGGTGAGGCTATATCAGGGTTAAAGGATAACATGTGATAGGATCGAACACAAGCAACGATTCATATGGCTAGCAGAATAGACAACGGAAAGTATCGGTATCCAAGGTTGAAAGGAACACAATGGTTCATGTGAGTGAATACTTGCCTGCAAACTCAGCAGTCTGGTACTGAGCTAACTCCTCGGAAGGGGTGTCGTAAAGCTCGTCTGTCTCAACGTCGTCGTCTATTCGAGAAGAAGCAAACAAACAACACAGAGAGACAACAATCAATAACATGGCATAATGCACAATCATGGGATGATGCATGTCAATTTAATTGATGCATCAAAATAAACTAGTTGACAAGATGACATAACATAATTAAATGGACCCACATGCAATTTGGGATTGCATATGGAAAGCCCATGAATTAAGGTGGGAATAATTGTTTTACAACTAATCAACAGGGGAAGGTGGATTAGTATGATGCATGGATGAGGAAAACAGAAAAATAACAACAATAGAAACAATTTTGAAATAAGGTTTACCAAGTTTGGAATTTTATTTATTAAGTTATGAAATTTTGGTTTCTTAAAGGTGTTACACAAGCATTTGTTTTTTTCACCCAATTAAATTGTTCAAAACAGATATCAAAGTTCATATTTGGAAAGAACACAAAATTTTAGGTGGATTACATGTTTCAAATATTGAAAAAGGAATTAAGATGAATTACTTATGAATTAAACAAGGTTAAACAAGATTTAAATGAATTTAATTCAAGTATGAATATTATTTGTTCAAAACATTAAACCAATTTCATATTTGAAAAGTTTATACTTTTCTGGTTTGAAAACATATTTTATAAGTTCAAAAATAATTTAATTTGAGAAAGTTATGAATTTAGCAAATTTAAATGATTTAAACAAGGTTTAAATTATTTAACCAATTATCATTATTCAAAACATGAAAAATGGGATGGAAAACATATTTTATTTGTTGAGTTTGGAAATTTTATGCTCAAGTTATGAATTTTGCAAAATTAAATGATTTCAACAAGGATTCAAATATTTCACCAATTTAAAATATTCAAAACAGTAAACAAAATTTATATTTGGGTAGAGAATTCAATTTGGTATTAAAAACATATTTAAAATGTTGAATTTAGAGTTGTAATGAATTATTTAGGCATTTTACAAGATTAGGGTGTGATCTGCCATTTAATACAGCTGCTAGGGACTTGGAAATAAAATTACAGGGACCTAGAAATAACTACAGGGACCTGTGGGTGATTTGGAGTAGATCTGGATCTAGGAAAAAGAATGAAAAAAAAGATGGGTTTTAGATGCAGGGGTGGGATTCGAACCCCTGCCCTCCTGCTGGCAGCGCAATGGAGCAACCAGTGGGCTACTCCTGGGTTTGTGACAGGGAACCGCTAGCAGGGGGTTGAGGTTCAGAAAACGTCTACTGAACCAATTCGAAAAAAGGAACAGAAAAAGGGGGGTTGGCCGGGACTCGATCCCGCGAGCGCTTGGTGCGCGCGCAGCGGACGTAGCCAAAGGGCTGCTGCGGCTGTTTGGATGCATACGGGGTCGGGTTGGTTTTGAACCTAATTACTCGGCGTTAACTGAACTGCAAGCGAAACCTACAGGTGTTCTTCTCTGTCGATGAACAGAGCAGCGACGGCAACAAACAGCCGGAAAATCGCGGTGCAAACAGTAAGGAAACGAGCAGGTGAGTAGGGGAATGGAATGAGGAGCTCACCCTCTTCGCAGGGGTGGCCTCAGCGCGGCTGGAGGGAGACGGAGGCGACGGCGGCGAGTCCGGCGAGCGGCGGCCCGTGGCAGAAGAAATCCGGCGGCGCCCTCTCCTCACGGTGGCGGCGGAGATGGGAGAGAGGGAAGGGGGTGCGGGTAGGTTAGGGTTAGGGTTTCGCATCGAGGAGGAACCCTAGGGGGTTAAAAGGAGGAGGGGGAGTGGAGCAGTGGGGGCAGCGCTGTCGCTGTCTCCATTGCTGACGTACGCTGTACGGAGGTGGGGGGGGGAGAAAGGGGTAGCGGGCTGCAGCGATGGTGGGCTGGGCTCAGCCCACTGCCTGCCATCTCCCCTGCGGTTTTTTTTTCTTTTTCTTCTGTTTGTTTTTTTTTTGCAGAATAAGAAAAGGAGAGAGATGAGAGGGTTTTTGAGTTAGAAAATTTTTAGGAAAAATGGTATTGCTTAATTATTGTAACAGCAACAACTTGCCAAGTTTAGTTTTCCAAAAAGTTCAAAATAATTGTTGTTTGTAATTTGATGGAATTTGAATGAATTTTGATTATTAAGTGAAATATTGAAAACAAAATTTAAATAGTTTGAACCTTATAGTTTAATTGAAACAAAAGGATTAGAATTGATTTGTAATTTTCATAAGTTTCAACATGGTTGCTATTTGGAAAAATGTAATTGAATTTTGAATGGAATTTGAGTTAAGTGAGTTATTAAATAAATAACAAGTGAATAGTTGAGCTTTCTATTGTAATAGAAACAAATAGCTGTTTTTAATTGAACTTTTTATTTGGAAAATGTAACATAACAAGTATGAACAATTTGATTTGGAAATTGGTTTGAATTTGAAATAGAAAGCAATTGAAAACAGATGTGAAACAAATGCAAACAAATGGAAAACAATTGGAAAACAAATGCAATGATGATGTCATGATGCAAAACATAAAATAACAAGAAATAAAACATTCTAGGGGTGGTTTCATACTTGGGATGTTACACTCTTGATCCATGAGCCGCAACTAACACTTTCCGAATACCTAACGGCACCTTTATAGTCACCCTGTTACGGTGTGACGTTTGATGACATCAAAGCACCCTTCCGGTATCAGTGATTGACATGATCTCATGGTCTAAGGAATAAGTTACTTCGTATGTTTGATATAGCAATGTAAACTTAATGACTTGATCGCATTGCTATATTCACTTTGGGTATATGTTCATCACATCATTCTTCTAATGACATGACACCGTTATTAACAACATCCAATGTTCATGATCAGCAAACCTTGATCATCTATTAATCAACGAGCCAGTTAAAAGAGAGGCTTTACTAGGTACCATTGTTTTTTTATTAAACACACATGTATCAACGTTTCCGGTTAATACAATTCTAGCATGAGAAATAAACATTCATCATAAACAAGGAATAAGATAATAACCAATTTATTATTGCCTCTCGATCATATTCCCTTCAAAGGTGAACTAGGCCTTTGTGGCGGAAGTTCATCGGAGAATAGGGTGAGGCCTTTGTGGCGTTGAGTAGGCCTTAGTGGCGAGCTCACACCCCTCCAACGAGACGTACTCCCTTAACAAGGAGGAACTCGGGAATACATCGTGTCTCCGCGTGCTTCCATCGATTATCTCGTTCCCTTATCTTTTACTCACTTGTACTTATTGCATTAATTGTTATACTAGTTGCATTAATTGTTATCCTTGCCATATAGGTAAATTCAGCTTAGTTTCACTATCTAGAGAATTTACCTTTGTGTCAAGCCTAATTGTGTAGAAAAATTGAAATTGGTCGTAGCACCTATTCAACCCCCCCCCCCCTCTAGGTGACCATACTTTACTTTCAGTTACTTACTTTCATTAATATATATCGACCACTCTTCTATATATTAGATCGAACGGCTCCGGGACGGTCTTCTACCAAGGGACCACATACGAGCAATTCAGGAGGAAATTGTGGGCTTCTTAGATGCAGAGGTACTAAATGTAAATGGAGAGTACTATAGAGCCGCTTGGTAATGAATTTGATTTTGTAATTCATTCCATCGGTCATGTAATATGTTCGATATACTTTGATTCTGTAATATAAGTGTTCCTTCCTTTTCTATATATATGCATTACTTAGTCACTCGTGCGAACCGGAGGTCCGGGGAGGGACCACCGAGTCCCCTCTCTTCTCGTGGGATCCAGGAGGTGTCCGGGGAGGGGCCACCGTGGCTCCTGTCTTCTTGTGGGATCCGGGATGTCCGGGGAAGGGCCAATGGGCTCCTCTCTTCTCCTGGGATCCGGGGAGGGGCTACCGGGGCTCCTCTCTTCTCATGGGAGGTCCGGGGAGGGGCCACCGGGAGATCTGGGGATCGCAAAATATAAAAAGGGAAATAATAAACACAAAAAATAAAAACTCTGCCGCGGCAGAGAAAAAGACAAAAGTGTTGCTGAGGCAGAAGGGGCAACCGGGACGAATAGCCCTGCCAGAATGGCGCCTCCCCTGCTACGTGGGCCACCCCTAACCATCCCGAGTGCTGGTACAACCGGGACGAATGGCTATGGGTCATTTGTCCCAGCTGGCCCATCCCGATTGCACAACCGGGACAAAAGAGACTTATCAATCGGGATGGTTGGCCCTATTTGCACTAGTGGTGGCGAACGGTCCGCTAAACCCGCTGGACGAGCGGCCTACATCCCTAACTGCGCCGGCTATATTGGGGTCGGCAAAAAAGTTATAATCAAAATTATTTTACAAATAGGTTTATTTTTAGCTGAAGTTTGTCTGGGTGTTTAATATTGTGATTTTTCACGAATCACACGCACCTGGGCGGCAAATAAATGTGTACGGGTCTCTACGTCCTCGTCTACTTACTCCCTTCTCACCGGCCGACATGAAGGACACAGCTATAGTAATGAGGAGAACTGTTCAAGCGGCTGGTAGAGTAGTAGCATCCTGACATCGTGGGGTTGAGTTTTACTATTCGTGAGTACTCTGGAAACAGCTAGTAGCAGCAGCGTCGTGTTGTGGATGTATGTATTGGTACTAGCTAGTAGCTAGTAG
The DNA here is from genome assembly GCA_028641055.1 of Alopecurus myosuroides. Classification (NCBI taxonomy): domain Eukaryota; kingdom Viridiplantae; phylum Streptophyta; class Magnoliopsida; order Poales; family Poaceae; genus Alopecurus; species Alopecurus myosuroides. The sequence continues at coordinate 254,676,612 of CM054058.1, forward strand.
CAGTAGACGATGTAGTCTACACGTACATTACCTAGCTAGCTTTGCTTTGCTTTCAGCTCACGCTCTCACTGCGACGTCGATTTCCATACGGTACGTACCCGGACACATGTAAGTCCGAATTCTCGAAATGTTTAAAACGTTATCTCAAAGCAGTGCTCCTAGCAAAAAAGAAAAAAAAAAAGCAGTGGTAAAAAATTATGCAGGGAGGGGATATGCCGAATCTTATCAGTACTCTGCGCAATAGCTAACATATCTATCCAAACTATCTATGGGAAATTCGATTCGGAACATATCAGTACTCTGCGTAATAGCTAACATATCAGAAAAACATTTTGAAACGTAGAGAAATGTGGAACAAAAATTAAGTATGTATATGTCGATATTTCATGCACCCACGTCAAGTTGCACTAAAAACCGATATTTATCGTCTCTGTATTTTTTTTGTCTTTTTACAGAAGCACAAAATATCGGTTTTCGTGAAACGCGAGTATATAGATCATCAACATATGCACACGGATTTTCCCGATTTTTATGACATTTTAAATGTGTTTAAAGATACATTTAAAAAACCATGAGCATATACTGGGGGTGCCAAAATATCAGCCCTCAATCTATCTATCTATATACTTCTTCAGTATCTATATATAGAGGATATTTTAGCCTCCTTTTTTTAATATTCACGTATATTTACATGTATCTAAACGACTTTTACTATATATGTTCACTCATATTAGTCTGTATCTAGTCAGCATGTGTAATAGATAAAACATGTTATATTTAAAAATGGAGGGAGTATTATATAGAACGCGGATAGGCAGTGCCAACATGTGTAAGAGCACCTCCACGGGCACTCATTTAATTTGTGTCTCACACCCCCAATGGTGCCCTCTTTGGAGGGTGGCGGACGTGTGTCCGCCAATATCGTGGTTGTTGTCCAGAAAGGCGACCCCCAAGCGGCATCCCGGTTTGGCTATGGTTTCTATCTAAAAAAATCGATAAACATGAGTACATAGCTAAAAAATATTTCAATAATTATGCAAATATACAAATAGTTCAATAGATATTACAAGATTTCAAATTATTTAAAGTCGTCAAAATCTAAAAGTAAATCATTGGGATCAAACTACTCATTATTTCTGATAGCACACAAGTGCGCCACAAGATCGTGAGTTGACTCATGACGAATTGCCTGATAAACAACAAGGAAACCTATAAACTCGGCAGGCAGGGCCGACAGTGGATCCGCATGTCGGACCCATGGATACCAGGGTATCCTGGGCCATCTGCTGCTGGCCCAGCCCATCAGGTATGGAAGGAGTTTGTACCAGTCTACCACGGGTAAAGGAAACCCTTAACGGTTTCCCAACAAGGTCAGCCCATTGGAGAGGAGTCTCCCCCCACCCCCCGAGAACTCCATTGCGCATCGCTGGGGAGGAGCCCCGCTCCGCCCCCACTCCTTCCCGGAAGGAACCTCACCCGTTGGGAGACAACCCATGTGAGGGCGGCGTTCTGGCCTCTACGCGGATGCGAAGGCACCGCAGGGGACATAGCGGCTTTGGCCATAGTTGCCATTCTTGTGTATAAAGTGCGGAGCGCTGCTGCGCGCACCAAAGCTCGGTCTGAGGCTTTCCTCTTTGGTGCAAGAAGACCGAGTCCGCTCTACAAGATGGAGGCAGCGTCACCAAGCTCCCCCACCATGACGCCATGGACGGTGGAGTTGTCCCCCCAGCGACCAGGACCGCGCAGGAGGCGCAGAAGTACAGGACGCTCCACCCTTTGGCGCCTTGTGGTAGCCCTTTTCTGCCCAATGAGGGGGAAAGAGGTCCAAACGCCAATATAAGAGGGGCGCCACTAGCCCTTGTAAAAAGGAGAGGAACCGTCATAGAGCTCGAACCATCGTAGAGCCCAACTAGTCTGTTACGAGCACACGCTCGCATTTTTACTGTAAGTACCACAGTGCAATCTATCAGACAAGCATGAGTAGCGTTTTACACATCACGGTGGCGTGAACCTTGGTAAACTCTCTGTGTCTCCATTATTTCCCTTCGAGAGCTTCCCTCCCGAAGCCTTCCGAGGTGTGATAGAGCATGGTTAGCCCCCAGTGTTTGAACCTTTAGGGGCTACCCTGTCGTTGGCAGAACAACCTCTCTGACATTTGGCGCGCCAAGTAGGGGTCTAAGGCGTTTTCTCGCATCTCCATTGCCATGGTCACCTCCCGCACCAACCGGACTGGCCGCAGTGTGCGGTCTTGGAAGCGGAACGACATCAGCGGCCTCGTCGCCGGCTTCTCCAACATCGGACTCACCCACTCTCGCTCCTCTGCGCCGCGGCACGGGCGTGACACGACTCTCGTCGGCGAGTCCCTTGCGGACCCAAGCGGTTCCAGCAGTCTCCTGTGCAGGCGACGCTCGCCCTGCATCCATCGGCAGTGCACGCGTGCGGCCGATAGTGCTCGCAGGAAGCCCTTCCTGAAGCATAGGGACCGTCGCGCTGTCCGCTCGAGCCCGGCGCCGGTGATTCTCAGTTGGTGCACACCGCCGAGGTCACCACAGCGCGATCGGCTGACTGGGAGCGGACCGGCTCCACCTCGGGTGCCACGCCTGTGGTCGGGCCGGCGGAGTCCTGCGCCTTCAAACGCACGACATGACATCCTTCGTCCCAGGAAATGCCACCACCAACTCAGAGTGGCCTAGCTACTAAGAGCGGCGGGCATGCGCCCGGGCAGGGTGCTTCTATGTGTTCAACAGGGAGCTGTGGGAGGTAAGGTGGCCTTTGGCATTCCGGCCTCGCCTCCCGCCTCGCTACACCGGCGACATTCCCCTGTTGGACTTCCTGCGGAGGTATGAGGTGAAAGTCAGGGATGCCGGGGGAGGAGACCGGTGCCTCTTGAGGTACTTCCCCCTAACTCTCCGCGGCCCCGCGCTCGCGTGGCTACTGAATCTCCCTGAAAGCGTCGTGAACTCGTCGGAGGAGCTGCGCGGGCAGTTCCTTCAACGCTTTCCTCACTACGGTCGTCTTCCCTGCGGCGAGCCCGAGGGTCACGTGACTCTCTCGCGCTTCACCGTGGGACGCGGCGGTTCCAGCTCGTCGGAGGCGCACGACACAACCCGCCATGCTTCCTGCATCCTCGGTGGGTCCCTCTCCCCGCCCACCGGGCGTCACCTCAAGCGGGCCTCGCGGGAGTTCAACGTCGCCCTCCGTGGGGGTGAGCCGTCCCCGCCGCCCCTCGAGTGGTCACAGCAGGAGATCGCCTTCGATGTCGCCGTTCACCCCAAGGTTGTCGGCTCGGTGGGAGCCATCCCACTGGTACGATCAACCACGTAGTTGTCTTGAAGACGCTCGTGGACAGAGGCGTTGGCCTCAACGTGATCTCTCTTGAGACCTTCAAGAAGCCGCGCATCCCGCACGACCGCCTGAAGTCCGCCAGGCCCTTCACTGGAGTAACCAGCGGCACAATCGTGCCACTGGGAAGGGCTGGGCTGGCGGTCACGTTTGGCACAGCCAAAACTACCGCACCGAGGTAATCGACTTTGATGTCTCCCACATCGGACTGCCCTACAACACCATCCTTGGCTACCCTGCGCTGGCCAAGTTCATGGTCGTCATGCACCACGGGTACAACATGGTCAAGATGCCCGGGAGCAGCGGCCCCTCGCTGTTCATTGGGACGTGACGGACGCAGTGCCCACCATGGAGGACGCCTACAAGGAGGCGGCAGCATCACACCCCATCAACGAGGGCAACCTCGGGGACGCTGTCGAGCCACCGAAGAAGAAGCAGTTGTTCTCTCATGAGAGGGCGGTTACAAAGAAGGTCTCCATGAACCCTGACGGCAAAGGGCAATCACTCACCATCGGAGCCGGGTTGCCTCCCAAATAGGAAAGTGCACTCGTCGCCTTCCTTCGGGCGAACACGGACATGTTCGCACGAACAGCGTCCGATATGCTCGGTGTACCAAGTGAGATGATCGAGCACCATCTGGCTCTATGCCCGGGCGCACGCCCGGTCAAGAAAAAGGCCCGTCGCCAGGGCCCGTAGAAGCAGGAATTCATCGTCCGAGAAGTGGAAAAGCTTCTAGACGCCAAGATCATCTGCGAGATTATCCACGCCGAGTGGATCTCCAACCCCGTCGTGGTCTCCAAGCACACCGGTGGCGTACGACTTGCGTGGACTTCACTGACCTCAACAAGGCCTGCCCAAAGGATCTGTATCCCCTCCCAAGGATCGATCAAATAGTGGAATCCAGCGCCGGGTGTGACCTCCTATGTTTCCTGGATACCTTCTCAGGCTATCATCAAATCAAGATGGCCAAGGAGGACGAAGAGACGATCGCCTTCATGACACCTTGCGGGGTGTTCTGCTACGTCTGCATGCCCTTCGATGTGAAGATCACGGGAGCCACCTTCTAGCGTCTCATGCGTATCTCCCTAGGGAAAAATATAGGGAAGAACGCGGAGGCCTACGTCGATGAAATCGTCGTCAAGACTCGCGAAGAGCGCATGCTCATCGATGTCCTCGCGGAGACGTTCCAGAACCTCTGCAGGGTCAACATCATGCTCAATCCCGACAAATGCGTATTCGGGGTTGCGGCTGGGAACCTGTTGGGCTTCCTGGTGTCCCATCGGGGCATCAAGGCCAACCCCGACAAGATACGTGCCATTGAAGAAATGCAACATCCACGACGACTGAAGGATGCAACGCCTTGCGGGATGCGTGACGGCACTGGGGCGCTTCATCTCCAGGTTCGGCGACAAGGCTCTGCCATTCTGTAAACTCTTGATGAATGGACTGCTGAGGCAGCTGCTACATTTGAGAAGCTCAAGAGGTATCTGGCAAGCCCTCCTATACTCGTCGTGTCGTGACCACGGGAGCCTCTGTGCATGTACCTTACGACCACTACTCAGACAGCCAGAGCTGCTCTCGTAGCTGAAAGGCCAGCTGACATGAAAAGAGCGGTCCTGCCCGACCTGGAGCCCATGCCTGCTTCTCCCCAAGAGGATCCCATTGCAGGGTAAGACCTCCACAAGAAGGATACCCTCATGCAGCCTCAGGAGAGCCTCAATGCGTCAGGACAACTCACTGCAGGGACCCCTCCATTCGCTCTCATCAAACACCATGTCTAGTTTGTTAGCACCGTGTTTCCAGCTGCCCGCGAGAGGTACCCCCGTGCAGCAAAAGCTCCTGTACGCGCTCCTTGTAGCTTTGAGGAAGCTTCGCCACTACTTCGAGGTGCAACCCTCCCCTCGAGCAGATCCTTCTAAATTCCAACCCCACAGGGTGTGTCACCGAGTGGGCTGTCGAGCTCCAACACTTCGAGCTCTAGTTCCTCACGACCAATACAATCAAGGGAGGTGATGCGGAGGGTTACTCCTAGATTGGCCCGATCTTCACGAATCGATGGAGAACACGAAGAACACGAAGAACTCGATGAACACACGAGGGGGAAACGAGGGGGAAATCGAGGGCAACGCAAACAAACACAAGGATAACTAGTAAGAACCGAAGAACCCCAAATCTTCCGTCAACTAACCCCGAGGGCCGCCTACGGAACGATCGATTCAACTGAGCTCACCTTGATTGAAACCGCTTTACACCCGTAGCCGGTCCACTACGCCAATAGAACCTCAAGATAATCGAGAGGAAGATTGGTCAAGTACTTGATAGAAACCCAAAGGGAGAGATCAAGTAGTTGGATGTGCCTTGATACAATCCTCGACGATGTCGGAGGGATGGTTCCTCAAAGAGGGATACAAGAGAGCTGAGCTCCAAATGTTCTAAATTCAACTCTAAACCCTAGATCTAGCTTGGGGGTCTCCTTATATAGCCGGGGGTCGAAGTAGGTGGAAACTGGAGCGAAAACAGTGCATTTCCGGGCATTTTCGGGTCCACCCCGGCCTAGGGGCCGGCCTGGCCGGCCTGGAACCCGGCCTGGGGCCAGGGTGGGCGCCTGGAGGAGGAGGCCGGCCTGGGGCCGGGGTGGGGAGGAGGCAGGCCGGCCCCCAGGCCGGCTGGCTCTGTGGGGTGCCCGGCCTGGGGCCGGGGTGGGAAGGAGGGAGGCCGGCCTCCAGGCCGGCTACCTCTATTGGGGGTCCGGCCTAGGGGGGGGGATGAGGCCGGCCTGGCCGGCCCCCGAGGCCGGGAGGGGCTCCTTTCCCCCTATCTTCTCCGTCGGGACTCCGATTGCGATGCCGTTTCTTCCGCCCTCCTTCGTATCTTCTTGCGCATCATTTTGGGTGCTTTCCGGGGCCTCCGTGGTGGGTTTGAACCTGAGTACGCAAAGTGTGGAACCATGAGGTAGCGCACCATTCTCCACATGACCGAAAGCATAGGATGAGAGGAGCGAGTTCACCTTTTCTTTGATAGCCTTTGCGCGTGATCTTGTCATCGGTGCACTTGGTGGAGTTGGGTGGGCTACATCATCTCCCCCCCCCTTGAAAAAGAGTCGACCTCGACTCGGCGTCGTCTTCATCACTTGGGCATCCATGGAAGGGAGAGAGGTCCTTGACATTGAAGGAGTTGTGGACGAGGTACTTGGATTGCGGTAAGTCGAGCTTGTAGGCGTTGTTGTTGATGCGCTTGATGACCTTGAAGGGACCGTCACCTCTTGGCTTGAGCTTGGAGTTGCGCTCCTCGGGGAACCGGTCCTTGCGCAAGTGTAGCCACACGAGGTCACCTTCTTGGAACACCATGGGTTTCTTGTTCTTGTTCATGATAGAGGCTCGGTGCTCGGAATGCTTCTCAAGCGTAGCCCTTGTGGAGTCGTGTAGCTTCTTGATGTAGTCGGTGCGCTTGTCGATGTCCATGTTTGCTCGCTCGCGTAGAGGCAAAGGGAGTATGTCGAGGGCGGTGTTGGGGTTGAAGCCGTAGACGATCTCGAAAGGACTCTTCTTGGTAGCTTGATGGAGAGCACGGTTGTAGGCGAACTCGGCGTGTGGGATGCATTCCTCCCAATTCTTCAAGTTGGGCTTGATCAATGCTCGAAGTAGTGAAGAGAGTGTGCGGTTGACGACCTCGGTTTGTCCGTCCGTTTGTGGGTGATAGGCGGTGGAGAATAGTAGCTTGACGCCGAGCTTGGCCATCAATGTCTTCCAAAAGTAGGAGGTGAACTTGACGTCGCGGTCCGAGACAATTGAAGTCGGTACACCATGTAAACGCACAATTTCCCTGAAAAACAAAGTAGCAACATGTGAAGCATCGTCGGTTCGGTTACAAGGAATGAAATGTGCCATCTTAGAGAAACGATCCACAACTACAAAGATTGAATCCATGTTGGTTTTAGTTCGTGGAAGGCCTAACACAAAGTCCATGCTAATATCACTCCAAGGTGCATGTGGGATAGGTAATGGCATGTAAAGACCATGAGGGTTGGAAGTGGACTTAGCTCGGAGGCATGTGGAACATCTCTTGACGTGTCTCTCAACATGATGCTTCATCTTGGGCCAATAGTAGTTGGTGGAGATCATGGCATAGGTCTTGTCGCGTCCAAAGTGTCCCATGAGGCCTCCTTCATGTGATTCCTTCAATAACAACAAACGAAGAGAAGACTCGGGGATACACAATTTGTTAGACTTAAACAAGAAACCTTGGTGAAGATAGTAATCATCGAAACCTCGGTTAGGCAAGCACTTCTCAAATATAGGACCAAAGAAAGCATCGGAAGCATATAAGTCTTTGATTTCATCCAAACCAATCACATTGATGTCAAGACGTGTAAGAAGGCATTCTTTCCTAGACAAGGCATCGGCTACCACATTCTCTTTACCTTTCTTGTACTTAATGACATAAGGAAAAGATTCAATGAATTCAACCCACTTAGCATGCCTTTTGTTCAAATTGGTTTGGCTTTTCAAGTATTTCAATGATTCGTGATCGGAATGAATGACAAATTCTTTTGGCCAAAGGTAGTGTTGCCAAACTTCTAGCACTCTAACCAAAGCAAAGAGTTCCTTATCATAGATGGGGTAATTTAGTTTAGCACCATCAAGTTTTTCACTATGGTAAGCAACGGGGCGTCCGTTTTGCATGAGAACGCCACCAATTCCTATACCACTAGCATCACATTCAATCTCAAAAGTTTTCTCGAAATCCGGTAAGACAAGCAAAGGAGCTTCGGTTAGGCATTTCTTAAGTGTGTCGAAAGCTTTTTGTTGCGCATTGCCCCAAACAAAAGGTACATTCTTTTTGGTAAGTTCATTCAAAGGGCAAGCAATAGTTGAAAAATCTTTGACAAAGCGGCGATAGAAACCGGCAAGGCCATGAAAGCGCCTTATCTCACCCACGGAAGTAGGGTTGGGCCAATTCCTAATTGCCTCAATCTTCTTGTTATCTACTTCAATACCATTGGACGAGATCACAAAACCCAAGAAAAAAAGCTTGTTGGTGCAAAAATTGCATTTGGAAAGATTGGCGAAAAGTTTTGCATTGCGAAGAGCCAACAATACTTGTGAAACATGATCAAGGTGATCTTCCAAAGATTTGCTATAAATGAGAATATCGTCGAAGTAAACCACAACAAATTTGCCAATGAAAGGACGTAGAACTTCATTCATGAGACGCATGAAGGTAGATGGGGCATTCGAAAGACCAAAGGGCATAACAAGCCATTCATACAAACCAAGTTTTGTTTTGAAAGCCGTTTTCCATTCATCACCTATACTCATACGAATTTGATGGTAACCACTTTTAAGATCAATTTTTGAAAAGATAGTAGCACCACTCAATTCATCAAGCATGTCATCGAGCCTAGGAATAGGATGTCTATATCTAACGGTGATAGCATTGATAGGGCGACAATCCATACACATGCGGGAAGTAGAATCTTGCTTTGGAACAAGGATAACCGGCACGGCACAAGGGCTAAGGGATTCGCGAATAAAACCTTTTTCGAGTAGCTCTTGGATTTGGCGCTCAATCTCCTTAGTCTCCTCGGGATTGGTGCGGTAAGGAGCGCGGTTTGGAAGGGGCGCGCCCGGAATGAGGTCAATACGGTGCTCGATTCCTCGAAGGGGAGGAAGGCCCGGAGGGAGCTCATCGGGAAAGACGTCTTCAAATTCCTGCAACAAAGGCAACAAAGAGGGAGGTAGATTTGTCATGTCGTTAGTCTCAAGTGCTTCCCCTTTGCACAATAGGACAAAGTGAAGTATGGTTGGGTCATCTCTTAGCGCTCGCATCTCTCTTTTGGTGGCAAGTAAGGCAAAGCCTTTGGCATCACTCGGATTTTTTTCCACTCATATTTGGCTTGTGGCTCTCACTCACTTTTTGGTGGATCACTCTCTCACCACTCATCTCACGAGATTTGAGCTCTTCTTGTCGACGTGCAAGGGTCTTGGCGTTGTCGGCGATCACTTGGCTAGGAGACATGGGACGAAGAACAAATGTCTTGTTGTTCCACTTGAAGCTATAGTGATTGGTACGCCCATCATGGATAGCACTCTTGTCGTATTGCCACGGTCGGCCAAGAAGAAGATGACACACGGTCATAGGAACAACGTCACAATCTACCGTGTCTTCATAAGGACCAATCTTGAAAGTCACGGAGACCATGTGTTGAATCTTGAAGGTGCCGGAGTCACTAAGCCATTGGACATGGTATGGGTGAGGGTGTGGCTTGTAAGGCAATTTGAGTTTGTCGCAAAGTTCTTTGCTAGCTAAGTTGTGACAACTTCCACCGTCGATGATGACCTTGATTGACTTGCCATCAATACCGGCTCTTGTTTGAAAGAGATTGCACCGTTGATCTTGCTCATCTTGAGGAGAAGAAGTGAGGACTCTTGTGACCACTAGGGATGGGTTCTTGTCCTCATCGCAATACACACTTTCTTCATCATCGTTGGAGACGTCCAAAGGGTTGAGAGCAACTTGATGCAAGGCATAGTATTCGCCTTCGCTCATAGAATCACGTTCACCATCTTGGTTGACAATCATGATCATCTTGTTGGAACATTCAAAGGACTTGTGTCCACTACCACCACACTTGAAGCAAGTAATAGTGCTTGACTTGACTTGAGGAGCACTTGAGGATGAGGTTGGAGGAGCTTGCTTCTTGAATGGTTGGGAAGACTTGTTGGGAGCACTAGAGGCTCGCGTGTTGCTCTTGGTGGTAGTTGGAGGAGGAGCTTGTGTCATTGTAGTTGAGGATGATGGTCTTGAGTTGAAGAAAGCCTTTTGCTTGCTATATTTGAGATCTTCCGCAATTTGACATTCCGCCTTAAGAGCTTGGTGGACAAGGGCCACAATGTTGTCATACGGTTGATACTCGACGATCTTCCTTATAGGATAGTTGAGGCCATTGAGGAAGAGGGCCATTGTTTGCTCTTGAGATTCTATCACATGAGCGCGGATCAAAGATGTCTCCATTTCCTTGTAGTACTCATCAACGGACTTCACACCTTGACGAAGTTCTTGAAGCTTCTTGAAGAGGTCACGCTTGTAGTGAGGAGGAACGAATCGAGCATGCATGAATTGCTTCATCTCATTCCAAGTGGCAATAGGAGCAACGCGATTGCGGACTCGTTCGGCTTGTAGACGATCCCACCATAAGAGTGCATAGCCTTCGAATTCCAAAGATGCTAGAGCAACCATTTTCTTGTCGGTGAAGTTGTGAATGCCGAAGATCTTGTCAACCTTGAGAGCCCAAGCAAGATAGTCTTCGGGATCATTCTCACCATTGAACTTGGGGACATTGAAACGAAGAGCACTCATGTTGTTGTCCTCTTGCGGACGATGGAGGCGCGCATGTTGGCGCTCATGGGGGTCTTCATCATACATGGGAGGTGAATCATCATAGGGGTCATCCTCATTGTCTTGGCGGTGGCGATCATGATGGGGAGGATGACGCCGGTGGTCATTAGGTGGTGGTGGTTGGTGGTGACGGAGCCTAGCTTCACGGCGGTCACTATCATCATGGCCATTGTGATGTTGTTGAGGACGTTCTTGTTCTTGGAGAGGTTGTTGAGGATGATCATGTTCTTGGCGGTCATTGTTATTGGGACGCGCATGGCGCCTTGGTGGCCTTCGATGTTGACGAGCATCTTCCACGAAATCGTTGTGGCCATAGTCTTGAGCGTGGCCTTGTGGAGGTGGAGGATGATGGTGTTGTCGAAGGTCCGGGCGTTGCGGTTGTTGAAGAGGGTCACCACGGCCTTGGCGATGTCGAGGTGGTGGTGATGGCGAGCTATCCTCATACCGATTGCGTCGCGGAGGTTGTTGATGTTGTGGAGGAGGTGGTGGTGCTTGTTGAGGTTGTCCACCCTCCTCCACGTTGTGGCGATCATGGCGATCATGGCGACGAGGTTGGTGAGGATCTTGATTGCGGTGGCTTGAGCGACGAGACCTTGAGGACGATGATGAATGACGGCGATTGGCAAGATTAGCCAAGTTGATGTTGATGCGCGTCATTTGATCATTCAATCGAGCCTCTTGCTCTTGGAGTCGACGCTCATAGCGTTGCAACCCGTCCTTGACGAGTTCGCGGAGTTGAAAGTGGTCATTGTGGGTGACGAAGTTGGCGTAATCATTGTCGTTGTAGAATGGGTTGCCTTCGTCTTCCGAGCTCGGACTTGTGAATACTCCTTCCCTAGCCATCTCAAAAACACACACAAGGGTGATATTGAAGAAATGGACGCCTCACTTACCCAACGTTACCTTTCTTGGTCGTATTGAGGCTAGTGGACGAGCCTAGGTGTAGGGCGGTATGTCAAGAGCGAATCCAAAAGATCGAAAGAAACCGCAAACGGCAACACACACACTTTATATGGAAGGCAAATAGGTTAGGAAAGTGGCGAGGAAAAATCGACCAAAACCGAAGAAAAGTTTGTTGTCAATCGTGGAGAAAATTCAAAGAAAAGTTAGCACAAAAACCAAACCTATAGGATGGAAATATGGTGGAACACACACACGCAAGGGAAAAATGGGGTTAGTGCGACCAATGGACGAGCGAAGAACGAAATGGCCCTAACGTAGACTAATGCTCAATGCCACACTAACACAAGGAGGACGCTAGCTCAAACCGCAACGTTGAAAAGGCAACAAGATTCGCACCGTCGCAATCGGTCACTCTTTCTCTTTTGCGACGCAATGCTACACGTTCCTACAATGGAAAGCAATTGGCACCGATCCTTTTGCTTCTTTTTCTATTTTCTCTTTTTCTCTTTTTTTTTGATTTTCTCTTTTTGATGGATTCCAAAGTGCCAATGCCTACTCGGTAGCTAATCTCTCACAAGCGCTAACTTCGCACTCTCGATGCCACAAATGCGATGCCAAGCGGTGTAAAAAGAACTAGTCCGATAGGTAAGTAACACAATGGGATGGGGTGGTGCAAGCGGAAGCAAGTTATACCTCTCTTATTTGATGATCACGGACTTGCGGCCGTGGGGGAGTCGATGTCGTGGCGATCCGATGATGTGGAAGCGTAGGTGATGTCGTGGGCGTCGCGTAGCAACTCGTTGCACTCAATTTGGATCACAAACGACAAAGAAAAACAAGTTCCAAAATCTGCCGGAGAATCGAAGAGCTGAAATTTTCTGAGTTTTGGGCTCAAATTCGAAATTCCCACAAAATCAAGAAAATTTTTGGGCGAAATTGGAAAAATTGGCTGAATGGAAAGGTGTGGAAAGGTATTTGGCAACAAATCTATGAAGAAAAACCACGAAAAACTCAACGAGTCAACAGATCGGTCAAATTCCCTTTTGGCTATTTTTTGAGGATTTTCGAAATTCTTGGTGGAAAAAGAAAAATTGGTGGATGGGGAGGGGTATGGGTGTCGGATTCGTGTCAATCTAGCTCTGGATACCAGATGATGCGGAGGGTTACTCCTAGATTGGCCCGATCTTCACGAATCGACGGAGAACACGAAGAACACGAAGAACTCGATGAACACACGAGGGGGAAACGAGGGGGAAATCGAGGGCAACGCAAACAAACACAAGGATAACTAGTAAGAACCGAAGAACCCCAAATCTTCCGTCAACTAACCCCGAGGGCCGCCTACGGAACGATCGATTCAACTGAGCTCACCTTGATTGAAACCGCTTTACACCCGTAGCCGGTCCACTACGCCAATAGAACCTCAAGATAATCGAGAGGAAGATTGGTCAAGTACTTGATAGAAACCCAAAGGGAGAGATCAAGTAGTTGGATGTGCCTTGATACAATCCTCGACGATGTCGGAGGGATGGTTCCTCAAAGAGGGATACAAGAGAGCTGAGCTCCAAATGTTCTAAATTCAACTCTAAACCATAGATCTAGCTTGGGGGTCTCCTTATATAGCCGGGGGTCGAAGTAGGTGGAAACTGGAGCGAAAACAGTGCATTTCCGGGCATTTTCGGGTCCACCCCGGCCTAGGGGCCGGCCTGGCCGGCCTGGAACCCGGCCTGGGGCCAGGGTGGGCGCCTGGAGGAGGAGGCCGGCCTGGGGCCGGGGTGGGGAGGAGGCAGGCCGGCCCCTAGGCCGGCTGGCTCTGTGGGGTGCCCGGCCTGGGGCCGGGGTGGGAAGGAGGGAGGCCGGCATCCAGGCCGGCTACCTCTGTTGGGGGTCCGGCCTAGGGGGGGGGGATGAGGCCGGCCTGGCCGGCCCCCGAGGCCGGGAGGGGCTCCTTTCCCCCTATCTTCTCCGTCGGGACTCCGATTGCGATGCCGTTTCTTCCGCCCTCCTTCGTATCTTCTTGCGCATCATTTTGGGTGCTTTCCGGGGCCTCCGTGGTGGTTTTGAACCTGAGTACGCAAAGTGTGGAACCATGAGGTAGCGCACCATTCTCCACATGACCGAAAGCATAGGATGAGAGGAGCGAGTTCACCTTTTCTTTGATAGCCTTTGCGCGTGATCTTGTCATCGGTGCACTTGGTGGAGTTGGGTGGGCTACATCAGGAGGAGTCCTAGCGGAGTTCAACATAGAGTGGACAAACCCACCGCCAGAAGAAGACCCTGAAGAGGATACAGCCATCCCCGACAAGTTGGCTCCCGGTGAATGGACCATGCACTTCGACGATGCCTTCTCCTCCAGGGGCTTGGGGGCTGGCGTCGTGCTTACGTCGCCAACCAGCAACAAGCTCTACTACATCGTCCAGCTCCATTTCGGCCACTGATACGTCATAAACGTATCCCTAATTTCTGATGCTCCATGATAATATTATGCCAATTGCCACATGTTTTCTCTCTTATTTATAGCATTTTCATACGTTTTTCGGGACTAACCTATTAACAAGATGCCAAGCGCCAGTTTCCTGTTTTCTGCTGTTTTTGGTTTCACAAAAGTTGTTCTGTAAACATTCTCGGAATTGGACCCCACAAAGCCCGAAGTGCCTATTTTCCCCGGAAGCATCTAGAACACCAAAGAGGAGTCGAAGACGGGCAACAGGGGGGCCACACCATAGGCTGGCGTGGGTCCCCCCTTGCCGCGCCAGCTATGGGTGTGGGGTCCCCTGGCCTCCACCGCCTCTGCCCTTTTGCCTATTTATCCCCCCGGATGGAAAACCATAGTCACCGGATCAAAAATCCCGAAAATGTTCCGCAACCGCCGTCGTCATCAACCCTAGATCAGGAGGGTTCTGGAGCTATTTTCCGGCAACCTGCCGGAGAGGAAATCATCACCGAAGGCTTCTACATCACCATGCCTGCCTCCGGAGTGATGCGTGAGTAGTTCATCCCTGGACTACGGGTCCATAGAAGTAGCTAGATGGTTGTCTCCTCCTCATATGCCTCCATGTTTAGATCTTGTGACCTTCCTATCATGATCGAGATTGATCTTATGTAATTCTATATGCTGTGTTTGATGGGATCCGATGAATATTGACCTTATGCCAAGTTGATTATAGTCTTTATTGCATATGTTATTTGTGATCTTGCATGCTTTCCGTTGATAGTGGTTGCTCTAGCCAAGTAGTTGCTACTGACTCCAAGAGGGAGTATTTATGCTAGATAGTGGGTTCATGCCTCCTTTTCGCATATGCTCGAGTGACAGAAACGTGACGGGGGAGGATGTGTTGTTGCCACTAAGGAGAAAAAAGTGGTGAGTGTACCCGCGTGTATAATCAGTGCTTACATTACACACATTGCTTAATGCAATTATCTGTTGCTTGCGACTTAATGCGTAAGGGGGTTCGGATGATAACCTGAGGGTGGATTATTAGTCATAGATGCAGATGGATTTCGGTCTCTGTATTTTGTTTTAATGCCCGCACTAAATATCATAGTAGTCATCATGTTATAATGTGCACTACAGTGCAACCTTTATTTGCCAATTGCCCAACTGTAATTTGTTCACTCAGCATGTTATTTTTATGGAGAGACACCACTAGTGAACCTATGAACCCCAGTCCATTTTCCACACTGTTTAACAAACCACAACAATTTCCTACTCTCTTTACTTACTGAGTTACTGTAAGCATATACTGTTTTTCCACACTATACGTCTAATCTTTGTTTTCAGCAAGACCGGTGAGATTCACAACCTCATCGTACCGTTGGGGTAAAGTATTTTGGTTGTGTTGTGTGCAGGTTCCACGTTGTTTCTAACACCGGTTAAGCGCCAGCACCAACGTCAGTGGCATCAACCTTCCGAATGTCCTCTTTCTCCTACTGGATTGATAACCCTGGTTCTTAACTAAGGGGAAAATTCCTACCGATGTGCTAATCACACCCTCCTCTTGGGATTCCCAACGCAAGTATCAGCCACAAGGCCGAAGTCTCCAACAACATCGCCGAGTACGAGGGACTCCTCGCCGGCATCATGGCCTCCATAGCCCTAGGCGTCAAGCGCCTCGTCATCAAGGGAGACTCCCAGCTCTTGGTAAAATTATCCAACAAGAGCTACGTCGCCAAGGACAAGCACATGGCTCTATACCTTGTGGATGTTCGCAAGCTCGAGAAGCGCTTCCTCGGCCTTTAGTTGCAACATATCCAGTGAGGGAACAAACAAGAAGAAGACAACCTCACCAAGCGAGCGACAAGGAACTGGGCGCATGCCCCAGGCGTCTTTGAAGAGAGGCTCACCAAGCCATCCATCATACCTCCAGTCGATGAAGAAGATCCACAAGGACACCAGCACCTCGAAGAGGAGCTCCCACCAGCTCCCTCCCAAGGCGCACCGGACTGTGGGATTTCCTTGGGAAACCGCCTGGTGCTCGCCTTCACTCACGAGGAAGCATGCTGGAATAAGAGTGTGGTTGACTACCTCTAGAAGGGCGACCTCCCTGAAGAAGAAGTAGAGGCCGAGCAAGTCGCTGATGGTGCAGATCTTGCACTCGTTGGGAGACCCCAAGAGGAAGGTATGAAGAGCACATCAGCAAGTTTTCCCTCAGAAAGAAACCAAGGTTGAATCGACCAGTCGGAGAAAGAAATCACTTCTGAAGTTTGATGCAGCTGAGGTGGCAGGGTGCACTACCGGTTCAGAAGAAACGTGGAACCTACACAACACAATCAAATCACTTTGGCCAAACAAAGAAGTGAGATTGTTAATCTCACTTGTTTTGCTGAAAACAAAGAGGTTAAACGTATGGTGAAAAAGCAGGAGAATACTAGTAACAGTATGAAAACAGTGATGGAAGTGGTTGTATTATCAGTATGAGGAAAATGGACCGGGGTCTATACTTCACTAGTGATGTCTCTCAAAAACAGATAGATAGCATGTGTGTTAAAAAAATTACAGCTGGGTAATTGACAGATATAAAGGCTGCACCGTAGTGCATATGCATGACATGATGATTACTATGTGATTCATGCAGGCATTACAACCAGATACATAGACCGTTATCCAACTGCATCTATGACTAATAATCCACCCTCAGAATGTCATTCGAACAAAACGTGTGTATTAAGTTGCAAGCAACGGATAATCGCAATAATCAAAGTGTGTAATGTAAACAATAACATCATCCTTATACAAAGCATTGTTGTTTTCTCCCTAATGGAAACAGCACATCCCCCACCCGTTTACGTTTCTGTTAGAGTCACTAGCATCTACTTGGCTGTAACATCCCAAGTATGAAAAACATCCCTTAGAATGTTTTGCTCTCTGTTATTTTATGTTTTGCATCATGACATCATGTTCATTGCATTTGTTTTGCTTGTTTTCCATTTGTTTTCCCTTTTTTTACTTTGTTTTCCAACTGTTTTCCTTTGTTTTCCTTTGTTTTCTATTTGAATTTCAAACCAAATCTTAAACCTCTTGTTTCATACTTGTGATGTTACAATTTCCAAAATGATATTTCAAATCAAAACAATCAATTGTTTCCATTAAAGTTGTGATTTCAAAACTGTTGATTTGTTTCTATCAAAAATTCATTTAATACCAAACCCTTTGCAAATTCAATTAATTCCCAAAACAACAACCCTTTTTGAAAATTATGAAAATGACAAAACCCTTCAATCAATTGTTTCCATTAAATCCCTAAGGTTCAACTATTTAAAATTGTGGTTTTTAATAGTTCACTTAATCCAAACGTTGTTCAAATTCAAACAAAATTCCAAACAGCAACCCTTTGGAATTATTGCAATTTACCAAAACAAAGTTAAGCAATTTGTTTCAAATAATTTGAGGGTTCAAACTCTTGGAAAATGTTCCTTTTAAATAAATCACTTAATAATCAAAATTCATTCAAATTCCCTCAAATTTCAAACAGCAACATAATTTATTTATTTTGGAAAATTAAACTTGCACAATGTTGCTGTGGTAACAAACAATCTATAAAAATTTTATTCCAATTTTTTTCCCAACCCAAAACCTATCTCTTTCTTCCTTATTTCATTTCAGCAAAAAAAATAGAACAAAGAAAAAAATAAAAAGAACATCAGCAGAGAGAGAGGCCCAGCCCAATTTTCCCCTTGGCCCATACCCCTTCAAGCTGCATCTTCAACCTCTGTACGGTTTCATTTGGGGCTATCCACGTAGGGCAGAGGGAGCAGGGAACCGCTGAGGAGCTCGCCCCCCTCCCTATAACTCCATGCCCTAGCCCTAGGGTTTCCCTTCCACCTTTCTTCTCCCTCTCTTCCCTCTACCCCGCCGTTTTCCTTCTCTCTTCCTCCTTCTGCTCTCTCCTCGCTGTATGTTTCTCTGTATCTGAACACCACACCTGAACCCACACCCTTCCCCTCCGGTGATCGCCGCCGGGAGGCCACCCTCCGGCCGAGTTGGACGCGGGAATGGAACCCCCCGGCCTCCAGCTCCCTCCTCCACCCCTCGGCTTGGGCCGGGAGACCTCACCGCGCCACCGCCGTCCTCCTCAAGCCGCCCGTCGCTCCCTCTTCGACCCCTCCCTGCACCGCCTCCTCCCCTTCGATGCCCCCTCGGTGAGCTCCCCTCGGCCGCCTCTCTCCCTTCCTCCCTCTTCTCCTCCTCCCCACGTCGCACTCACCCACGATCGGCCACAGCAGCCAGCAACCACGGCCACCGCGCGGGCCACCGCGAGCGCCGCTCGCTGCCTGTCTCCGACGATGGTTCAATAACCGAACCTGCACAGGTTCAGTTAAAGCCCGCACTTGCACCTTATCCTCCTCGCCACCCCCCTTCTATCAACAAATTTCAGCCACCGCAGTGGTAACTGAACCTGTGAGCGCAGCGGGAGGTGCTGGGTTCGATCCCCCTAACCCCCACCTTTTTATCTCTGTTTTTCTTTTTCTGCCCGAAGTTCAGAAAGTCAGATCTGAGCAATTACTTCTAAAATCCATATAAAATTGAATATCACTCCAATTTGAATGATTCAAAATCCTGTGGATTCATAATTTTGTGCTCCTTCTATTAATGTCAAGTTTGCAACATGTTTCTGTAACAATTTTTGCACTAAATAATTAATTACGGAAAATGCAATAAAAATTGGAAACTTTGGAATTTCATAACTTGAGTTTGGTTCATCCAATTTAAGCAAAATTGGGCTCTAAAAATTTGTCTTAACAAAATCTACACATTGGTATTTTATTTGGGCACAATTGAATTAATTTTGAGCATGTTTCCCTCTGTTTACTAAAAATGGCAGAATAAGAATGATTATGGAAAATTGCATAATAAATTCAATAATAACCCAAAAATTATGTTTAATAGTTCAAAATGTTCAGTGAAACATTTGCTACATGTTTCCAACCTCTTCAATGAAATTTGTTTACTGTTTTGAATATTTTAAATTGGTGCAATATTTGAATTCTTGTTTAATTCACTTAATTTTGCAAAAATCATAACTTGGGCATAAAAATTCCAAATCCAACAAACTCAATATGTTTTCCACCCCATTTTTCATGTACTTTACAAATATCAACTTTGTTTGCTGTTTTGAATAATTCAAATTGCTGAAAACAACTGTTTCTTAATTATTGCATTTAAAATTGCCAAAATAATAACTTGCTCATTTTAAATCCAATTTCAACAAATAAAATATGTTTTCCATGCTAAATTGAACCACCTTTTCAAATATAAAATTTGTTTCATGTTTTGGATAATTAAAATTGGTTAAATAATTTAAACCTTGTTTAAATCATTTAATATTGTTAAATTCATAACTTGATCAAGTTAAATTCTTTTGGGAAATATAAAATATGTTTTCCAACCATAAAAGTTTAAGCTTTTCAAATATGAATCTCACTTAATATTTTGCACAAATAAAAAATTCAATTAAATTCAAACTTGAATTAAATTCATTTAATTCTTGCTTAAACTTGTTTAATTCATAAATAATTTATTTGAAATCCTTTTTCAACAAGTGAAACATGTATTCCACCTAAAATTGTGTGTTCTTTCCAAATATGAATTTGGTTATCTATTTTGAACAATTAAAATTGGTGAAAACAACAAATGCTTGTGTGACACCTTTAAGGAACCAAAATTCCATAACTTAATAAACAAATTTTCAAACTTGGTAAACCTTATTTCCAATTAATTCTATTGTTGTTATTTTGCTGTTTTCCTCATCCATGCATCATGCTAATCCACTTTCATCTATTGGTTAGTTGTAAAACAATTATTTCAACCATTATTCATGGGCTTTCCATATGCAATCCAATTGCATGTGGGTTCATTTAATCATGTTGCTATCTTGTCAACTAGTTTATTTTGTTGCATCAATTAAATGGTCATGCATCATCCCATGTTTGTGCACTATGCCATGTTATTGATTTTTTGTCTCTCTGCGTTGTTTGTTTGCTTCTTCTCGGATACACGACGACGTTGAGACCGACGATACTTACGACACCCCTTCTAAGGAGTTAGCTCAGTACCAGGCTGCTGAGTTTGCAGGCAAGTATTCACTCACATGAACCACTGTGTTCCTTTCAACATTGGTTACCGATATTTTCCGTTGTCTATTTCTGCTAGCCCTATGACTCGTTGCTTCTGTTCGATCCTATCACATGTTATCCTTTAACCCTGATATTGCCTCACCTCCACTCCCATAACCCCGTTGTTTGAGCCCGTGTCTTAATAGCATGCTTAGGGTTGTTTTGCTCGAGTCTGTTACCCGTTACTACTACTATTATGTTCTGGGCTCGATGTTAAACGACAACCTGTTAATTTTGAGGTAATAATAATTTGCTGATAAGGCACCGGCAGGAGGCCCGGCGTGGTTTTGAGGCCTGCTAGTGTCAACCCTAATTAGGAAAAGGGTCTTGTCTACTGATCCATGATGAGCGCACTAACCGCATGTGGGAAGCGAGTATGGGCGCCCCCCTCAATTTGATTCGATTCGCATCTCGTCCAAATCGCCACACTTAGTTCGGGCTTTCCATTTGATGCATGCATGTGCAGGTGCGAACCCTTGGCGCCAGGGTGGAACTTTTGTAGACGGCATTTAGGGCGGCGTGGTCTTAGAGTGCTATGAGGGTCCCCTTTTCTTCGTGGGGCTCGATTAGCCGCGCACGCACAGCATGTGGTTCTTTGGGCTTGATGCGAAGAAGAGTTGAGTTGTGTTGAGTGCCTCGCTTGGTGGGTTAGCTCCCCGCCTGGCGGGTCATTCTTACGTGTATGGCCAAATTGGTGCATCCCTGCAGGGTTAAATCTTCTCGAGAAGCCGTGTTTTCCGCGGTTATGGACTACTTGGTGAAAGTACTGGCTAACAAGTACTCAGAACAACTTACACCTAATGATTAACAATCTGACTAGTAATAGGCTTATTGACACAACAATCTGAACCATCATTAATCCAACTGTGTGAGTTATCCTCGGATTGCTTCTTTGGATAAGGGGCGACATCCAGGATGGGTTTGTTTGGGGTTAGTTATAGTTGGTTACGATACGCTATCTTATCTCCTTTCTGTTTAGCCAGAAGTGGTAGTACCTCTGTAGTTGGTTAGAGCAGCCAGTTGCAGCATCTTTTATATCCCCTTCCTTCCGTTGAACCCAAAGCATATGTGCTTGGTGTTGACGGGTTACCCTTTGGTGAATTGTGAGTCCTGCTTGCCAGTACGTTTATGTACTGACCCCTTTGGGGCTGTGGTTTCCGCAGACTACGTTTCCGAGGATCTACATGGTGGCTACTACGTGGAGTATGACGAGACTGCTGACGAGTAGATAGCGGACCCGGGCAGGATCCGAGACTTCGTGGATGGGCTCCGTCTTTTCGTTTCCGGCCTCTTAGGCCTATTTGGATCTTGTCTATCCTCAGACATGTTGAATGCTTCCGCTGTGTTGTAATGATGATATGTTGGGACATGTGTCCTCTGGATGATTGTATTTGCTATCTCTCCTCTAATGAGAGCTATTTGCAACTTATTTCAATCTTTTGTGTCGTAGAGATCTGTTGTGATATCACTTGTTCAAATGCCGTTGATGTACCATGTGTGTATGTTATGAAGTACGTCAACGGAAGTGCCCTGATTTCTATGGGATGGTTTGCGCAGACGATGGATAGTAGAGAATGGTTGTCACACGTTTACGTGTTGGCCTGCTCATATTGAGATGCGGGTGCCGGTATGCCCCGTAAGCCATTTGTTCTACTATTCAGCGGACTGTGAGTATCCCCTAGAAGTCCGGGTGCGACAAATGGTATCAGAGCCTGTCTGCCTGTAGGATCCCTTTTTCTGGTCGCAGTTGAGTCTAGAAACTATTTTGTAGCTATATAGGAAAAATGAAACATGAGAGTAGGAATTCTGTTCTTTTTCTTCTTTCCCCACCCACCCTCCCTTTTCTGGTAAGGAAGTGCAACGTTGTTTTCCCTTCTCATCTAAACTTTCAAGTTAGGATTTCACGAATTCTGGTTTCTCTAGGATGGTTATATCTACTAGACCATAGGAATGGAGGTGGTTGTGACATGATTTATCATGTTGCCTACTCATGATTGAGAACGGAGGCGTGTAAGCCCCGAAAGCAGATCCTCTATTCCTTAAGCAGTAGATATTGATCCTTTAGAAGCCCGGATGGGTTCTCCGTAGTACCTCAGGAGTGTTTTGATCTCGTTTTCCCGGTGTTGCTTTGTTATCCTGTTCTTCTCAACATCCTTTTCGTCCGTTGAAATCTTGTTGTTGCTTCCCATTTCAGTTCTTCTACCGGCGTCTAATCAATAACTCTATTACACCCTTCTGGCCAGATAGTCTATTCTCCAAATGAATCAAGTTCTATTCAGCTATACACCCTCGATACAAAACCTCTACTTTTACTCGAAAATGTTCCGGTGGTTTCCAAATTCCCTGACATCTTTCCAGAAGAGTTGCCAGGAATGCCTGTCATCTTGAACTTCCAGAAAAACTATCCAAGGTGCACGATGTGTTTCACGTGTCACAGCTCAAGAGGATCTTCGCAAGAAGTATCCGGACCTTTTCTTTTCTCAGTAGGAATCTCGGGGCGCGATTCCTTCAAGGGGGGGCGTTTTGTAACATCCCAAGTATGAAAAACATCCCTTAGAATGTTTTGCTCTCTGTTATTTTATGTTTTGCATCATGACATCATGTTCATTGCATTTGTTTTGCTTGTTTTCCATTTGTTTTCCTCTGTTTTACTTTGTTTTCCAACTGTTTTCATTGTTTTCCTTTGTTTTCTATTTGAATTTCAAACCAAATCTTAAACCTCTTGTTTCATACTTGTGATGTTACAATTTCCAAAATGATATTTCAAATCAAAACAATCAATTGTTTCCATTAAAGTTGTGATTTCAAAACTGTTGATTTGTTTCTATCAAAAATTCATTTAATACCAAACCCTTTGCAAATTCAATTAATTCCCAAAACAACAACCCCTTTTGAAAATTATGAAAATGACAAAATCCTTCAATCAATTGTTTCCATTAAATCCCTAAGGTTCAACTATTTAAAATTGTGGTTTTTAATAGTTCACTTAATCCAAATGTTGTTCAAATTCAAACAAAATTCCAAACAGCAACCCTTTGGAATTATTGCAATTTACCAAAACAAAGTTAAGCAATTTGTTTCAAATAATTTGAGGGTTCAAACTCTTGGAAAATGTTCCTTTTAAATAAATCACTTAATAATCAAAATTCATTCAAATTCCCTCAAATTTCAAACAGCAACATAATTTATTTATTTTGGAAAATTAAACTTGCACAATGTTGCTGTGGCAACAAACAATCTATAAAAAATTTATTCCAATTTTTTTTCCCAACCCAAAACCTATCTCTTTCTTCCTTATTTCATTTCAGCAAAAAAAAAGAGAACAAAGAAAAAAAATAAAAAGAACATCAGCAGAGAGAGAGAGGCCCAGCCCAATTTTCCCCTTGGCCCATACCCCTTCGAGCTGCATCTTCAACCTCTGTACGGTTTCATCTGGGGCTATCCACGTAGGGCAGAGGGAGCAGGGAACGGCTGAGGAGCTCGCCCCCCTCCCTATAACTCCATGCCCTAGCCCTAGGGTTTCCCTTCCACCTTTCTTCTCCCTCTCTTCCCTCTACCCCGCCGTTTTCCTTCTCTCTTCCTCCTTCTGCTCTCTCCTCGCTGTATGTTTCTCTGTATCTGAACACCACACCTGAACCCACACCCTTCCCCTCCGGTGATCGCCGCCGGGAGGCCACCCTCCGGCCGAGTTGGACGCGGGAATGGAACCCCCCGGCCTCCAGCTCCCTCCTCCACCCCTCGGCTTGGGCCGGGAGACCTCACCACGCCGCCGCCGTCCTCCTCAAGCCGCCCGTCGCTCCCTGTTCGACCCCTTCCTGCACCGCCTCCTCCCCTTCGATGCCCCCTCGGTGAGCTCCCCTCGACCGCCTCTCTCCCTTTCCTCCCTCTTCTCCTCCTCCCCATGTCGCACTCACCCACGACCGGCCACAGCAGCCAGCAACCACGGCCACCGCGCGGGCCACCGCGAGCGCCGCTCGCTGCCTGTCTCCGACGATGGTTCAGTAACCGAACCTGCACAGGTTCAGTTA
The DNA here is from genome assembly GCA_028641055.1 of Alopecurus myosuroides. Lineage (NCBI taxonomy): Eukaryota > Viridiplantae > Streptophyta > Magnoliopsida > Poales > Poaceae > Alopecurus > Alopecurus myosuroides. The sequence goes on from CM054058.1 coordinate 254,700,896, forward strand.
AAGCCCGCACTTGCACCTTATCCTCTTCGCCACCCCCCTTCTATCAACAAATTTCAGCCACCGCAGTGGTAACTGAACCTGTGCGCGCAGCGGGAGGTGCTGGGTTCGATCCCCCTAACCCCCACCTTTTTATCTCTGTTTTTCTTTTTCTGCCCGAAGTTCAGAAAGTCAGATCTGAGCAATTACTTCTAAAATCCATATAAAATTGAATATCACTCCAATTTGAATGATTCAAAATCCTGTGGATTCATAATTGTGTGCTCCTTTTATTAATGTCAAGTTTGCAACATGTTTCTGTAACAATTTTGGCACTAAATAATTAATTACTGAAAATGCAATAAAAATTGGAAACTTTGGAATTTCATAACTTAAGTTTGGTTCATCCAATTTAAGCAAACTTGGGCTCTAAAAATTTGTCTTAACAAACTCTAAACATTGGTATTTTATTTGGTCACAATTGAATTAATTTTGAGCATGTTTCCCTCTGTTTACTAAAAATGGCATAATAAGAATGATTATGGAAAATTGCATAATAAATTCAATAATGACCCAAAAATTATGTTTAATAGTTCAAAATGTTCAGTGAAACATTTGCTACATGTTTCCAACCTCTTCAATGAAATTTGTTTACTGTTTTGAATATTTTAAATTGGTGCAATATTTGAATTCTTGTTTAATTCACTTAATTTTGCAAAAATCATAACTTGGGCATAAAAATTCCAAATCCAACAAACTAAATATGTTTTCCATCCCATTTTTCATGTACTTTCCAAATATCAACTTTGTTTTCTGTTTTGAATAATTCAAATTGCTGAAAACAACTGTTTCTTAATTATTGCATTTAAAATTGCCAAAATAATAACTTGCTCATTTTAAATCCAGTTTCAACAAATAAAATATGTTTTCCATGCTAAATTGAACCACCTTTTCAAATATAAAATTTGTTTCATGTTTTGGATAATTAAAATTGGTTAAATAATTTAAACCTTGTTTAAATCATTTAATATTGTTAAATTCATAACTTGATCAACTTAAATTCTTTTGGGACATATAAAATATGTTTTCCAACCATAAAAGTTTAAGCTTTTAAAATATGAATCTCACTTAATATTTTGCACAAATAAAAAATTCAATTAAATTCAAACTTGAATTAAATTCATTTAATTCTTGCTTAAACTTGTTTAATTCATAAATAATTTATTTGAAATCCTTTTTCAACAAGTGAAACATGTATTCCACCTAAAATTGTGTGTTCTTTCCAAATATGAATTTGGTTATCTATTTTGAACAATTAAAATTGGTGAAAACAACAAATGCTTGTATGACACCTCTAAGGAACCAAAATTCCATAACTTAATAAACAAATTTTCAAACTTGGTAAACCTTATTTCCAATTGATTCTATTGTTGTTATTTTGCTGTTTTCCTCATCCATGCATCATGCTAATCCACTTTCATCTATTGGTTAGTTGTAAAACAATTATTTCAACCATAATTCATGGGCTTTCCATATGCAATCCAATTGCATGTGGGTTCATTTAATCATGTTGTTATCTTGTCAACTAGTTTATTTTGTTGCATCAATTAAATGGTCATGCATCATCCCATGTTTGTGCACTATGCCATGTTATTGATTGTTTGTCTCTCTGCGTTGTTTGTTTGCTTCTTCTCGGATACACGACGACGTTGAGACCGACGATACTTACGACACCCCTTCTAAGGAGTTAGCTCAGTACCAGGCTGCTGAGTTTGCAGGCAAGTATTCACTCACATGAACCACTGTGTTCCTTTCAACATTGGTTACCGATACTTTCCGTTGTCTATTTCTGCTAGCCCTATGAATCGTTGCTTCTGTTCGATCCTATCACATGTTATCCTTTAACCCTGATATTGCCTCACCTCCACTCCCATAACCCCGTTGTTTGAGCCCGTGTCTTACTAGCATGCTTAGGGTTGTTTTGCTCGAGTCTGTTACCCGTTACTTTCCGTTACTACTACTATTATGTTCTGGGGCTCGATGTTAAACAACAACCTGTTAATTTTGAGGTAATAATAATTTGCTGATAAGGCACCGGCAGGAGGCCCGGCGTGGTTTTGCTAGTGTCGACCCTAATTAGGAAAAGGGTCTTGTCTACTGATCCATGATGAGCGCACTAACCGCATGTGGGAAGCGAGTATGGGCGCCCCCCTCAATTTGATTCGATTCGCATCTCGTCCAAATCGCCACACTTAGTTCGGGCTTTCCATTTGATGCATGCATGTGCAGGTGCGAACCCTTGGCGCTAGGGTGGAACTTTTGTAGTCGGCATTTAGGGCGGCGTGGTCTTAGAGTGCTATAAGGGTCCCCTTTTCTTCGTGGGGCTCGATTAGCCGCGCACGCACAGCATGTGGTTCTTTGGGCTTGATGCGAAGAAGAGTTGAGTTGTGTTGAGTGCCTCGCTTGGTGGGTTAGCTCCCCGCCTGGCGGGTCATTCTTACGTGTACGGCCAAATTGGTGCATCCCTGCAGGGTTAAATCTTCTCGAGAAGCCGTGTTTTCCGCGGTTATGGACTACTTGGTGAAAGTACTGGCTAACAAGTACTCAGAACAACTTACACCTAATGATTAACAATCTGACTAGTAATAGGCTTATTGACACAACAATCTGAACCATCATTAATCCAATTGTGTGAGTTATCCTCGGATTGCTTCTTTGGATAAGGGGCGAGATCCAGGATGGGTTTGTTTGGGGTTAGTTATAGTTGGTTATGATACGCTATCTTATCTCCTTTCTGTTTAGCCGGAAGTGGTAGTACCTCTGTAGTTGGTTAGAGCAGCCATTTGCAGCATCTTTTATATCCCCTTCCTTCCGTTGAACCCAAAGCATCTGTGCTTGGTGTTGACGGGTTACCCTTTGGTGAATTGTGAGTCTTGCTTGCCAGTACGTTTATGTACTGACCCCTTTGGGGCTGTGGTTTCCGCAGACTACGTTTCCGAGGATCTACATGGTGGCTACTACGTGGAGTTTGACGAGACTGCTGACGAGTAGATAGCGGACCCGGGTAGGATCCGAGACTTCGTGGATGGGCTCCGTCTTTTCGTTTCCGGCCTCTTAGGCCTATTTGGATCTTGTCTGTACTCAGACATGTTGAATGCTTCCGCTGTGTTGTAATGATGATATGTTGGGACATGTGTCCTCTGGATGATTGTATTTGCTATCTCTGCTCTAATGAGAGCTATTTGCAACTTATTTCCATCTTTTGTGTCGTAGAGATCTGTTGTGATATCACTTGTTCAAATGCCGTTGATGTACCATGTGTGTATGTTATGAAGTACGTCAACGGAAGTGCCCTGATTTCTATGGGATGGTTTGCGTAGACGATGGATAGTAGAGAATGGTTGTCACACGTTTACGTGTTGGCCTGCTCATATTGAGATGCGGGTGCCGGTATGCCCCGTAAGCCATTAGTTCTACTATTCAGCGGACTGTGAGTATCCCCTAGAAGTCCGGGTGCGACATTGGCCAGAGCATCTGCTAACAATGGAGAGCATGCAAGATCATAAATAACATACACATGAAAAGAACATGATAGATTGTTAATCAAGAGACATGGAATTCAATATTCATTCGATCCCAGCAAACACAACATGTAGCATTACAATAAGATCATCTTGATCATGTAGGGCCGCTCACAATATCTAAACATGAGGCATAAAGAGGAGAGAACATCCATCTAGCTACTGTTATGGACTCGTAGTCCAAGGATGAACTACTCACGCATCATTCTGGAGGCGGGCATGGTGGTGTAGAGCCCTCTGGTGATGATCCCCCCCGGCAGGGTGCCGGGGAGAGCTCCAGAACCCTCCCGAACTAGGGTTGACGATGACGACGGATACAAATGTTTTTTTCTGAAAAGGCTCGGGTATTTAGGGTTAACCCTTTGGTGACAATATATAGGCGAGAGGGAAACATCGGTGGGCGAGTAGTGGGGCCACACCAGCCCTGGGCGTGGCTAGGGCGCGCGCCCACCCATGGTGTGGGCCCCCTGTGGCTCCCCTCCGGGTCTCCTCCAAGCTCCGTTTGCGCGACAACTTTCTTAGACTTCCGGGCTTTGAATCGTACAATTCCGAGGATATTTCCATCATAAATTTTTTGAAACTGAAAACAGCAGAAAACAGGAACTAGCTCTGTGCATCTTGTCAATAGGTTAGTCCCGGGAAATCGATAAAGATGTCATAAAGAGTAAATTAAACATGTAGCATAGGGCATGAAAACAACATGGAACATCAGATATTATGGATTCGTTAATGACGTATCAACATCCCCAAGCTTAGTTCCTACTCATCCACGAGTAGGTAAACGCAAAAAAAAAATTCTAAGGTTAAATGCTAACAACATGAACTTGATCATCATAGTAATATAAAGCATGTAAACTAGGATCAAATGAATAAAGGCTATAATTTATAGTTGATATCAAATAGAATAATGTATAAACCATAAGGAATAACAAAGTAAAAGTTTTAAATGAATCAATACAAAAAGACAATCAACTGTGCAAGGTTTATTAAAGAGTATTTGAGCTTCAAGAACAACAATATAATCATCCAGGGCATCAAACTGTCACAACAACTCCTGTTAGGATCAAGTCAAGTGACAACAATATGCACGTAAGAAAATCATTAAAATATTTGTGGAGTCAAAACAAGCAAGCATTCTGTATTGGTCCCTGGAACTAGGATGTTATGGCTAAAATAAAATTATGGGGGGTTTGGATGGAAGAAAATCTCACACAACTAAAAGTGATCATTAGACAAGAGGAAGTCTTATAATCGAAGTTATGTAAGAAATAGTGATTACCACACAACGGATGCACATAGAGCTATAAGTGTATGAAAGCTCTCCAATGAAACTAGTGGGGGTGCATCCAACTTGCTTACTAACGAATACCTAGAGCTCTCTTTGAGGAGGCTCATCATTGGAATATACAAGCCAAGTTATATAATGTAAGTTCCGCACATAGTTATGCAAGTCATAATATGAAAAGTCTCTCCAAACTGAAGTAATGATGCTAACCAAGCACAAGTGTGGAATAAATGATAGTAGTGATTCCGCCTCTCTCTTTATTATCTCTCTTTTTCCCTTTCTTTCCCTTTTTTATTTTTGGACTTTTCTCTTTTATTTTTATTTTTTTATATATAACCTCACTGGTAGGGTAAACACTCTATTTTACAATGAATCATCACACTTTTAGTACTCATAACTCAAACTGAAATATCTCGGATGTATATAAAACTAAATGCTCCTGCTAGTGTAGCAGTGCAAAATAACAATGAAGCATGACAAGTAACATAATGATGATGGATATTGTATGGCAGTATATCTCGGAATGGCTTTGGAAATGCCATGGTAGGTAGGTATGGTGGCTTTTTTGAGGAAGATAATTTTTGGCTTATGTGTAGAAGAACAAAGTTCTCCCACGGGGTTTGGATGCACGGACGAAGTTTGCACCAACTTTCAATGTGAGAATGAGCAATGCACAATACCTAAGAGGCTAGCAAATATGGATGGTGGAAGTGGCAGAAAACCGTAACATAGAACTGACAAGTTAAAAGATTACAACTAAAATTATGATCATACAAGGAATAATGAAAATCACTCCAAGAGGGTCTGTGGCAGTGATAATTCACTGTTAGCTACCCCGACCGTAGCGCATAACAAAAATCCATTACGATTTCTATCAGTAGAGGAAGTCATATAACATTATCCCATCAACTGGTTATTTGAGTGTGGCACAGTTTCAAGCTTTTAGACCAACCATTAATTGTTTTTACTCTATTAAACCAGCAAGTTTATCATTAAGCATATTAATACCTCAATACAACAATAAATAATCAAGTGAAACAGTTCAGTGATCTACAAGAATATGCAAGATTTTTGGTTATACCATCTGGCACATGTAGAATTTTCTATCAAGCACCAAACAACAAAAACTCTCCAACTAATGTAGAAATGAAATAAGAGAGTACTAACAAAACTCTACTAAAACTAACAGCTCTTAATAAGAGATGCATGAAAAACGGGAGCTAAAAGGGATTTGCAGAAGCTAAAAGAAAAACTAAGAATACGAGCATAACTAGTATTCATATGAAAAAACGGAGCGTATCTCTCTCCCACAAAAAGAATGCTAGGTTCCAACAATATTATTGCAGCAAGGAAAAAAAAACAGACGCTCCAAGTAAAATTCATATGATATGACCGAATAAAAATATAGTTTCACTAGAAGTGACCTGATAAATTGTTGATGAAGAAGGGGATGCCTTGGGCATCCCCAAGCTTAGACACTTGAGTATTCTTAGAATTTTCTGGGATGAACCACGGGGGTATCCCCAAGCTTTGGCTTTGCACTCTTCTTGATCACATTATATTGCCCTCTTCTTTTGACCCTTGAAAAATTCCTTCACACCACTCTTAGTGTCATTCCCATTAGAAGGTTAGTGAACAATCAAAAATTCACATGTTCTGCATGGACACAAGCATTATTGATACCAGAATAGTCTGTAGATCCGAATTTTTTCGGGGCACTTACGTTGCTCAAATCGAAAAACATAAAGAACAAAAAAGTTTTCTAATTAGCTGAGGAATACGCACAAATATTTTCAGGTCATTTTGATATTTCTGTGAATTATGTGATATTTTACAGTGGACAGCAGAAATATGTTTCCTGCGCATGCAAAACCATCTCCAACCTTCACTGGAAATTTAACTTGACACAACTAATACATGAAAATAAATATAGAAATGAGTTGCTACAGAAGTATACAACACATTGACTCAAAGAAAACAGAGAAAAGAAAGCAAAAAATGAAACCATGGGTTATCTCTCAAGAAGGGTTTTTCTTCAACGCCTTTTAGATAGGCCTAGAAAAATGGAATCAAGTGTTTTCAAGTGCAGAAGCATCCAAATTGTAACTTTCTCGAATAATAGAATTAAAATGCAAATTCATTCTCTTCCTAGGAAATTCTTCCATACCTTTCTTGAGTGGGAACTGATATTTAATATTCCCTTCTTTCATATGAATAACAGCACCAACAGTTCTAACAAAAGGTCTTCCCAAAACAATTGTTATAGAATCATTGCATTCAATATTCATAACAACAAAATCAATGGGGACAAGGTTATTATTAACCATAATAAGAACATCATCAACTCTCCCCAAAGGTTTCTTTCTAACATTATCAATAAGATGAATATCCAAATAACAGTGCTCCAAAGGTGGCCAATCAAGCATACCATAAAGTATCTTAGGCATAACAGAGATACTAGCACCAATGTCACATAGAGAATTACAATCAAAATCATTGACCTTCATTTTAATGATGGGTTCCCAACCATCATCTAACTTCCTGAGGATAGAGGCTTCACATCTTAATTCATATTCTCTAATTTGTATGAGCGCATTTGTAATATGTTTTGTGAAAGCCATATTCATAGCACTAGCATTACGACAAGTAGAAAGGTTTTGTAGGAACTTAATTACTTCAGATATGTTGCAATCATCAAAGTCAAGATTATTTTCACTTTGCTACCCATTTCCGGCTCATGTAGACGGCCCAGAACCCTAGTTCCGTCCTTTTTCTCCAGCGGGCATAGGGTTTCTCCGGAGAGGAGCTCAAGAGTGGCTTAATCCTACCCAAGACTAGGGTATGCCATAAATAAAATGTGTGTTAGAGTATGTGGAATGGGTCTTGGATGCCCAAGATCCCCTCACTCTTTGTGTTATGGCTTCACCGGCGTAGAATTCTCTCTCATGGGTTCGAGGAGTACTTAGAGCCAAAAATTCCCGGATCCGACGTAACCTGGGGAATCTTGCCAAGAGGTGGGCCCTACCATTGACTTTGGTGTATCTTCAGACTAACCTAACATGACCAAGCAATTAGTTCCACTTTTCTACCCCTTTCCGACTCACATGAACGGCAGTTCCGTCCTTTTTTGCAGCTAGCGGGCCTCGGGTTTCTCTGGAGAAGAGCTCCGGAGCGTCTGAATCCCACCCAAGCCTATGGTATGCCATACCATGTGTGTTAGAGTGTGGCATGGGTCTTCGATGCCCAAGATTCTGATAGTGCGGATCTTGCACTCGTTGGGAAACCCCAAGAGGAGGGTGTGATGAGCACAGCGGTAGGAGTTTTCCCCTTAGTTAAGAACCAAGGTTATCAATCCAGTAGGAGAAGGAGGACCTTCGGAAGGTTGATACTACTTACGGTGGTCCTGGCGCTTCACCGGTGAAAGCAACAACGTGGAACCTGCACACAACACAACCAAAATACTTTGCCCCAACGGTACAGTGAGGTTGTCAACCTCATCGGTCTTGCTGAAAACAAAGATTAGACATAAAGTGTGGGAAAATAGTGTATGCTTGCAGAAAGTAGAGAGAGCAGGAAATTATTGTCGTTTGTTTAATAGTGAGGAAAATGGATCGGGGATCATAGGTTCACTAGTGGTGTCTCTCCATAAAAATAACATGCGGGGTGAACAAATTACAGCTGTGCAATTGACAAATAAAGGTTGCACCTTAGTGCACATTATAACATGATGATTACTATGATATTTAGTGGCATTACAACAAGATACATAGACCGACATCCATCTGCATCTATGACTAATAATCCACCCTCAGTTTATCATCCGAACCCCCTTAGGTATTAAGTTGCAAGCAACAGATAATTGCATTAAACAAAGTGTGTAATGTAAGCAATAATTATACATGCGGGTACTCTCACCGTTGTTTTCTCCCTAATGGCAACAACACATCCTCCCCCTTCACGTTTATGTCACTCGAGCAAGGCAACAAGGAGGCATGAACCCACTATCAATCATAAATACTCCCTCTTGGAGTCACTAGCAACTACTTGGCCAGAGCAACCACTAGCAACAGAAAGCATGCAAGATCACAAATAGCATATGCAATAAAGACTATAATCAACTTGGCATAAGGTCAATATTCATCGGATCCCAGCAAACACATCATATAGAATTACATAAGATCAATCTCGATCATGATAGCAAGCTCACGAGATCTAAACATGGAGGCATATGAGGAGGAGACAACCATCTAGCTACTGCTATGGACCCATAGTTCAGGGATGAACTACACACACATCACTCCGGAGGCAGGCATGGTGATGTAGAAGCCTTCGGTGATGATTTCCTCTCCGGAAAAAAGCTCCAGAACCCTCCTGATCTAGGGTTGACGGTGACGGCGGCTGCGGAACTTTTTTGGGGATTTCGATCATGTGCTTAGGGTTTTCCATCCGGGGGGATTAAATAGGCGAAAGGGAAAAGGCGGTGGAGCTCCAGGGGCTCCACACCCATAGTTGGCGCGGCCAGGGGGACCCGCAACAGCCCATGGTGTGGCCCACCTATTGCCCATCTTCGACTCCTCTTCGGTCTTCTGGATGCTTCAAGGGAAAATAGGACTTCCGGGCTTCGAACTTTCCAATTCCGAGAATATTTCCAGAACAAATTTTCTGAAACTAAAAACAGCAGAAAACATGGAAACGGCTATGTGGCATCTTGTCAATAGGTTAGTCCGGGAAATCGATAAAAATGACATAAAGAAGGGAGAAAACATGTAGCAATTGGCATAATATCATCATTGAGCATCAGAAATTAGGGATACGTTTATGACATATCAAGCATCCCCAAGCTTAGTTCCTACTCGTCCTTGAGTAGGTAAACGATAAAATAATAATTTCTGAGGTGACATGCTACTAACATAAACTTGATCAATCTAATGTAAAAGCATATGCACCCTGAGATCATGAAACTTTAAACACAGGCATGATAAATAAAACTTTAATAATAAAGCATATCAATTACTTTGCATCACGAAGAGTAACTCAAATAAAGGACCATGAATAATAATGGAAAGAAAGGTAAACGTTTTTTTCAGGTATAGAGAAAGCATGGCAAAGTGGTATTTCGCTAGTCTATTAAGAGTGCGACAAAACATAAATCCCAGGACACTTTCAAAGTTCAAGAGGAAGACTAGAAAAAATAAAATTTAAGAACAAATGATATCACGTCATGAAATAATTATTGATGTTTATGGAACAAATGCACATAAAACTCAGAATGGCAAAAAGTGCTCTCTCAACTGTGCATAAAGTTAGAAGAGACTCGACATAAAAGTAAAAGAAAGGCCCTTCACAGAGGGAAGCAGGGATCACTCATGCGCTAGAGCTTTTTATTTTATTAAACAGAGGTATTAAAAGTTTGACATTTGTGGAGAAATGTCTATATTTTAGGAGGGGTGTATGCTAGTGTCAACGAATGGTAAACATACAATACAGCACGTCACAAGACAACTGGATTCACAAGAGCGGCTCCCATTGTGAAGGACGGAACTGGTGTAGAAGGTCATCCCGCTTTCACTTTTGTTTACATAATTATGCTTTGAATGATACGATGAGGGAAAAAATAGTGAAGAGAATTTGTTTGTACTAATTTGGGGCTAGGCACCCCGCTGCCAGCTCTTCTATCATTTGGATAGGCGGATGAAGCCACTAGTCCAGGGTGTGAAATCCAATCAACAAGTGAGATAAATATTCTCTATTGACGTCCTCATGAGCAAAAACAAGAACACAAAGCAGGAATAATTTTGAAGGTTTTAAAGGTAACACATGAGCAATTTACTTTGGAATGGCAGTTAAATACCACATGTCGGTAGGTATGATGTACACAACGGGAAAAACTTTGGTTTAAGGGAGTTTGGATGCACGAGTAGAACTCATACTCAGTACAGGTGGAGGCTAGCAAAAGACTGGGAGCGACAAATCAAGAGAGAATAAGAGTCATGCTCATGCATAGCGACATAAGGATCATTAATTAAAACATATGCAGTATCGCAAGTTCAAAAACTAAGTGGTCATGGAGCCTATTCGTGACTGGTTTGTAGTCATAAACATGGTTTTAGCATGCACCAATTCAACAAAATAAAACATTTGAAAGAGAATACCATATATTGATGCTTTACTATGACAAGAACAACTCATGAATCTTTCAATACATATTAAACACTCTCAGCTATTTGAAGCTATTCATTCTAATCAATAACCACAAGGATTTAAAACTAAAATAACATTTTGCATGGCATGGAAAAGTTCTAGCCACAGTCTATACAAGCTTCTACTAGTACTGTTATAAATTCTACTTCAAGCAGCAGTTTTCTTTCTCCCAACAAGCACCATACAAAACATGCTTTAACAAAAATAATCTTTATGATACAGCAAGAAAACATGAGATTACTCAAATAACACTACTAAAACTAACATCTCTGATAAGGGATGCATGCAAAACATGAGTTTATTAAATGCAGCAGGTAGACAGAGACTAAGAATACAACGTATTCTCATGAAAAAGCGGAGTGTGTCACTCTCCAATAAAAGAATGCTGGGGTCCAACCAAGCTTGTTATTATAGTTAAAACAAAACTGAAAGCAAAATAAAAAGCAAACTGATAACAAAAATAAAAAACGCTCCAAGTAAAACACATAAGATGGGACCGAATAAAAATATAGTTTCACTAGAAGTGACCTGATAATTTGTTGATGAAGAAGGGGATGCCTTGGGCATCCCCAAGCTTAGACGCTTGAGTCTTCTTGGAATTTGCTGGGATGTACCAACGGGGCATCCCCAAGCTTAGGCTTTTCACTCTTCTTGATCACATCTTATCATCCTCTTCTCTTGACCCTTGAAAACTTTCTTCACACCAAAATTCTCACAATCTTCATTAGCAACGTTAGTGGAATCGAAATAATAAACTCACATGGTTCAGTTTAAACACAATAACAGCAATAACAAAACACATTAGCTACTGTCACAACTTATTTTAAAACTTTTTTTCTCAAAAGATCACCAAAAGAAAGAGATTAAGATGCAAATGAAATAATTGCCAGAAATCTGTCAAAACAGAACAGCGGGAAGAGATCGATTTTTTCAAAAATCTTCTGTTGCTCAAATCAAAAAGTGATAAACTAATAAAAGTAATGTATATAACTCAGGATTAAGCACAAACAAGCTCAGGTCAGTTTGAATTTTCTATGATTTTTAACAGAATTAACAGTGGACAGCAGAAATCTGTTTTTTGCGCAGAAATCCGAAATATAGTGTCAACTTTCCACTAGAGGCTTTACTTGGCTCAACAAAAAAACAAAAGAAAAGATACAGAGGGGTTGCTAAGGAAATAGACAACACCAAGGTGCAAAGCACACAAAATAAAACAAAGAAAAAGAGAATTTAAAATAGAGAAATAAAGTGGGTTGTCTCCCGGTAGCGCTTTTCGTTAACGCCTTTCAGCTAGGCATAATAATTTGAGAAGATGCTCACCTGAGAAATATTAATTGAATAAAAAGAGAGCATCAAGAAGCAAGCATAAAAAAAAGTCTAACCCACTTCCTATGCATAGGAGTCTTGTAAAGAAATAAATTAAAGAAGCTCAAACTAGAAATCATGGGAAGGTATAAAATAGCAACTTCAAAACTTTAAACAAAAAGGGAGGTGTTTTAGTAACAGAAAAAATCCTACAACCATATTTTCCTCTCTCATAATAATTTCCAATAGCATCATTAACAAACTCAACAACATAATTATCACATAAAGCATGTTTGTCATGGTATGAAAGCACACAGTTCATATCAAGCTCAAAAATAGTGGGATCAAAATTTAAAATCAGCTTCTTTTTCCCCCACTTTTAGCAATAGAAAAACAAGATGATTTATCACTCATAAAAGTTATAGGACACATTATAGCAATCCTATTTTCAGTAGCATTATGATTTATAACATCAAGTAACATAGGACCATCATCAAGAGCATTATCATATAAATTTTCTAAACAAACTTCCTCATTATCATGCATATCAATAGTTGGAATAAATAGAGGATTCTCATAGGATTTATCAAATTAGCATGGATTATCATAAATAACAGTAGCAATATTATTCTCACAAGTTTCATTCATAGTATTATCAAGGTCACAAGTATAGCAAGTATCAACTTCATCAAAAAGAGATATTTCAAAAGAATCAACAGGATCATCACAATTATGAGTTAAAAAAGTTACTATCATTGGGAGGTAGACATTCTTCCTCCTCTTGATCATCACTCTCCTCCTCTTTTTCATCCAATGAGCTTCCAGATTCAGCAGTTTCTTCTTCCATAGGTTCCTGTAAGGCATTAGTATCTCCCTTTGGGGGAGAGAATCTATTAAGATAACCCATTATGTAGTTATTACAATCCTTGTAATTATCAAAGCAATATTCAAGTATAGCATAAATATCATATTTATAAGGTGCATCATCAATACTTTCAAGCAAATAGGCAATTTCGAATGCACCCTTCCAAGCAATAAATTCTTCAATTTGTTCCACATCATATAAGTCATAATTTGCTTTAACATAAGAAGATATGGTAACATCATCATTGCACTCACATTAAAAAGGGAGGTGTTTATACCTCCTACAACAGCAAGATTTATCAAAGCAATAAGTAACACTATAAGTAGAGCACAAGTTTTTTAGCATAGTCATGCAATGTATTAATTTGCTCCCATAAGTGTATCCCTTTTTGTGACAAGCGGTGTTCCTTATAATGTTTTTGTTGTTCATCCGTGAACCCACTTTGCCTATAAGATCTAGTTTCAAAGACATCAAACATTGATAGCAAGCATGATAAAGCAAAAAAAATAACAACTAGAATAAGAACTATTTTTTTGTGTTTTTGATATAGAAAAGCAAAACAAGACAAAAATAAAAACAAGACAATAAAAAAAATAAAGAGGTTGAGAGAGAGAGACTCCCCTTGCCAGAAGACTTCCTTCTCCCCGGCAACGGCGCTAGAAAAAGTCCTTGATGGTGCAGATCTTCCACTTGTTGGGATACCCCAAGAGGAGGGTGTGATGAGCACAGCGGTAGGAGTTTTCCCCTTAGTTAAGAACCAAGGTTATCAATCCAGTAGGACAAGGAGGACCTTCGGAACGTTGATGCCACCGATGGTGGTGTTGGCGCTTCACCGGTGTCAGCAACAACGTGGAACCTACACACAACACAACCAAAATACTTTGCCCCAACGATACAGTGAGGTTGTCAATCTCACCGGTCTTGCTGAAAACAAAGATTAGACGTATAGTGTGGAAAAACAGTGTATGCTTGCACAAACTAGAGAGAGCAGGAAATTGTTGTGGTTTGTTTAACATTGTGGAAAATGGACCGGGGTTCGTAGGTTCACTAGTGGTGTCTCTCCATAAAAATAACATGCTGGGTGAACAAATTACAGTTGGGCAATTGACAAATAAAGGTTGCACCGTAGTGCATATTATAACATGATGATTACTATGATATTTAGTGCGAGCATTACAACAAGATATATAGACCGACATCCATCTGCATCTATGACTAATAATCCAATCTCAGGTTATCATCTGAACCCCCTTAGGTATTAAGTTGCAAGCAACAGATAATTGTATTAAAAAAAGTGTGTAATGTAAGCAATGATTATACACGCGGGTGCTCTCACCGCTGTTTTCTCCCTAATGGCAATATCACATCCTCCCCCTTCACGTTTCTGTCACTCGAGCAAGGCAACAAGGAGGCATGAACCAACTATCAAGCATAAATACTCCCTCTTGGAGTCACTAGCAACTACTTGGCCAGAGCAACCACTAGCAACAGAAAGAATGCAAGATCACAAATAGAATATGCAATAAATACTATAATCAACTTGCCATAAGGTCAATATTCATCGGATCCCAGCAAACACAACATATAGAATTAAATAAGACCAATCTCGATCATGATAGTCAGCTCACGAGATCTAAACATGGAGGCATATGAGGAGGAGAAAACCATCTAACTACTTCTATGGACCCATACTCCAGGGATGAACTACTCACGCATCACTCCGGATGCAGGCATGGTGATGTAGAAGCCTCCGGTGATGATTTCCTCTCCGGCAGGGTGCCGGAAAAAAGCTCCAGAACCCTCCTGATCTAGGGTTGATGGTGTGGCCCCCTGTTGCCCCTCTTCGACTCATATTCGGTCTTCTGGATGCTTCCGGGAAAATAGGACTTACGGGCTTCAAACTTTCCAATTCCGAGAATATTCCCAGAACAACTTTTCTGAAACTAAAAACAGCAGAAAATAGGGAATTGGCTCTGTGGCATCTTGTCAATAGGTTAGTCCGGAAAATCGATTAAATGACATAAAGAAGGGAGAAGCCATGTAGCATCATAAATTAGGGATACATTTATGACGTATCAGATTCCCTCACTGTCTGTGTTATGGCTTCACCGGTGTCGGATTCTCTCTCGTGGGTTCCAGGACTACTCACAGCCAAAACTCCCAGATCTGACCGAACATGGGGAATCTTGCCAAGAGAAGGGCCCTACCAGTGTATTAGGTGTTCCTTGGGCCTAACCTAACACAACCAAGTAATTAGTTCCACTTTTCTACCCCTTTTCTGGCTCACGTAGAGAGGCCAAAACGATAGTTCCGGCCTTTTCTTAAGTGGGCCTAGCTAGGATTTCTCCGAGAGGGGCTCCGGAGCGTATTAATCCCACCCAAAGCCTAGGGTACGTCATACCAGGTGTGTTAGAGTGTTACATGAGCCTTGTATGCCTAAGATTCCCTTACTCTATTTGTTATGGCTTCACCGGCGTCAGATTCTCTCTCGTAAGTTCCAGGACTACTCAGAGGCCAAAACTCCCGGATCTGACTGGACGGGGGGGGGGGGATCTTGCCAAGATGTGGGACCTACCATTGTTTTGCGTGTTCATTGGGCCTAACCTAACACGACCAAGAAATTAGTTCCACTTTGCTACCCCTTTCCCGCTCACGTAAAGGGTCCAGAAGGACAGTCCTTTTCTTTAGCGGGCCTAGGGTTTCTCCATAGAGGAGCTTCGGAGCGTCTGAATCCCACCAAAGCCTAAGATATTCCATACCATGTGTCTTATAGTGTGGCATGGGTCTTTTATGCCCAAGATTTCCTCACTCTTTGTGTTATGACTTCACCGGCGTCGAATTCTCTCTCGCGGGTTCTAGGACTACACAGAGCCCGAAACTCCCGGATCTGACAAACAGGGGGAATATTGCCAAGATGTGGGCCCTACCATTTTCTTGGGTGTTCCTTGGGACTAACCTAACACAAAAAAATCAATTAGTTCCACTTTCCTACCCCCTTCCGGCTCACATAGAGGGGCCAGATCGGCAGTTCCGTCCTTTTCTCCAATGGGCATATGGTTTCTCCGGAGAGGAGCTCCAGAGCGTCTTAATCCCACCCAAGCCTGGGGTATCACATTTTTTTTAGAGTGTGTCATAGGTCTTGGATGCCCAAGATTCCCTCAACCTTTGTGTAGGGCTTCACCGGCGTCAGATTCTGTCTAGTTGTTGCAAGATTACTTAGGGACCAAAACTCCCGAATCTGACGGAACGGGGGGGATCTTGCCAAGAGGTGGGCCCTACCATTTTATTGGGTGTTACTTGGTCCTAACCGAACACCACCAAGCAATTAGTTCCACTTTTCTACCCCCTTTCAGCTCACGTAGAATGTCCAGAATGGCAGTTCCGTCCTTTTTTCCAGCGGGCCTAGGGTTTCTCCGTAGAGGAGCTCCGGAGCGTCTGAATCCCACCCAAGTTTAGGGTATGTCACACCATGTGAGTTATAGTGTGGCATGGGTCTTTGATGCACAATGTTCCCTCACTCCATGTGTTATGGCTTCACCGGCGTCGGATTCTCTGTCGTGGGTTCGAGGACCACTCAAAGCCTGAAACACTCGGATCTGACGGAACGGGGGAATCTTGCCAAGAGGTGGGCCCTACCATTGTCTTAGGTGTTCCTTGGGAATATTATAACACAACAAAGCAATTAGTTCCAGGATAGATCGGTAGTTCTGTCCTTTTCTCCAACGGGCGTAGGGTTTCTCTCGAGAGGGGCTAGCTGAATCCCACCCAAGCATAGGGTATCACATAACATGTTTGTTAGAGTGTGGCATACCGTAGGCTAGGTTGTGTTGTTGTTTGTGTTGGAGTTGCTACTGGTTGTGCTGTTGGTTGCGCTTGGGGTGTCGCGGGTGTTGGGACTTGCTCCTGCGGTGGGTCCTCGGGCTGCTGCTGCTATGGCGCCGAATCCGTGCATTCCAGCGCCTCAATGTATCCCATCTTGGCGCCTATGTTGCTGGCACCGAGATCCTGTTCTTCCCTCTCGGGGGTGGGCATTTTCAGCATATCCATGGAGTGGGCTTCCGGGATTGCCTGCTCGAAGTCAGTATAGTCGTCTGCTTCTGTGATCTGGATCACAGGAGGGAGCGTGGATGTCGGCGGCACCGAGACAGGGCATCTCGGCGTCGAGATGACCGCAGAAGGCTTGGTCATGTGGATCTCAATGGGATCACTGTAATAAGAGAAAAGGAGTAAGAAAACCAAAGCAATTGAATTAACCCGGGCAAAAAGAAAAAAAGAAGAAAAAATGCAAAGACAAAGAGAATGCATCTCGGAAAAGAACTTACTCGTATGACATGGGGCGCTTGCTCTTGTGGGATGCTTGGACCTTGTTCCCGAGTTTCTTCCCATTCCTCTTGTGAGGAGGAGCTACTGTGCCGCTTCCGGATCTGTTCCTTGTCTCCACGGCCATGGGAGGAACTTAAAGAACATGGTCTCTCGGATCAACTAAGGCCGATGACAGAGGGTACGCGAATGAGATCAGATTGGGATCAAGTACCTTTACAATAATGCAATCATCATCAACTTCTTCGTCGTCCTCGGACTAGTCTCGGATGGAGGCGGGAACTCGGTACTTACCGTCTTGGGAGGCGAGCAAGGCGTCCGGGATTGGCAAGTTTTCCTCGTCATCATAGTCCTCCATGTCATCCTCGATTCGATCCTCACCCCAGTGATCCAACGAAGTCTGGCCGTCCTCTTCCTGCTGGCGTGGAAAAAGCTACATATGCGAAACACAAAGCATCAGTTCCGATACTAAATTATCTCGGAGCATACCGAGATGAAGGCAACTCGGTGAAGTTTGAGATTCTTACGTTGGGCGTCTCGCGCGCTCTGTTATAGGGCTTAAGGCCCCACTCCCAGTCCTCGCTGAGATCGGTCTTGGCAATCACCTTGACCCGGGTGACCACCTCCTTCTTGGAGAGATTGATGGTTTTAACTCGGGTGGGATCTCGGTGCCCGCTCATGAAGCACATATTGTGAGTCCGACGCTGGAG
This sequence comes from Alopecurus myosuroides, assembly GCA_028641055.1. Taxonomy (NCBI): domain Eukaryota; kingdom Viridiplantae; phylum Streptophyta; class Magnoliopsida; order Poales; family Poaceae; genus Alopecurus; species Alopecurus myosuroides. The sequence continues at coordinate 254,719,139 of CM054058.1, forward strand.
GGGCATCACTCGACGGCTCACAAAAGTGGAGAGAAGATCATCTGCGTGAAGTCCGCCGCAGAGGAGTTGGATGAGTTGATTTTGGACGAGGTTGACCTCGAGATCTGTATCTCGGGGTCGTAGTCATAGTTCACCATCTCGGTGGGTGGACTGTTGTGAAACGCCAGGAGGCCAATGTTATCTACATCGGTGGCGTTCTTGACATAGAAAAAACCCCGCTGCCATTTTCGGCAGGACTCCAAGCCCAGAATTCGAGGAAACTTGGAACCAGTGCGCGGGAGCACCATGGCGGCCCCACAGTGTTTCATGTGTTTGGGCGCGTTCGGGTTCTCACGGTTGGGAATAAACTGCTTCCGGAATTGGAAGTACTTACTCCACATCTCGAGAGTGAGAAGGAGGCCGAGATAGGCCTCCGAGAAGGAGATGATGGACGAGAGGGCGGTGATGGCGTTCGCCGGGAGATGGTGTGGGTGTAGACCAAATTTGATGAAAAAGTTGATCATGAAAGGGGAAATAAGAAGGCCGAAACCACGTTCGAAGTGGGCAAGGAAGATGATATACTCACCTTTCCCGAGTTGTGGCTGGATCTTGGCATCGGGCTTCCGGCACGTGACGCTGGTCGGGATGCGCCGGGTGTCCAGAAGCCACTGGATGTGTCTGGTTCTAATCTCGGAGCCGTCCCATGCACCACGCATGGATATCGGCCCCACCTACTCCAAATCCTCCACAGCCTCAAGCTCCATGGCATCGACTGAAAGATCCGACGTCTTTGGGCGGCTCGCGGTCGCGGGGAAGTGCTCGGGCGGAGAGGTCGAAGAAGAACGGTAGCGGTGCAGAAGATGAACGTCGTGGGCGCGCTCAGGTGCGGGCTCGGTGAAGAAGCTGTGAGGATGGCGCGGAGACGGCGTGGGCGGTGAGCAGATCTGTGGCGGAGAAGTGCGGGACCGCGGGACCGGGCGCGAAAACACGGTGGACCGCGGGTATTTATACCCCGGGGAAATGAACTGTGTGAGGGATCAATCGTGGGTGCAATTTGGTAACTTCCAGCATTTACCGCTTGTATCCACGTTCGTGAGTGTCCGATCATGGAGCGATTACTACATAACGGACGCAATAAAACCCATGGATTCCACAGGAGGTGATACCGTCCAAAATGTATCTCCTTTTTCCGAACACTTTTGCTATTCTTTACCTCTAAAATTGTGAGTTTTAGATACAACTAACATAGACTAACGCTGTTTTCAGTAGATTTACCTTGGTTTCTTATTTTTGTGCAGAAAAATCAACTTTCGGGAAAATACCATTAAAGATCCTAAAGACCTTAAAACACCCGAAGACTCCCAAAGCCAGAAGGAGTCCCGGAGAGGGGCCAGTATGGACTATGGCTAGACTTTTTCATATCATGCTAGATGTTATTTTCATTTCAAAGCATAGTGGTTATTTAGTAGCATGATTTGTCTCAAATATCTGAGACTGTTTAATGTGCCATTGAAAGAATCATGAGTTGTTATTGTCATATTGAAGCATAAATTTGTAGTATTCTCCTCTGTATGTTTTATTTGGTTAACTTGGCGCATGCTTACACCATGTTTATGACTACGAACTAGTCACTAATAGCCTCTATGATCATTTAGTTTTTGAACTTGTGGTACCACTTATGCTTTGATTAATGATGTTTATGTCGCTATGCATGATTATGGATATTATTTCTCTCTTGATTTGTCGCTACTAGTCTTTTCCTAGGCTCAACCTATACTGAGTATGAGCTCTACTCGTGCAATCCAACTACCAAAAACCAAAGAATGCCAAATGTGTCCACCACACCTACCTACATGTGGTATTTAACTGTCACTCCAAGTAAATTGTTCATGTGTTACCTTTAAAACTTTCAAAATTACTCCTGTTTTGTGTTCCTGTTTTTGCTAATGAGGACGTAAATAGAGAATATTTATCTCACTTGTTGATTGGATTTCACACCCTGGACTAGTGGCTTCATCCGCGTATCCAATTGATAGAAGAGCTGGTAGCGGGGTGCCCAACTCCAAATTAATACAAACAAATTCTCATCACTACTTTTGCCCCTAATTTATCAGTCAAAGCATAATTGTGTAAACAAAAGAGAAAGAGGGATGACCTTATACACCAGTTGCGTCCTTAATATGGGAGCCGCTCTTGTGAAGTCTAGTTGGCTTGTGACATACTTTATTTTCTATTTACCATTCTTTGACATAAACGTACACCTCCCTAAAAATGGACACTGCTCCACGGTATGTAATTGTTGGCAGGCACCCGAGGATTCGTTAGCCAAGGTTTGTGTAAGATGGATGGAACTAGTGTCAAACATTTTATACCTCTGTTTAATAAAATAAAAGCTCTAGCACATGAGTGATCCATGCTTCCCTCTGGGAAAGGCCTTTCTTTTACTTTTATAATGAGTCTCCATCTTCTAACTTTATGCACAGTTGAGAGAGCATGGTTGCGATTCTGAGTTTAATATGCATTTTTTCCAGAAACATTATTAGTTGATTCATAATGTGTTATTTCTTGTTCTTAAATTATTTGTTCTAGTCTTCCTCATAAAGTTTGAAGGTGTCCTGGCATTTATGTTTTGCCCCACTATTAAGGACTAGCGAAATATCACTTTGTCATGCTTTCTCTATACTTGAAACAAACGTATAATTTTCGATGCATTGTTATTCATGATATTTTATTTGTGTTACTTCTCATGATGCAAGATTATTGCTATGGTTTATTATTAAAGTTCATTTTATCATGCTTGTGTTAAAGTTCTATGATCTCAGGTTACATATGTTTTTACATTATGATAATCAATATTATATTGGTAGCATGTCACCTCAGAAATTATTTTATTTTTATCGTTTTACCTACTCGAGTACGAGTAGGAACTAAAGTTTGTGATGTTGATATGCTTAAAACGTATCTATAATTTTTTATGGTTTAATGCTACTTTATTGTTTTCATAATTGTTTTTATATTGAGTTTATGATTTATTTGGACTAACCTACTATTAGTTACAAAAGTGCACAATGTTCTTGTCTTACACTTTGATATGTAAGAATTACTAAAAATACAAGAAGAAAACTTGTTAGAATCGAATTGGGACTTTCCTAAAATCTTTCTAAAAACACTTCTTAAAGATTGCCACGTTACATGACGAACGCAGCGTCAAACGGAAATATCCTAGAAGTCCAAGTTGTGGGGAATTTCACAGCGTACGTTCTAGAGTTAAAAATTTCCTGATTCCGAGTCCGTACGGCCGAGATACACCGGATTTACCGCAGCCCTAGATGGGATGACGGAAATCCGTGAGACTATATAAATGGAGGAAACCTGGTCGTGGGAGACACCCCATACCACGAATTTCCAGGCACCAAAGCCAAGTTTTAGCCTCCCCTGTGGATCACATCTCCATTAGGGAGGGATCCCAAGTCTATGAAGGAAGAGGGCTAAGGGGAGGCGCTCCTCTATGATGTCGGCGGCGTAGGGAAGTAGTCCCAGCGCCACCGCCGGTGCCGCCGTCGCCCTGCACCCCGCGATGTCCTCTCCACCGTCTTCACCGCCATCTCCATCGCAAATTCCTACTTGTATACAGTGGTTAATCCTCCCACATACCTCTGTACCGCCCTATGTAAACATGGTGTATGATGTTATAAATTATTTACAGATGATCTATTGCATCTATGTCATGTTTGTGTAGATCTCTTTTGTCATATGATTGATTGTTGAATCTCTATGGATCATTTAAGATTTATACTGAATTTGTTACAGTCCTATGGTGCCTCTCATATGTTTATACGCGCATGGATCACATTATAGGGTTTGTAGTATGCGGATAAAGCTAGAGGGATGACTGCTTGAGTGACAGAAACATGAGCCCCAATCTAGTGATCAAAGCATATGGGATAAAGGGAACCTTTTTATCTTAATGCTATGGTTGGGTATTTTTACCTTAATGTATCTTCTAGTATTTACGGATGTTTGCTAGAGTTACAAACATAAGTACGTGCAATCATTGGATAGTGAGAGCTTGTTAGCTTTGCCTCTCCCACATAAAAGAGGAATATCAACCATGTATTTGACTATTTGATCATGGAAAAATCCATCACAATTACCACCACTTTCGCACACTCATGGTATTGTTAGTTTATAGTCATATAGTGTACTTTATTGCTCCAGCAACTAACTTTACTTTCATGTATTTATTATCCTGCAGAACTATCTTGTTTACCCGTATTGTTGCTCTAGTATTATTTTCTAGGTAAAGTAAAAGTTTAGTGTGCGTAGATTTGTATCAGTTGTTGATAGAACTTGAGAGAATACTTATCCTACCTTTAGCTCATCGTTAGGTTCAACACTCTTACTTATCGAAAAGGCTACACATGATCCCCTATACTTGTGGGATATCAAGACCTTTTCTGGCGTCGTTGCCGGGGAGCAATAACGTGGGGTGAATCTTGTTGTGTGCACTTGTTTGCTTTGTCTCTAAATAGTTTTATTTTTAGTTTTAAGTTGTTTCCTATCTTTAGTTATGGATATGGAACACGAATTGCATAAAAAAATAGTTGTACTTGCTATCTACAAACGTTTTCAAAAAGGAAAGTGATTGGAAAGATGAGTAACGGTTAAGTGGGGGTCGACCTTGAACACTTGTGTTCATGCCTATGAAACCAAAACAAATCTTTCCATGGAAGATTTTCAGTTAAAAACTTGTATATATTTTACATATTTCTTTGTACCATAAAACTAAATTGATAATTGTAGGTTTCTAGTTACTTGGAAGTTGATAGTTTTGTTTTGCTGTCTAGAAACAAATTTTCTGTGCTTCACCGTAGAAAATGTTTAAAATCACCAGAACGTGATATTGATCTGAAAATTTCTTGAGTGCAAACTAATGATTATTATGTTTCTTTCATTAGAATAACTTTTTCTTATTTGAGGTACGTAGATAAGTCTAATAATTCTATCTTTACTGACTGATTCTGTTTAGAAAGAATTCTTGTGCTTCACTATAAAAAATCGTGATAAATCTCGGAATAGTATTTTGATCTGAATTTTTTGTGCGTAAACCTGTGATTATGATCTGTCTTTCATTAGGTTTAAGTTTTTTATTTGATCAAAGTAACTATCTCATTGATTTCCATCTTTCCAGGATGTTCAGTTTTCGCAGATTTCGTTGTTTATTCAATATTGTACTTAGTGTTCTTAGTTTCCTTAGTTTTTCGATGGACAACAGAAATTTTATAAGAAACCTCAGTATATACAGTGGCTAATGTTGAGTAAATATTATGAAACTTTTCAATGCTTGAACATGAGTGGATTTTATTTAATGCGTACTAACACTACTAATGAGTTTTTGTGAAGTTTTATGTGAATGTAGTATTTAAGATCCAATGGAGATGGTGATACGAGATAAATGGGACTCCCAAGTGCACCTTAATTAAGTATTCAAGAATATTCAATCATAAAATCTTGGGGATGCCCAAGGTATCCCTTCTTTTTCCATGCCTGGCTAAAAGGCGTTAAAGAAAACTTACTTCTTGGGAGATAACCCATGGTTTTATTTTTGCTTTGTTTTCTCCATTTTCTTTAAGTAAAGGGGTTGTATACTTATTTAGGAACCCTGTTATATCTTTATTTTCATGTATTAGTTGAGCCAGTAATGTTTCTAATGAAAGTTGGAGTTGGTTTTGGATTTCTGCGCAGGAAACAGATTTCTGCTGTCCGCCGTAAAAAATCGTATAATTCACAGAAAGATCGAAATGACCTGAAACATTTTGTGCTTTTTCCTCAGCTAATTATGAAAACTTTCGTTCTTTAATTTTTTCGATTTTAGCAACATAAGTGCCCGAAAAAATTCGTCTTATAGTCTATTCTGGTTTTGGCTGATTCTGCCAATTTTCTTGCATTTGCTCTTTTACGATGTCAAGTGGATTTATTTGCTTCACGAAACATCGCTGGATGTAGCTAATGTTTAAAAGTATCAATGGCCCTTGTTCCCATGCAGAACCCATGAATTTTTTATTGTTGCACTAACCCTCTAATGAGAATTACACTTTGAGTGTGGTGTGAAGGAAGTTTTCAAGGGTCAAGAGAAGAGGGTGATATAATGTGATCAAGAAGAGTGCAAGGTCAATGCTTGGGGATGCCCCCATGGTTCATCCCAGAAAATTCTAAGAAGAATCAAGCATCTAAGCTTTGGGATGCCCAAGGCATCCCCTTCTTCATCAACAATTTATCCTGGCACTTCTAGTGAAACTATATTTTTATTCGATCACATCATATGAAATTTACTTGGAGCGTCTGTTATTTTTCTTTTGTTTTCCTTGCTGCAATGATATCATTGTAACCTAGCATCCTAGTTTGGGTGAGAGACACGCTCCGCTTTTTTGTTTGAATACTCGTGATGCTCGTATTCTTAGTTTTTCTTCTTGCTGCTGCGAAAATTCTTGTTTAGCTCTTGTTTTCATTGCATCTCTTGTACAGAGCTGTTTGTTTTAGTAGGTTTATGTGAGTACTCTCATGTTTGCTTGATGTATCATTCAGAGAGGTTTTGTTAAAACATAGAAACTGATACATTTGGTAAAAAAAATATAAACGATGCAAATAGAAGCTTGTATGGACTGTGCTAGAGTTTTTCATATCATACTAGATGTTATTTTAATTTTAAAGCCTAGTGGTTATTTAGTAGCATCGTTTGTATCAAATAGATGAGAGTGTTTAATGTGTCATTGAAAGAATCATGAGTTGTTCATGTCATATTGAAGCATAAATTTGTGGTATTCTCCTTTGAATGTTTTATTTGGTTGACTTGGCGCATGCTTACACCATGTTTATGACTATGAACCAGTCACTAATAGCCTCTTTGATCATTTAATTTTTGAATTTGTGGTACCACTTATGCTTTTATTAATGATGTTTTTGTCGCTATGCATGATTATGGCAATTATTTCTCACTTGATTTGTCGCTCTCAGTCTTTTGCTAGGCTCCACCTTACCGAGTATGAGATCTACTCGAGCAATCCTACTCCCAAAAACCAAATAATGCAAAATGTCCACCATACCTACCTACATGTGGTATTTAACTGCCACTCCAAGTAAATTGCTCATGTGTTACCTTTAAAACCTTCAAAATTATTCCTGCTTTGTGTTCCTTTTTTGCTCATGGTAAATAGAGAATATTTATCTCACTTGTTGATTGGATTTCACACCCTGGACTAGTGGCTTCATTCGCTTATCAAATTGATAGAATAGCTGGCAGCGGGGTGCCCAGCCCCAAATTAATACACACAAAATCTCTTCTCTATTTTTGCCCCTTATTTATCAGTCAAAGCATAATTGTGTAAACAAAAGAGAAAGAGGGATGACCTTCTACACTAGTTGCAACCTTCATATGGGAGCCGCTATTGTGAAGTCTAGTTGGTTTGTGACGTACTGTATTTTCTGTTTACTATTTGTTGACATCAACATACACCACCCTAAAAATAGACGCTCCTCCACGTTATGTGATTGTTGGTAGGCACCCGAGGATTCAGTTAGCCATGGTTTGTGTATGATGGATGGAAGGATTGTCAAACATTTTATACCACTGTTTAATAAAATAAAAGCTCTAGCACATGAGTGATCCATGCTTCCCTCTGCGAAGGGCCTTTCTTTTACTTTTATGTTGAGTCTCCATCTTCTAACTTTATGCACAGTTGAGAGAGCATAGTTGTCATTCTGAGTTTAACGTGCATTTGTCCCAGAAACATTATTAATTGATTCATGATGTGTTATTGCATGTTCTTAAATTATTCGTTCTAGTATTCCTCATAATCTTTGAAGGTGTCCTGGGATTTATGTTTTTTCCCACTCTTAAAGACTAGTGAAATATCACTTTGCCATGGTTTCTCTATACTTGAAACAAACATATAACTTTCGATGCATTGTTATTCATGATCTTTTATTTGTGTTACTTCTCATGATGCAAGGTGATTGCTATGCCTTATTATTAAAGTTCTATTTATCATGCTTGTGTTAAAGTTCTATGATCTCAGCTTACATATGCTTTTACATTATGATGATTAATATTATGTTGGTAGTATGTCACCTTAGAAATTATTTTGTTTTTATCGTTTACCTACTCGAGGACGAGTAGGAACTAAGATTGGTGATGTTGATACGTTCAAAACGTATCTATAATTTTTTATGGTTTCATGATACTTTAATGTTTTTGTAATAGTTTTTATATTAAGTTTATGATTTATTTGGACTAACCTACTAATAGTTAAAAAAGTGCACAATGTTCTTGTTTTACACTTTGATATGTAGGAATTACTAAAAATACAAGATTTTTTTTTGTTGGAGTCGAATTAGAATTTTCATGAAATCTGTCTGAAAACACTTTTTAAACATTGCCACGTTACGGGTCGAAGACATCGTCATACGGAAATCTCACAGAAGACAAAGTTGTGAGGAATTTCGCGGCGTACGTTCTAGAGTTAAAGTTCCGAGTCCGGACGGCCAAGATACACCCTATTTAGCGCAGCCCTAGATGGGATGACGAAAATCCGTGAGACTATATAAAGAGAGAAAACCTAGGTCGTGGGAGACACCCCAGACCACGAATTTCCAGCCACCAAAGCCAAGTTTTAGCCTCCCCCATGGATCCCATCTCCATGGGAGAGGGATCCCAAGTACATGAAGTAAGAGGGCTAAGGGGCGGCGCTCCCCTATGATGCCGGCGGCGTAGGGAAGGAGTCGCTGCGCCACCGCCGGCGGCGCCGCCGCCCTGCGCCGCGCACTGTCATCTCCACCATCTTCACCCCCATCTCCATCGCCAATTCCTACTTGTATACAGTGGTTAATCCTCCCACACACCTCTGTACCGCCCTATATAAACATGGTGTTTGACGTTATAAATTATTTTTCAGATGATCTATTGCATCTATATCATGTTTGTGTAGATCCCTTTTGTCATATGATGTATTGTTGAATCTCTATGGATGGTTTGAGCTTTATATTGAATTTTTTACAGTCCTACGGTGCTTATCATATGTTTATTCGCGCATGGATCACATCATAGGGTTTGTAGTATGCTGAGATAGCTAGACGGAGGGCTGCTTGAGTGACAGAAACATGAGCCCCAATCTAGTTATGAAAGCATATGGGATAAAGATGACCTTTTTTATCTTAATTCCATGGTTGGGTATTTTTACCTTAATGTATCTTCTAGTATGTACGCATGTTTGCTAGAGTTCCAATTATAAGTACTTGCAATCATGGGATAGTTAGAGCTTGTTAGCTTTGCCTCTCCCACATAAAAGAGGAATATCAACCATGTATTTGACTATTTGATCATGGACAAATTCATCACAATTACCACCACTTTCCCACACTCATGGTAATGTTAGTTTATAGTCATTTAGTTTACTTTATTTCTACAGCAACTAACTTTACTTTCATGTACTCCCTCTGTTCCTTGATGTAAGGTGTATAAGGTTTTAAGCAAAAATCCATAATATAAGGTGGATTGCGATTTATATACAATTTTATACCTCCAAATGAGGAATTGTTTCCAATTCGGTGTTTTACACATGTATTGTTTCCAACTTATGGTTGTTAGGGACTCTCTCTCCCAATTTTTTTGAGGTGCAAATGACTCTGTGCTAAATTCCCATGTCTTAATATTAGTGCCGAAACCTTATACACCCTACATATAGGAACGGAGGGAGTATTTATTATCCTGCAAAGCTATCTTGTTTGCCCGTATTGTTGCTCTTGTATTATTTCCTAGGTAAAGTAAACGTTTAGTGTGCGTAGAGTTGTATCAGTGGTTGATATAACTTGAGAAAATACGTATCCTACCTTTATCTCATTGTTGGGTTCAACACTCTTACTTATGTAAAAGGCTACACACGATCCCCTATACTTGTGGAATATCAAACACCTTCCATCAAATGGTAGCACTTACAACCAAAGATACGGAAGTAGGAGATGTTGGGTTTGTTGCCGATGAGAATCGCATATGAAGTCTTCATTAAGCCCATGCGAATGTAGATCTGGTTAGATGAGTGACAAGCGCTGGAGATGGCTTCGGCCCAAAGATATTGGGGAGAGTTAAACTTCGCCAACATGGCCCTGGCCACATCCAAGAGTGTTTGATTCTTCCTCTCGGCTACACCATTTTATTGAGGGGTATATGAAGCGGAATATTTATGACGAATACCCTCTTCACTAAGGAAGTAATTAAGGGTGTTGTTCTTGGACTCGGAGCCATTATCACTTCGAATAGCCAAGATAGGAAGCTTGTGTTGATTGGAGAAGTCGATGACAGTTTGTTGAATCTCACTCTTCAACATGAAGTAATATACCCATGTGTATCTTGAATAGTCATCCACAATCACCAAGCAATACTTCTTGGATCCAAGACTTGCCTTAGGCACAACACCAAAGAGATCAATATGGAGAAGGTCCAAGATCCTCTTTGATGAGATAATTGTCTTGCTTGGATGCAAACAATCATGTATCTTACCTTCAACACAATCCCTAAACACACGATCTTTGGCAAAAGAAACATTTTCTTTTAGTCCGAGGATGTGGCCACCCTTGTGAAGACTTTGCAAAGTTATCATATTGACATGGGATAAGCGGTGATACCACAACCACCCCGCGTCGGCCTTACCGAAGAGACACATCGTTTGAGTGTTGGTTGACTCCAAAAATTCTACCACATACAACTCATTTTCGACATGCCCAACGTTAGCAACATCGAGAGACTTGCTCAACATAATGACCACCTTGTTAGGATCAAAGAAGACGAAGAAACCCATGTTCCCTAAAGCACGAACTGAAATCGAATTGAAACCAAGGGGTTCAACAAGCAAGACATTTTCAAGCGTGATATTAGGAGCAACAACCAACTTGCCGAAACCCTTTACCTCAGATTGTGACTTATCTCCATAAGTGACGGTTGTAGGCGCAACGGATACCAGGGTATCCTAGGACGACTGCCGCGGGCCCGTCCTGCGGGCGTTTACAACTTTACGGACGCGGCCCATGTCGGCAAGGAATCTCATCGAGTTATTCTCCAGATAGAATCGGCCGACAGGAAGTTGTCCCTTCTGGAAGGATTTCTTCCCACGTCCTTGGAGAGGAACTCTACCTCGCCACTGTTCCTCTCCTGGAGGCATTCCCTCTCGAGAGGGGATGCCCCATGTGTGGGTGACGTCCAGTCCTTTGCGCGCTGACAAATGAAGGACGCAGAGCCGCAGAGCTCTCTTTTTCCATAGTTGCCATTGTCATGTATAAAGTGTGGGAAACGAATGCCCGCACCAAAGCGCCTCCCCAGGACTTCCTCTTTGGTGCAAGAAGACCAACACGGCGCTACAAGACAAAGGAAACGTCACCGGGCGCCCCCATTGTCCTTCCATGGATGGTGGCGTTGTCCTTGACGACCAAGACCAAGGAGACAGCAGAGAGCTCACCTGGTATCCACTATTAGAACTTTGTGGTAGCCCTTTCCCGCCAAGTGAGCGGGAAGGAGGTACAAACACCGGTATAAGAGGAGACCCTTGGCCCTCGTAGAAGGGGAGGTCAGTTCACTTAGAGCTCACCTTAGTCTATCCCTACCACAAGCTCTCATCTTGTGTTGTAACTACAGAAGTGCAATCCATTAGACAAGCAGGAGTAGGGTGATACGTCATAAACGTATCCTTAATTTCTGATGTTCCATGTTGTTTCCATGCCATATGCTACATGTTTTGCTTGCACTTTATGTCATTTTTATCAATTTCACGGGACTAACCTATTGACAACATGAAATAGAGCCAGTTCCTCTTTTCTGCTGTTTTTAGTTTCAAAAAAGTTGTTCTGGAAATATTCTCGGAATTGGAAAACTCGAAGCCCAGAAGTATGATAATTCCCTAAGGTTCCACGGAGTCCTGAAGAGGCCCGTAGGGGGGCCACACCATGAGGCGGCGCCCCCTTGGCCACGCCGGGAGGTGGTGTGGGCCCCTCGGGCACCCACCACCGTCGCCCGTTCGCCTATATATTCCCCCTGATGCGTGAACCCTAAATATATACCACTTTTCCACGAAAAATACCCGCCGCCGCCGTTATAGTCAACACAAGATCAGGAGGTTTCTTGAGTTCTCTCTGGCACCCTGCCGGTAGGGAAAATCATCACCGGAGGGCTCTATACCACCATGCCCGCCTCCGGAGTGATGCGTGAGTAGTTCATCCTTGTACTACGGGTCCATAGCAGTAGCTAGATGGTTGTCCTCTCCTCTTTATGCCTCATGTTTAGATCTCGTGAGCTGCCCTACATGATCAAGATCACCTTATTGTAATGCTACATGTTGTGTTTGCTGGGATCCGATGATTATTGAATGCTATGTCTCTTGATTATCAATCTATCATGTTGTCTTCATGTGTATGTTATTTATCATCTTGCATGCTCTCCGTTATTAGTAGATGCTCTGGCCAAGTAGATACTAGTGACTCCAATAGTGAGTATTTATGCTCGATAGTGGGTTCATGCCTCCTTTGCATCTGTGCTCGAGTGATAGAAACGTGACGGATGGAGGATGTGATGTTTCCATCGGGAAGAAAACAACGATGTTTACATTCTTTACATTACATACTTTTGTTACTGCAATTATCTGTTGCTTGCAACTTAATACCCAATGTTTATTCGGATGATATTCGGAGGGTGGATTATTAGTCATAGATGCAGTTGGAGGATGGTCTATGTATCTTGTTGTAATGCCCGCATGAATCTCATAGTAATCATCATGTCATGCATGTTTCATTATCTATCAATTTCCCAGCTATAATTTTTTCACCAAGCATGTTAGCTATATTTTATGGAGAGATACCACTAGTGAACTATGGACCCCGGTCCATTTTCTCATACTGATAATACAACCAATTCTTCCACTGTTTTCACACTGCTACTGTTATTTTCATATTTTTCTCATACAGTTTCCACACCATATGTTTAACATCTTTGTGTTTAGCAAAACCGATGAGATTGACATCCCGAATGCTTCATTGGGAAAAGTGAATCTATTGTGTTGTGTAGGTTCCACGTTGTTGTTGAACTGGTAGTGCGACCTGCCATCTCAGCTGCATCAACCTACGAAAGTCGCTTCTTTCTCCTACTAATTGATTCAACATTGGTTTCTTCTCTGAGGGAAACTTGCTGGTGTGCTCATCAAACCTTCCTCTTGGGGTCTCCCAACAAGTGCAAGACATGCACCATCAAGCACTTTTCTGGCGTCGTTGCCGGGGAGGAAGAGAATTTCTACAAGGGGAGTCTCTCACTTCCAATCTCTTTACTTTGTTTTGTTTTTTTGCTTAGTTTATTTTTATTTTGTCTTGTTTCCTTCTCTTTATCAAAAACACACAAAAAATTAGTTCTTATTCTAGTTGTTATTTTTGTTACCTTGTTGTTTTTCTTCATCATGTTGATCCCTATGTTCACCCTGAAAGATCTTTCAGTTGGTAGTGGTTCTATACTTGGAAAGCATACCATTAAAGAATTCTTTAATCATGTTAGTAAGCATGCTAATTTTGAGGAAAAATCCATAGTAGAACTTGCTCCAAATTATGAAACTTCTACAACCTATTTAATTCACATGTTAGCAGCTAGGTTTGTTAACCTTCGTCCCATACTATAGAATATATTCCTCAAACTCAATAATATTGAAGATATTGAAAAAAGAAATTTTATCTTAGAAACCATGCTTAAAGAATTTGGAGATGTTGCTATAGAAGCTAGAAAAGTTTTTTATCATTTCAATATGCTAGGATCATGTGTAGATGTTGTTGGTGCTCTCGAAAGAGTTGAACCTAAAAATGAAAAGGAGATGAAAATACCAAGTCCCTTTAAATTAGTAGCACTGCGTGAAGCCCAAGAAAAGAATTTTCATTTGATTTTTCCTAAAAATTTATTTGATGAGAGTAGTAAACCTAAAAGTTCTAAGAGAGGAACATATGAAACTCATTTAGATAAAATACAATGCACTATTGAGGAATTTCCTTATCTTGATTGGAATGCCTCCTCACTTGGAAACAATTGATTCCACTTTTCTGGGCCTAGCTAAAAGGCGTTAAAGAAAAGCACTTCTTGGGAGATAACCCATGGTTTTATTTTTTGCTTTGTTTTTCTCCGTTTTCTTTGAGTCAAGGGGTTTTATACTTCTGTAGAAACTCCTTTGTATCTTTATTTTCATGTATTAGTTATCCCAAGTAAAGTTTCTCGTGAAAGTTGGAGTTGGTTTTGGATTTCTACGCATGTCGGGGGGTTACCCCCGAGTAGGGTAAAGGCAAGTGCTAAGGGCAAGATCAGAAGAGACGTTTGGCAGAGTAGCTGGCTACCCAGTACTCGCTACCCGGTCGACTGCTATTCGGCTGTACACACTGATGGCCGGGAGGAAGAATCAAGGAAGTTATTCTCCTCCGGGTAGAGGAAGTGGTCCGAGTAGAGATGGCGGTCTCCTACTCGGGCCAGAAGGCAAAGGAGCCGTTCTGACACAGGATCCCGCGTATCCTGGGTCTGTACTGAGGCACTCTTCATCTGCAGTGCGCGTGCTTATCCGCGCCAGGGTGTCAGCAGGGCGTCGCAGGTTAGGGGGGCCTACCCCATGACAGTGTCAGTGATAACAGATCAGTTTCTCGGTTCTGCGGAACGACTTTGCACACGAAGACAAACTTGGAAGCCAAAGCTGTCAGCGAGAAGCTGGAAGTGTACAGTGTGCACACAATGTCGACATCTTGGCTGTATCCGGCTGGGCACCAGTATATAAGGTGCCCTGCCTCCTCCTGCGCGAGGGATGACACGACTAAGGGCTACAGTCACATAGAGAGAAGAGTGGCTACTCGGTTGTAAGAAACACTTGTACTGTGGCTACTCGGTGAGACACGAATATAAAGAGAGAAAGGCAGGAGTAGGGGTTTTACCTCCACACGAGGGCCCTGAACCTGGGTAGATCTTGTTGTTTGCAGTGCTAGTTTCATACTCACGCGGCTACTCGCTGCGTGATCCTTCCCCAAGCGCCTCCAGCGTCCATCGTCCCCACAACTTTAGCCATCCTATGGCATCTGCCGTGACACCACCACGACAGTTGGCGCCCACCGTGGGGCAACCAGCGGCGCTGGCTGGAGTTTCCGTTCGGACGGGATCGATTTCTGCTACCGGAGAGCGCGTGGTCTGTGGCCTCGTCCACAGATTCGGCTCCTTCGACTTCGTCACCGACAACGCCGGCGATTTCGGCGGCAGGGCCATGCCGGAAGGCGGCTCGGTGCTCTCTTTCGGCGCGCACCTCGTCTACGTCGCCACCGTCATCGACCGCGAGTACCCCGGGGAGGTGCATGTCGCGGAAGATCCCCCTGCTGTCATCGCTGCACGCGGGAGGCCGATTGGCCGCTCTGCGGACAGCATGGAGGTGATGGTGACCGGCACTGCTGCTGATGCCGGGAAGGGCGCGGCTGCTGCCGCTGCGGGCGTCATCGAGGTTCTCGCTGGCCCGAGTGCTGGCGGGAAGACCCACAAGCCCTACGAGAAGGACTGCAACCTACCTCCCTCCACTACTCCGACGATACCTGCGTCCGCCGTGCGGATGGGCATGCCGCCTCCCACCGAGCTCGAGCTCATGACCATGCGGGCGCAGCTCGATCAACAACGCCAGGCGCTGCTCGCCGAGCAGGCGGAGCTGGATAAGGTTAGGCTTGAGCTGAACCTGGACCAGAACGAGTACAACCGGGCTCACGGCTTCACGCCCGTCGTGAGGAGGCCTTCCAAGGCAGGCGCTACTCGCCGTAACCTCGGCACCGAGATGGCAGCAGTTGGTGAGACCGCTGGCCAAGCCGCTAGCCAAAACACCGCCACCACCAGACCCAGATACAGCACCCCCGCCAAAACCCTTAGAGCTGCTGAGGCTGTAGCTGCTGAGTTGCCGCATCTCGCTGGCGACGCGCGCATTAGGCAGCAGGAGAGGCTCAATGAGCTAGTGCTAGAGGCTGCTAGGCAGAGCGAGGAGTTCCGGAAAGCCAACCCGGGTGCTGGAGCTTCTCGGGTAGTGCACTCACATGCGGCTAGATCTAACGATCACGCCTCATCACCGCATCCCAGTCGCGAGAAGGAGCGGAGTGGGCATTTCGGCAGAGATAGGCAGATGCAGGTGTACGACCCGGCTGTTGTCGCGAAACAGCACGCTGTGGCGCGACAGTCCGGTCGAAAACACAACACTGCAGGAGCAGGCTATCAAGCCCATAAAGCTCACAGCCAGGCCCGAGATGGAGAGCGCCCAGGCCCTTCTCAGCATCCAGTTGCTCAGCCTACTCGGCAGAAGCAGCAGCCGCGCGCAGTCGCACCAGCCGCCAACCCGGTGGAGCAGCCTGCAGTCGTGCAGGTGGACCGATATGATGATGGCTACTCGGCCATGGGGTTGGCTGGCTATGACATCCTGGACCGCGTGGGCGAGCGCGTGCTGGAGCCCAGTGATGCCAGGCACAAGTTGGACCGAATTTCTCTATCCGCGCAACTCGAGAGCAAGGGGCCGCCTGGCCCAGAATGCTTTGGCCCCCGTATCATGACGGAACCATCCGTGAAGCAGTTCCAGCTCGCCATAGGGACCAAGTGCTATGACGGCAGCACCAAGCCGGAAGATTGGCTCAACGACTATGTCACAGCCGTGCACATTGCAGGCAGCAACCGGAGGTGGGCCGTGCGGTACATCCCGCAGATGCTCGAGGGACCGGCAAGAACCTGGCTCAACAACCTGCCCAAGCATAGCATCAACTGCTGGCTTGACTTCGCGGAGGCATTTGTCAGCAACTTCACCAGCACCTACCGGAGGCTGAATAGGCCGCAACAGCTATCCGCTTGCAGGCAGCGGGAAGAGGAGACGGACCGGGAGTATCTTACTCGGTGGAGTACTCTAAGGAACACCTGTGAGGGTGTGAATGAGGCCCAGGCCATCACTTGGTTTGTGCAGGGCTGCAGGCATGGCAGCATGTTGTGGCAAAGGCTCTAGAGGGAGATGCCGAGTACTCTTGCTGAGACCATCCGGATTGCGGATCAGTACGCACTCGGCGACCCGACTCAGCCTCTTCTTGATGCTGCTGAGCCGAGAAGGAACTACAACATCAACACCAGCAAGCGCAATGAGTTCCGCAACAAGCGCAGAGGTGACCGGATTGATACCCGGTACGATCCTGAGGAGGTGAATGATGTGGCAACCGGAGCTGGGAGTAGCCAGAGGCCAAAAACTGCTGGAGCCCAGTACGGGCAAAACCAGAATCAGGGCCAAGGCAACAAGAAGCCATACAGCGCTTCCCAGCAGGGTAGCGGCAACTCGGGTCCGGCACCAAACTTTGTCTTCAAGGACATGAAGGATGGCCCATGCAGTTTCCATACTCGGCATCCCGCAAGACCCGCCAACCACACTACTCGGCAGTGCAGTTGGTGGGAAGAAATCAAGAACAAGGGCCTGCCTCCTCCTCCTCCTCTGCTAGCTGCGAACGCCGCTATACAGCCTGCTCGCGCACCCGCTGCCCGGCCTCCAGCCTTCCCGAGAAGAGAAAATGTGAACCAGGTGGCTTTAGGAGCCAACCGCTACTTCAACAACGATGGCTACCGCAACAAAAACAACAACAACTACCACACCCGCAACAACAATAGAGGCAACAACAACAACAACAACAACAACAACAACAACAACCAAGGTAACAACAACAACGGCAACAATGGTGGCGGAGACCGCAATCGGTACCAGGAGCATCACGAGAGCTACATGATCTTCACCTCTGAGCCTGTTGACAAGAAATCCCAGCACAGGCGTGCCATGGAGGTCAATGTCGTGATCCCTGTTGTTCCTCACTACATGCACTGGTGCAACCAAGAGATCACGTGGTCTAGAGCGGATCATCCCAAGGTGATGCCCAATCCGGGTAGCTATGCCTTGGTGCTGGATCCTACCTTCTTGGGTCCCGAGAAGAACGTGAGGTTCAGCAAGGTACTGATTGACAACGGCAGCAGCATCAACATCGTGTACAGAGACACGCTTGAGAAGCTGGGTATGGCCGAGAACATGCTGCTACCTAGCAAGACCACTTTCCATGGCATTGTGCCAGGAGTCTCTTGCAATCCGATTGGCCGAGTATGGATAGATGTGCTATTCGGCACCAGGGAGAACTGCCGCACAGAGAGCCTGCAGTTTGAGGTGGTTGATCACCAGAGCCCCTACCATGCCCTACTCGGCAGGCCCGCTCTGAGCAAGTTCATGGCCTCTACCCACACTGCATACCTGAAGATGAAGATCCCTGGTCCCAATGGCGTGATTACCATCTCTGGTGATTACAAGAAGTCTATGGAGTGTGCCTCTGCTGGTTCTCAGTTGGCGGAGTCCATGGTGATTGCAGCCGAGAAGAAAAAGATGTACGAGGTAGTGGCTATGGCGCAATCCGCGCAAGCTGGTGCGCCTGGCATGCCGAGTTCCCAGCACGGGACGGCGTTCTAGGCATCTCAGGAGACAAAGAAGATCCAGGTTGACCCTGAGTTTCCCGACCGAGTTGCCATCATTGGCTCCGGGTTGGGGGAGAAATAGGAAAGTGAGCTCATCCACTTCCTCCGTAAGAATCGGGACGTGTTCGCCTGGTCCAATGAAGATTTGCCAGGTGTCCCGAGGGAGTTGGTTGAGCACTCGCTACATGTGCGTCCTGACGCCAAACCAGTGAAGCAGGCTATGCGCCGTTCCGGAGATGAGAGGAGGAAGGCCATCGGTGACCAAATCGCCAAGCTGCTGATAAGCAATTTCATCATGGAGGTGCTGCATCCGGATTGGCTAGCCAACCCGGTCATGGTTGAGAAGAAAAAGGAGGACCCCAAGGCCGCTACCGCATGGAGCATGTGCGTCGACTACACCGACTTGAACAAAGTCTTCCCCAAGGATCCTTTTCCGCTACCTCGCATCGATCAGGTGATCGATTCCACTGCTGGTTGTGAACTGTTGTCTTTCACAGATGCCTACTCTGGTTTTCACCAGATAGCTCTCAACCCTGCTGATCAAATAAAGACTGCCTTCATTACCCCGTACGGGGCTTATTGCTATCGTGTCATGTGTTTCGGGTTGCGGAATGCGGGTGCCACTTATCAGAGATGCATGCAGAAATGCTTGCATGACCAACTCGGCAAAAATGTGCAGGTGTACGTAGATGACATTGTCATCAAAACGAATAAAACACATACTCTGCTTAGTGACCTTGAGGAAACTTTCGCTAACTTGCGCAAGTATAAGATGAAGCTGAACCCGAGTAAATGCACCTTTGGCGTCCCGGCTGGCAAGCTACTCGGCTTCTTGGTATCCAGTCGGGGCATTGAGGCCAATCCTTCAAAGATAAAAGCTATTGAGAGCATGTCTTTGCCGAGATCCCTGAAGGATGTGCAAAAATTCACTGGTTGCTTGGCATCTCTGAGCCGTTTCTTGGGCAGAATGGGCGAGAAGGCCCTGCCTTTGTATCAGTTGATGAAGAAAAGCGACAAGTTCGTCTGGACACCGCAAGCGGATGTGGCATTCAAAGAGCTAAAGGCAATGTTGGGTAGCGCTCCCATCTTGGCTAGTCCGCTACCCAAGGAGCCAATGCTGCTATATATTGCGGCTACCAATCGAGTGGTAAGCGTGGTGATCGTGGTAGAGCGAGAAGAGGAAGGCAAAAGTGTGCAGAGGCCGGTATATTATCTCAGTGAGGTGTTGTCCAGCTCCAAACAGAACTACCCTCACTACCAGAAGATGACTTACGGTGTGTACCTGGGCGCCAAAAAGCTGAAGCATTATTTCCAAGAACACCCCATCACAGTGGTGAGCTCAGCTCCCATCTCGGATATCATGGGCAACAAGGAAGCGAGTGGCAGAGTAGCCAAGTGGGCAATCGAGCTAGCCACGTACGCTCCTGCGTATGCGAGAAGAGAAGTCATCAAGTCTCAGATCCTGGCAGAACTTCTATTGGATTGGGCTGAGGTGCAATATGAGCCTCCTACTCCGGTATCCAACTACTGGAAGATGCACTTTGATGGCTCCAAGATGAAGGAAGGCCTTGGTGCTGGCGTGGTGCTTACGTCACCCAAGCGAGATCAACTCAAGTATGTGCTGCAAATCCACTTCAAGGCATCCAACAATGTTGCAGAATACGAGGCCGTGGTACACGGTTTGAATTTAGCAAAGGAAGTTGGTGTGCAGCGCATCATATGCTATGGAGACTCGGATCTAGTTGTGCAGCAAGTTTCTGGCACTTGGGATGCTCTGGATGACAATATGGCGTCATACCGCTTCCTGGTCCAGACCATGACAGGATTCTTTGAAGGTTGCGAGTTCCAACACATCCACCGAGCAGAGAATGAAGCAGCTGATGAGCTGTCCAAGTTGGGGTCTTCTCGGCAGTAAATCCCGGCTGGGATTGCCTTGGAGCATTTGAGAAAGCCATCCATCAAGCCATCCCCCAACTCGGAGTCCATTTTCGTTCCTTCCCTGCCTGATGAAGAAGCAGTTCCAATGGAGATTGACTGGGAAGGTGCAAAAGGGGACCCGAGGACTGCAGTCTCCATCCCGGGGACTGGCGCCTGCAACCCGGGGACTGCCCCTCTTTACTCGGGGACTGCTCCTTCTTACTCGGGGACTGCCCCTCTCAGCTCGGGGACTGTCGCATTCCTCGAAGAAGTCCTTGCAAACCGTTCAGGGCTGCAAAGAGTCAACCCCAACCCAGAAAATGACGCAACAGTGCCTGTTCCGATGGAAGTGGACGAACCAGTGTTTCCCGCGCGGGAAACGCCGAGTTGGGCCATGCCCATATTATCCTTTCTAAAGGACGACACCCTGCCAGATGATGAGGTTACCGCAAGGCAGATTCAGAGAAGATCCAAGCGCTACACCATCTTCAGAGAAGTGCTGCACAAAAGAAGTGCCACTGGCGTATTGCAACGTTGTGTGGAACCGGAAGAAGGAGAAGAGATTCTGGTAGAAATACACCAAGGGGAATGAGGGCATCACGCCTCTTCTCGGGCTCTAGTCAAGAAGGCTTTTCGGCATGGCTTCTTCTGGCTCACTGCTTTGAAGCAAGCTGAAGATATCGTGAGAAAATGCAACGGCTGCCAGAGATTCGCAAGTAAGATCCACATGCCTGCTTCCGAGTTGAAAACAATTCCCATCACTTGGCCATTTGCTGTTTGGTGTCTGGATATGGTTGGCCCTTTCAAACCGGCTAGAGGCAACATGACACACATTTTGGTCATGGTTGATAAATTCACCAAGTGGATCGAAGTGAAGCCTATTCGGAAGTGTGATGGAGCTACTGCTGTGAGTTTCCTGAAGGATGTGATCCTGAGATACGGCTACCCACACAGCATCATCACAGATAACGGCACTAACTTTGCTGAGGGAGCCATGGTGAGATTCTGCAGAGATAAGCACATCCGACTAGATGTCGCGTCTGTCGCGCATCCCGCGTCCAATGGGCAGGTGGTAAGAGCAAATGGCATGGTGCTTGCAGGCATAAAGCCAAGGCTGATTGAGCCGCTGCTGAAAACACCAGGGTGTTGGCTAGACGAGTTGTCAGTGGTGTTGTGGAGTCTAAGGACTACCCCTAACCGGTCAACCGGCTACACGCCATTCTTCTTGGTTTACGGGGCTGAGGCCGTGTTGCCAATCGACTTAGAGCATGACTCCCCCCGAGTAACCCTCTACACCGAGGCGGAGGCGAGAGAAGCTCGAGAAGAAGACGTTGACCTGCTAGAAGAAGCAAAAGAGCTTACTCTGTCACGTTCAGCTGTTTACCAGCAAAACCTGAGGCGTTATCATAGCCGAAAAGTAAACCCAAGGGTTTTCCGAGAAGGAGACATGGTCCTTAGGCTCGTGCAGCGCACAGCCGGGATGCACAAGCTATCCCCTCCGTGGGAAGGGCCGTTCATTGTGAGCAAGGCTCTACACAATGATGCGTACTACCTTGTAGATGCGCAACCATTACAGAAGAACAGGCCGGATAAAGCTGGGGAGGAATCCAAACGCCCTTGGAATGTAGCTCTACTTTGTCGCTTTCCTTCATGAGCAAATGTGTGTATTTATTCTCTTATCCGAGTTAAACTCCTACTCTGCAATCTGAAATTGAACTCGGGGACTGCCCTTGTCCAAAATTTCTCTAAGTGTTTCTATTCTGTTGTATCTTTGTCTACTCGGTTGCTACGCTTAGAATTTCAAAAGCATACAAAGTAGTGTGTTTATACTCACCGGACACTCTGCGACTCTACTGTTGTCCGTAAACCGGCTTCATGGCAAGCCAGAGAACAAGCCAAAGAGTCAATGAACACATGAAAAATTGCAAAGGGAAGGACGCGTGTGGCAACCGAATAGAGTGTTTTTTACTGTCTGTTGTTAACTTTTTCGGCTATGTGGTGGGTAGCGTTACTATGACTATTTCCTAGTGGCTAAGTATTTGAAACTCCAACTTTGAACTCTTGTGACTCGAATACCAAAAAAGCAACAAGTTGCACGTAAGAGCTGAGATAAAAAGAAGGAGTGAATGAGAAATGCAACTCGGGGACTCGCATGATAACGCAACCCGGCATCAAGCCAAAGCTACTCAAATTACTAAGTATAAAAACTTCAACTGGAATAAAAGTTGAGTAGCAATGCAAAGGATAATTGTTCAGTACATCTGCACCCGGCATTCCGGGGATTTGATAAAAATATCGAGCATAAGTGTTGCAGGACATAATCAGGTGGAGGTAGCAGCATCTTCGGTGTTGGCCTTGGCGGCGTTAGCTTTGGTGTTGGCCTTGACGGCATCAGCTTCGGAGTTGGCCTTGGCAGCGTCAGCTTCCGGGTTGGCGACATCGGTCTTTGCGGCATCCGCTTCTGGGTTGGTGGCAGCCTGATCAGAAGTGGCTGTGGCCACCAAGATGAGGTCCGTCGCCGAAGTGGAGGCAGCAGATTGGGTGCGGAGTAGCGCCGTGTCGTCAAGGGCCGCGCCTGATGAAGTGCCGAACTCAAGTGTCGCGGTGTCGATGGTCATTTTATCGCTTTCGGCTTCCTCGTTGCTATCCGCGACGACCGCGCCCTTCCCCTTCCCGGACTTGTCATCAGCGCCAGGGCTATCGAAGAAGCTCAGCCCGTCTGACTCAGTGGCCTCCTCGTCATCATCTCCATCCTCGTCTTCGCCCTCGCCTTCCACATCCGTGTCGGGCTCGGTGAGGCCATCGATGAAGCGAGCGGTATCTGCATAGAGGCGATCTCCCACGCGACTGCCTGGCGGCAAGCCACGCACTCGGGATCCTTCTCCCACTTTGAATCCCGGCGCATCTCGAGGATGGTATTGAGATTGAGGTTCTCGTACCAGCTACAGATGAAGAGGAGCAGCATGTCAGCGCCTGCCCAAGCTCCGGATGCTCGCCACTTCTTCAGCTCGGCTTTAAGGCCATTCAGCTTCTCGGCAAGCGCGCGGATAGTTGAGGGCAAGGGATCTTGGGGCCAGAACAATGCATGAAGTTTGAAGGCAACAGACGTTAAGTCCGTGCCCAAGCCCTTAAGGCGCTGAAGCTGACCCTGCATGTTCGTAAAGTTGTCCTCAATCGAGGCCTTGGTATCCATGGACAGCCCCTTCTCTACTCGAACATCCTGGGCCTTTGACAGGGCAGGTTTGCAAGCTGAGCAGAGATCGGGGAAGATTTCTGAAAATGCTATCAAAAAGGGTTAGAAAAGAAAACAGCAAAGAGATGCAAATCGGTCAACAGAGAAGAAGAAGGAAACAGGGAGGCACAAGGATGCGAGAACTTACTATTCAGGTCGCAGAGTAGCGATTGCAGCTTCCTCTTCCATGACTCCTCATCAGCAGCGTGCCGCTCTTCGACCCTCCGAAACTGGGCCAATTGGAGCATGAGATCCGAGTTGCTTTTCTTCAGCGTCTCGCACTCCATCTCAAGGGCCCGTTGCTTAGCCTTGGCGGCTGCCTCCAGCTTGTCCTTCTCGGCGGCTATGTCTATGACGTCCTGAAGGGCAGCCCTTAACTGGACCTGCAGCGGCTCTAGCTCAGTGGTGTGTTGGCTCTTGAGCTCTACGGCTTGGCTTTCCAATTGCTGCTGCATCTCGGCGGGTTTCACGCAGTCAAGATGCTCTTCACGAAATTTCTTGTAATCTTCTGCGGAGGAGAAGGGCATGGTCAGCAAATAGCAGAGAAGAAGGAGCAGAACAAGCCGAGAAGACGCCAACTTACCTTCCAACTTCTTAATGGTGGTCTCGGCATTTTCAACAAAGACGTGACAGTGCTTGTGCTCATCTGTCAGCGCCGCGATCTTGCCTACAGAGTACAAGGAATTAGAGCAGAAAGCAAAAACGGGCGTAAACACAAAATGCATGAACCGAATAGCTAGAAGCTTACTCTCGAGCTCGGAAAGTTGAAGGGCACGAGCTAGGGCCTCCTTCTCGGTCACATCATCACTTTTGCGTTCCGCTTCATAGGCCTCAAGGCGTCGTTTCGTGATGCTATGATTCCAGAGCAGATGCCGATAAAGGGTCGTTCTCTTCAAAAGGCTATTCTGAGAAGCAGAAAGAAAAGGAGTTAGACAATGTTTTCAAGATTTGACCCGAGAAGACGGCAACTCGGTTGAGTACCCGCCTACTCGGCCCGAATCTCGGGGACTGGGTGATGGATAAGAAGAAGAAGAATAGAAGAGAAGAAAAGTGCAACTCGGAACAGGCAAGCAAAACTTACCGCATAGGTTTGCTCGAGGTCCTCTGCAGCTTTGCGGTGGACGAACAGCTTCGCGGCAAAAGTGCTGGTGGCGGACGAGATGGTCATGGGATTGTAGCCCATGTCCGCCTTGTTCCAGTCGGTGCGCCAGTGGTCCAGCTTGCCCAAGGCCAGGCCATTCCAGGACTCGTTGCCAAGGAACGCGCTATTCCACTCAGCGTCAATAAAGCCTACCCGGTCAATGATCTGCTCGAGCCCTTTTTACACCACCTCGGTCTCCTGGATCTCGCGCGAGAAGATTGAAAGGGCCTTGTCCTTGGCCGGCAGCTTGGAATCCACATCATGGGTCTGTTTGCCTTTTGTGTGAGCGAGCTGCTTCTCGGTCTTGTTTAGACCGATGCCATACTGTTTGCTCATCTGCACCATGTAAGGCGGGAAGACAGGCGGATCTTGAATGCTGGATCCCGCGGCTGCGCCTGCAGCGCTGCCGGAAGCACCGATGGTGACTTGCCCACTCTTCGCGGCAGGCTTCGCAGTTGGTTTAGGTGGCGGCATCACGGCAGAATCTTGAGCAGCGCCACGCGAGGGATTCCTGCGGACGGGGGCGTCTGGCTGGGCAGCTTGCTTCTCGGCGGCCTTCTTCTCGGCAGCTTGCTTCTCGACAGCTTTCTTCTCAACAGTCTTCTTCTCGGCAGCCTTCTTCTCGGCTGCATCTTTCTTGCCAGTAGCATCGGAAGCAATTTTCTTTGTGGTCTGCTTGGCTGGAGGGCTGGCTGTGGTCTTGGTCTTCTTCACGGGCGGGGAGCTTGGCGCAGTAGGAGGAGCAGCCTGTTGGGTAGGCGCCGCAGAGGGCTGGCTACCCGGTGTCGCGTCCGGCTGGGCGTGGCCTTGCAGGTTCTCATCCACCGCAGTTGTCTCAACCCGCTGCTCGGCAGCGGGATCTGGCTGTACGTCTTCTTGTTCGTCTACCCGCGGCTGGGCCGCGGGGTCATCTCGGGCAGCAGCTTCAGTGTCCTGCTGCTCCTGACTCTCTTCCTGCCGCTCAAGGGCGGCGCAATCTTGATGCTCGGTGGCTGGTTCTGTGTTCTCCCCAGCTGTGGCAGCTGGGGGAGAAGGGGTCTCTCGTCGCGAGCAGCATGCTGTGCTTGTTGTTCCGAGCGGGCCTTCTGCTCCTGCTCGGCGTCCTGGGTACCAGTGTTCATGCCCTGGACGTTGGTGTCGTCTTCATCTTCACCCTTCACGGGAGAGGGCGCACGCGCCCCGTCCCGTGCCGTGATCTCGTCCTCATCAGAGAGATCGATGAGTTCGTCAATGTCGATGGCGGATCTCTTCTTGGATTTGGTGGGAGCGGCAGCAGCATCAGCGTCCAAAGGGGCGTTGAAGAGAAAAGGAAGTTCAGAAAAAGAAGAGGGAAAGAAGAAACCGAGAAGCAGCGGTGGAACAAGGAATTCAGGAAAAGCAGTGACCGCAGATTGTAACTTGGAAGAAAATCACTTACCCTGCACGTGAAGGGGGTGGCCGTCTCCCAGAGACTTTCTTGGTCTTCTTCTCGCCCTTCTTGGCCTTCTTGCCAGGGGGCTCCTGAGCACCACTGCCCGCCCTCTTTCGAGTGGCGGGAGCAGCAACCGCAAGCGGATCAACGTCGAGGGCGTCCTCGTCCTCTTCCTCAGCATCAATATCATCTGTAGAGTTGAGGAGAAGAAAACAATTGAGAAACAGAAAGAAACTGAGTTGCGCTACTCGCGACCAAAAAGGTGAACTCGGTCACCTTCGTCATCGTCTTCGGACCAGTCCCGAATGGACGCATCGACATGATGCTTACCCGGCTGGACGGCATGAGGGATGCAGAGGGTGTCCGCGGTGTCGTAGGAGACCTCGTCGTCCTCCTCTCGATCTTCGTGCCAGTTGGCCTCGAAGCGCTCCTCGCTCTCAGCGAGCTGGCGAGCAAGGCGCTGGAGATATAAGCAAGCAACACGAATCAGTTGAGCAGCGTAAGGGATTCTACCCGGGACGGGATGCAAGCACAAAGCATAACAGAGTAAGCGTCCTACTCAATGAGGCGTGCAAACACAAAGCACATGAAGCCTAACAGGTAGTAGCAAGTGTTCTACTCGACATGAAGTGCAAACATAGAGCACATGAAGCCGAAAGAGATACGGCTAAGTGTCCTACTCGGCACAGAGTGCGGATACTAAGCACACCAAGCTAAGAAGGCTATCTACTCGGAATCAATATGCAGGAAACAGGAGGAGAAGTACTAACCCGCTTGATTGGCTTCGTGCGGCTGTACGGCACAAAGCCGTACTGCCAGTGGTCGGTGAGGCCAGTGCTCATGATGGAGCGCACCCAGACGGCCACATCCGCATTGCTGAGCTCGAACGTGGTCGTCCGGGTGCAATCTCTGTTGCCGCCCATATAGCACATGAGGTGTGCGCGGCGCTGCAGCGGGAGCACTCGCCTGGAAATCCAGCAGGCGATGGGGTCGTCATTCTTGAGCCCCTTCTCCTTTAGCTGGGCGAGGCGCGTGTTGATCTGCTTGATGTCACCTTCTAGCGCCGGCTTGAACCGCCAATTCTGCCCGGTAGGAGTCGAATTGGTCCACCGGGGGAGATTGATCTGGTCCACCGGGGGCTCGCCTTCCGTGATAGAGATGTTCTTCATGTACAAGAAGGTTCTCTGCCATTTGCGCACGGAGTCAAGGCCCTTGACGTGCGGATGGTTGGTCCCGCTGCGCTGCACCATCATGGCGCTGCCGGTCTCGGTCATGCCGCGGCCGCTATCTGTGCTACTCGGCTTGGGCTTGCTCTGCTTCCTTAAAAAGAAGTAGCGCGCCCAGGTCATCGGCGTGGGGCGCACGCCCAGGAACGCCTCGCACACCACGGCGTGGTATGCGAGCATCACCATTGCATTCGGCGGCAGGTGATGCGGCTGGATTCCGAAATGGTCGAGGAAGGAGCGGAAGAAGTCTGATACTGGTAGGCCGAATCCCCGCGCGAAGTGCGCGAGGAACACCACGTGCTCGTCCGCCTCCGGAGTGGGGACGAGCTCGCCATCGGGATGCCGGCAGCGGACGCCGGGAGGAACTCGCCGGGTGTTCACCAGCCACTGGCACTCGTCTGCCGTGACGTTGGATCCAGCCCACCCGGCGTGGGCGTCATCGTCGCGAGCCATCGAGCAGGAGAGGAAATTTGATGGTGATTTGGTGGAATTTGGCGGAAAGGACTGGCCTTTCGACGCTGTGAGATGCACGGCGGCGAAGAGCTCGGTGGCGGCGGAGAAACGAAGGGGCAAAGGGAGAATGAAGGCAGCAAGGGGAAGAAGGAGTTACCGAGGGGGTATGTATACCTCCCCTCGGGTTGCCGTTACAATCGGAGGTAGTGGGATCAGTTACGCACAGAGATCGTGCGGCGTGTGGTGTGTGGGCCGGTTAGAAACGCACACAGCGCAGGACGCGCGCGTAACGGCCGCAATGGATCCCACGACGTGATCGTGGGTAATTACTGCGCTTGATGGGACCTAACGGGCTAGTGGGCCCAGGCCGTGAAAACTGGGCGCGTGGCCTGTCAGATCTGGGGCACCAGGCGTCGGGGGTGTGGTAGCGTGACACGTGCCCAGTTGCAGTACGAAAAGCCAGATTTTGCTCTGTCAAGCAGAGATTCTGATTGGAAATTTCGCTAAGTCTTCTTACTCGGCGACAGAGAAGAGAAGTGGTTCTATTCGGAAAAGAGGAAGCTCGAGACAGGATTAAGGGCTACTCGGAGGTTCTACTCAGCAACCTAAGGCTCAAAGGCAAGATTGGTTTTTAAGCTGGCAAAGCCCAGTGAACGAGTTCGCAGGACTCTACCAGCTTCGGGGACTAATGTCGGCGGGTTACCCCCGAGTAGGGTAAAGGCAAGTGCTAATGGCAAGATCAGAAGAGACGTTTGGCAGAGTAGCTGGCTACCCAGTACTCGCTACCCGGTCGACTGCTATTCGGCTGTACACACTGATGGCCGGGAGGAAGAATCAAGGAAGTTATTCTCCTCCGGGTAGAGGAAGTGGTCCGAGTAGAGATGGCGGTCTCCTACTCGGGCCAGAAGTCAAAGGAGCCGTTCTGACACAGGATCCCGCGTATCCTGGGTCCGTACTGGGGCACTGTTCATCTGCAGGGCGCGTGCTTATCCGCGCCAGGGTGTCAGCAGGGCGTCGCAGGCTAGGGGGGCCTACCCGTGACAGTGTCAGTGATAACAGATCAGTTTCTCGGTTCTGCGGAACGACTTTGCACACGGAGACAAACTTGGAAGCCAAAGCTGTCAGCGAGAAGCTGGAAGTGTACAGTGTGCACACAATGTCGACATCTTGGCTGTATCCGGTTGGGCACCAGTATATAAGGTGCCCTGCCTCCTCCTGCGCGAGCGACGACACGACTAAGGGCTACAGTCACATAGAGAGAAGAGTGGCTACTCGGTTGTAATAAACACTTGTACTGTGGCTACTCCGTGAGACACGAATATAAAGAGAGAAAGACAGGAGTAGTGGTTTTACCTCCACACGAGGGCCCTGAACCTGGGTAGATCTTGTTGTTTGCAATGCTAGTTTCATACTCACGCGGCTACTCGCTGCGTGATCCCTCCCCGAGCGCCTCCAGCGTCCATCGTCCCCACAACTTTAGCCATCCTATGGCATCTGCCGTGACACCACCACGACAACGCAGGAAACAGATTTCTGCCGTCCAGCGTAAAAAATCGTATAAATTACAGAAAGATTAAAATGACCTGAAACTTTTTTTTCTTATTCCTTAGCTAATTCCGAATTTTTTTTTATTCTTTATGTTTTTAGATATGAACAACTTAAGTGCCCCGAAAAAATTCGTCTTTGCAGACTATTCTGGGTTTGGCAGATTCTGCCATTTTTTTGCATTTTCTCTTTTACTATGTCAAATGAATTTCTTTGCTTCACGAAACATAAGTGGTTGTAGCTAATGTTTAAAATTATAAATAGCACTTGTGCTCATGCAAAACCCATGGATTTTTTATTGTTGCACTAACCCTCTAATGCGAATTACTTTGAGTGTGATGTAAAGGAAGTTTTCAAGGGTAAAGAGAAGAGGGTGATATAATGTCATCAAGAAGAGTGCAAGGTCAAAGCTCGGGGATACCCCGTGGTTCATCGCAGCAAATTCTAAGAAGACTCAAGCGTCAAAGCTTGGGGATGCCTTGGGCATCCCCGTCTTCATCGACAATTTATCAGATCGCTTCTAGTGAAACTATATTTTTATTCTGTAACATCATATGAAATTTACTTGGAGCGTGTGTTTGTTTTTCTTTTGTTTTCCTCTGTTTTTTTCCTTGATGCAATAATGTTGTTGGAACCTATCATTCTTTGTCTGGGAGTTAGACATGCTCCAATTTTTTGTATGAATACTCGTTATGCTCGTATTCTTAGTTTTTCTTCTAGTTGGTGCAAATTTCCTGTTTAGCTCATGTTTTTCTTGCATCTCTTATTCAGAGCTGTTAGTTTTAGTAGAATTATGTTAGTACTCTATTTTTTCATTGCTGCATCTCTTGGAGAGTTTTTGGTTAGTATGAATTGCTTGGTGTTGGAAAGCAGTAGTACAGATTTCCTGCTTTTAACGGTGCAAATAGAAGCTTGTATAAACTGTGGCTATACTTTTTCATGTCATGCTAGATGTTATTTTAATTATAAAGCCTAGTGGTTATTTTGTAGCATGATTTGTCTCAAATAGCTGACAGTTTTTAATGTGCAATTGAAAGAATCATGAGTTGTTCTTGTCATATTGAACTATAAATTTGTGGTGTTCTCCTTTGAATATTTTATTTGGTTGACTTGGCGCATGCTCACACCATGTTTATGACTACAAACCAGTCACTTATAGCCTCTATGATCATTTAGTTTTTAAACTTGTAGTACCACTTATGCTTTTATTAATGATGTTTTTTGTCCCTATGCATGATTATGGCCATTATTTATCTCTTGATTTGTCGCTCCCAATCTTTTGCTAGCCTCCCCCTGTACCGAGTATGAGCTCTACTCATGCATCCAACTGCCAAAAACCAAAGTTTGCGAAATGTATCCACCATACCTACCTACATGTGGTATTTAACTGCCACTCCAAAGTAAATTGCTGATGTGCTACCTTTAAAACTCATGTTTTGTGCTCCTGTTTTAGCTCATGACGACGTAAATAGAGAATCTTTATCTCACTTGTTGATTGGACTTTCACACCCTGGACTAGTGGTTTAATTCGCTTATCCAATTGATAGAAGAGCTGGCAGCAGGGTGCCCAGCCCCAAATTAATACAACAAATTCTGTTCACTATTTTTGCCCCTAATTTATCAGTCAAAGCATAATTGTGTAAAAAAATGAGAAAGAGGGATGACCTTCTACCCAGATACGTCCTTCCATGGGAGCCGCTCTTGTGAAGTCTTGTTGGCTTGTGATGTACTGTATTTTCTGTTTACCACTACTAGGGAAAACAGTACCCCAGGCGAATAGTTAGGGCTTACCGCAGGCGAATACATGTTCGCCTGGGACCTAAGCGCAAGTGGTATTTTCTTTCCATAGGCGAATAGCCAAATGCGCCTGCGGTAACTAAAACTAGCTCTGCCGAATATCCTGTATGAGCCTGTGGTACACAGTAGCCTCTGGCGAATTTTTACTTATGCGCTTGGGGTACTTATTTGCATGTGGTATAACTTCTTATGCGCCTGGGGTAGTTTGTACCTGGGGGCCAAAATTAACATGCTTTTGTTAGATACAATCCTCTATATAGAAACATACACATATTTAACAGCAATATACAGGAAATAACAGATTCTAAAAACGGTTTTCATTAGATAACATCATCAACTAGTAGGCATTCGATAGTATCGATCATCAACACATAATACACAAGTTTGTATTACATAGTCTCGATTCAAGATAGTTCAACAATATACTCAAAGTTTAGATACACAAGCACTAGAATAAGTAGCATCAACACAAGGAGTATCAGCACGGCAATGGCAAAGGTGGTCATCGGGGCCCTCGTCGTCTCCGTCTTCTCTCTCGCTAGATAATTGGCGTATCGAGATTCTGCCTCCACCATGGTCTTGTACCCCTTGTAGTTGTTGCCGCTGAAACCGTGCACCTGTCTCCGGCAGTGTTCCCAATCGTCGTAGACTCCGGGAACCCTACCCTTATACACAACATACCATGTCATCTATGCACAGGACAAAAATATGTGTTTAGCATGGAAATTGATAATAGACTGCAACTAACTATCAAAAGAATAGAAACATAAAGGTTTATGAATAAAACACGACAAATAAAGGACCAAAAGTTATATGATGAAAGTATATTGATATTCTATGTATTGGAAAGTTAATCATCAAGTGTATACTAACATTTTGTCAATCCTATGGTCTCGGCGGGAACTGACGGATGCCTTCTAGCGTGTTGAATGTCCGGATGTCAAGTTGTTGTCGTAGGTGTGCTGCTATGTCACGATTGCTCGGTGGTGGGTGGTCGTGGAAGAACAAGCCACCCCGAGTGATGACATCCGACTTGAGTATCATCCAGATCCTCCGCTGGATGCGATGGAAATCAGCTCTCACATATTCATCGCGGGTGTTGGCCATCTTTGTGGTTTTGTCTCGGAGATGACTTGGTAACAATACCTCTTGTGCATCCTTTAAGTACTCCCTCATCTGAAAGATGGCATACCAAGCTTCCAACCCAGATTCTTGTGCCGATTGCTTGAGGCAGGGGAAGTTGATTACGTGGTTGCAGACGTAGGCGCCTCGGACTATTTTCCCCTTTTTTAGGGGCTTGCCTAAATTGGAGGCGAAGCTGTTGAGGCCACTATTAAGAATAGCTTTGATCTCGATGTAGTCCTTTTGCACCGCCCTACCCGCATCGAGATAAGTCACTTGTGACCAATGTGGTTCCATGACGCTGAGTGTACATTATTCTTTTCTGCGCAGAACATTTCGAACAAGCCATCATCATCGGAATACTAAGGATATTCTAGAAAGAATGTAATGACGAGAAGCGGAGGACTACTTACATGGGAAAGTATGGCATGCGAATAGCGTTCTTATCCTTGTTATCTATCAAAAAACCCGTGATATAGTTCGTGATAACAACCCGGTCCGCAGCTGAAAGCAAGTAGTCCTCAACCAAGTAGTAGGGGTCCATAATCGCGATGTTCGGGGTATTCTCCATGGCAATATTGTGCGCCATGCTGAGCGATACCAGGCGGAAAATGCTTGGGTCAAGCTTTTGCAAGTGGAAGACCATGAATACGTCTTCATATCTAATGAAGAACACCTCAGCGGGATTTGTATCCACAAAGCCCGCAGATCGGGGCACCTTGACCACGTATACCGGGTACGAGGGATGTTTCATTGAAAGAAGTTCCGTCTCTTTCTGCAAAATTCCGTCGTGGATGCTCCTCATGTCACCACCCATGACAGTGACAACCTCTGGCGGCAGCATCGTCTTAACTATCTCATGCACCTTCCTCCACGGGACGACAGGCGGCAAAAGGTCCAGGACTCGAGCGCTCGATGGCTGGCTACTAGAGGAGGCACCACCTTTCTTGTTGTTGTCTGGCCTCTTCTGATTCTTCTTTCCCCTCAAGCACATGGGAGTGCCGCTTTGTTTTACCGCCTCCTCGGTCGTAGCACGGAGTGTATTTGGGGTAACCATAGGTTATGGAGTGATGACCCACAAGTATAGGGGATCGCAACAGTCTTCGAGGGAAGTAAAACCCAAATTTATTTATTCGACACAAGGGGAGCCAAAGAATATTTGTGAGCCTTAACAAGTGACTTGTCAATTCACCTGCACCTGAAAGTGGACTTGTTCGCAGTGGTTTATCAGTAGCAACAGTTTTATAGTAGCAGCAGTAGTGAAATAATAGCAGCAGTAATATGAATACAACAGCAGTAGTGTTTGAAGTAAACATCGGGATTAAATACTGTAGGCACGGGGATAGATGAACAGGCGTTGCATGGATAAGATAGTTCATATAATTATCAAGTCATGGGCATTGCAGATAAATAAGATAAAGCATCCAAGCACTAAGTAACCATAGGCATGTGTTCCGTGAATAGTCGTACGTGCTCGCAATGAGAACTTGCACAACAGCTTTTGTCCTACCAGCCCGTTTTCAGCGGGGCCTCAAGGGAACTACTCGTAATTAAGGTGTTCCTTTTAATAGAACACCGAAGCAAAGCATTAACACTCCGTGAACACATGTGATCCTCACATCACAGCCATCCCCTCCGGTTATCCCTATTTCTGTCACTTTGGGGCCTTGGGTTCTGGACAACAATATGTGTAAACAATTTGCAGGTATGATCAAGAAACAATAATTATCATCATGATTCAATAACATGTTCAGATCTGAGATCATGGCACTCGGGCCCAAAGTGTAAAGCATTAAGCATAACAAGCTGCAGCAATGTAAATAGCACCAATAGAAGATACTAGGCACTATGCCCTAACAATCACGACATTATTACATGAACGAACTCATCCAATCCCTACCATCCCCTTCAGCCTACAGCGGGGGAATTGCTCACACATGTATGGGGGAAACATGGATGGTCGATGGAGAGACGTTGGTGATGACGGTGGCGATGATCTCCTCCAATTCCCCGTCCCGATAGGGTGCCAGAACGGAGCTTCAGATTCCCGCAAAAGGATTCGTGATGGCGGCGGATCTACGGACTTCTTTCTGGAAAACTATCGAACCCCCTCGTGTTTTAGGGTTGAAGGCTATTTGTAGTCGAAAGGGGAGACCGAGGGGAGCTATGGGTGGCCCACACCACTAGGTGGCGCGGCCTAAGGGGGGCGTGCCAGGGTGTGGTGTGGTCCCCCTCTGGCTCTTCTTGTGGCCTCCTTCTGGCTCCCGGGGTCTTCTGGTGTTTTAAGACCAATGGGGTCTTTTCTGGGAAAATTCCCGAAAGTTGATTTTTCTGCACAAAAACGAGATACGAAGGTAATTCTGCTGAAAACAACGTTAGTCCGTGTTAGTTTCATTCAAAACACAAGGGTTTAGAGGAAAACAATAGGGAAAGTGTTCGGAAAAGGAGATACATTTTCGACGTATCAACTCCCCCAAGCTTAGCTTCTTGCTTGTCCTCAAGCAATTCAGTGACAACTGGGTGCGATAAAAGACTTTTACAAACACATTTGTTTCATATGATGTAAATATACTCACTATATGATCAAATACTTAGTTATGCTCATGATAAGATACATGCAAGATATTGTCACTTAATAGTTATGCAAACCATGGAGAGATAACAACATATTAATAATAAACAACATGAAGCATAACTATTTCCAAGATTGTAGTATTCATAATAGGATCTCATAAAGTGGTATCTTGCTTGCCCTTATGTGTGGGGCAAAACATAAATGCCAGGGCACCTCTGAAGTTCAAGGGAAGACTAGAAGTAAAGATATCAAAGATGCAAGTATCAAGATTATACCACAATCAACCATGCTTTGGGACAAACACAACACACTAAGAATGATAATTATTCTCTCAATAAGGTTCTCAAAGAATATGGCGGAGACTCAACATAAAAGTAAACGAAAGGCCCTTCACGGAGGGAAGCAGAGATTACTCATATGCTAGAGCTTTTATTTTATTAAACATTTTTAAGAGAGGTCTATGCTTCATCCGCTTATCCAAATTATTAAAAACATTTTTAAGAGAGGTCTATGCTTATGTCAATGAATGGTAAACAGATAATACAGTACATCACAAGCCAACTAGATTCACAAGAGCGGCTCCCATTGTGAAGGACGCAACTGGTATAGAAGGTCATCCCTCTTTCTCTTTAGTGTACACAATTATGCTTTGACTGATAAATCAGGGGCAAAAATAGTGAAGAGAATTTGTTTGTATTAATTTGGGGTTGGGAACCCCGTTGTCAGCTCTCCTATAATTTGGATAAGTGGATGAAGCCACTAGTCCAGGGTGTGAAATCCAATCAACAAGTGAGATAAAGATTCTCTATTTACGTCCTCATGAGCTACAACAGTGGCACAAAACAGGAATAATTTTTAGAAGGTTTTAAAGGTAGCACATGAGCAATTTACCTGGAGTGGAAGTTAAATACCACATGTAGGTAGGTATGGTGTACACAATGGGAAACTTTGGTTCTGGGGAGTTGGATGCACGAGTAGAATTCCATACTCAGTACAGGTGAAGGCTAGCAATAGACAGGGATCAACAATCAAGAGAGCAACAACTATCATAATCATGTTTGCGACAAAGTAAAATTAACTGAGGCATAAAATTGATAATAGAACTCTAAGGCAAAATAAATCATTGAGGCTTATTGACTTTTTTTTCAGTCTTAGCATGTGTGAGAATGTGCCAAGTCGAGTCAAATGAAACAGACAGAGGAGGCTACCACAATGTCATACCCTTCTATGAATATAACAATGCGAACAAATATTTATATGACAGGTCATTTACTATTAATAAATTGGAACAAAACATGAGAGAGCATGAACTATTAAGCAGCCATTAAGTCACATATATCTTATACGAACAAACTAAGCATGCGCACATAGATGGATATATGTACAAAAATGAAAGAAAATAGAGTTCATACCAGCCTCTCACCACACTTGAATTGTCGTAGATCATCATTATTGATCTTCACTTGTGGCTTCAATAAAATATAATGAAAACCAAGATCTAACGGAATTACGGACGACTGTTGAACTCTGCAACAAACTTTACAAAACAAGAGAAGAACAACAAATATTTCTGGGATTTTTCAATGAAGGCACGAGCAAAAGAGAACAAGCAAAACAAAGCAAAATCTCTTTTTTTTTAAATGAAACAAGAACAAAAGAAAGCAAACAAACAAACAAAACAAAATATTTTTGGGTTTTTGAATATTAAACTGCAACTAAAGGATAAAGCAAACCAACTAAAGAAATAAATAGAGAGAAACAACAGAAATATTTTTGATCTTTTTGTGTTTTGGAAAGCGAAAACAAAACAATAAAAACAAAAGAGATGAAAGAAACGAAAACAAGGGAAAGAAAAGAAAACATGGATATACAAAGAACCAACAGAATATAATATATAGATGAGTGTGATGTCGGTATACCTCCCCCCCTAGCTTAGGCTTTTGGCCTAAGTGGAGATCAATCCCCAAGGGGCCCATGAGGTGTCGGGCCCGTAGTATGTTGAGGAGGAACCCTCCCCCTGATATGTGCTTGAGGATGCGCCGGTGTACTGCGTGTTGCGGTCCTCGGGAGGCGCGTCTCGCCTCTCCTGCTACCTGTGAAACTCCGTGGTGCTCAGATACTCGTCTACCTGCTCCTTGGAGAGTGACCACGGTGCCCTGTCAATCTTAAACAAAACAGGTTGCGGCAAATTAACTTTTCGCTCCTCTCCATCCATATATAGAACTCTATATACTAAATGATCAGCAGTAGAGCTAGAAGTGACAAACTAATGTGATTTTATGGCAGCAAGGTTAAGCCTATATGGACCAATTATTTCATCATTAGGGTCAATGGAAACATGTAAAGCAGCTGCTACACGTGTAGCAATAATGCCACCAAAAATAGGCCCAGAAGCAGCAAGGCGGCCTGCAACAAGTGCACCAAGGTTATACTTCATTCTACGGTTCAGCGCAGCATCAATAAAAGCAAGGTGGTAACTAGAAACGTTGCTAGTGTTCTCCCTACCAAGGATATTAGTAGCAATATAGTAAGTAAAGTATCTAAGAGTGGGAAGTTGAATGTTCCTTATCTTCCCACGCTAGGATGAGCAACCGTCATCATTGGTGATTTCTCGGTAAATAGCACAAAATTCTCCCAAGGACAAAGAAATAGGACTACCATATAACTTGAAGGAAACAGATGGACCATAATGTGTGTTATGAAATTTAAAGCTCTTAACAAAAGTTTTTGTAAGTGCGGCATACTGAGTGCTTCCATCTTCCATAAAGTTGGTTAGACCAACTCTTTCAATAAGCATACGAAAGTCCTCTAATAGACCTGCACTTCTTAAAAATGTACGGCAAGGAAAGCTAGATGGGTGAACGATATCATCATCTTCCGCATCATCAATAGTTGATGCAATAACATCCTCATTGTACGATGACCTCGCTGAAGTGGATGAGCGTGAGGGCCTTGTCCTTCTAGGAGCATCACTCCTAAATATCTCTCCAAAATTATAACTATCCATCTTTGAAATTTTCAACAATCATCACAAAAATTAATCTCAAGCAACTATAAGGTGGAGACTACCATAGGGACTTATATGAGAGCTAAACATACATCAAAAATAAATTATTTCTACTCAAATCAAGCATGCGAACTCACATAAGCTGTCACCTACAATACCAAAATACTCAAGCAGTACTTCACTAAACAAAATTCTACTTGGATCATCGGAGGAGTGACATACCGGAGATCAAACACACAAAATATCAGCACAAATGATGGGCTGAAGAAGGAGATCAAAAATCCAGAGGAAGAACAGCAAGAACACAGGTTCCAGGAAATGTTTTCAGTTTGTGAGGTGAGAGAGAAGACTTTGATAGGCGAGAGAGTTAGTGGAGGGCCAGGGGCCCACACCATGTGCTGGCACCACCAGGGGCTGGCCGCGCCACCCTATGGTGTGCCTGACTGGTGGGTCCCCCTGGGGCCTATCAGGTGGCTTTCTGCCTCATTTTTAACATAAAAATTTATTATATTTTTTGTAGAATTTTTCGAGAAACTTTATTTTTCGAACTTTTTCAGAATTTTAATAAATAATAGTATTTCTGGAAAAAAATAAGTGTAAGGGTGGAAAACATGAAAAAACCCAGCACTACAGAGGTTCTATGACACTCTAATGGAAGAATATCCAAAGAAAACAAAGGTTGTAGTGGTGAAAACAAAAGTATGGATGGTGAAAACATGCATATCCTTAGAGCTCAGAGTGAAAATGTCATGAAAACATGCATCAGGATGGTGGAAAACATGATTGTACTCCAGTAGAAATGTTATAATAAAAGTAAACTTGGTGAAAACATGATGGGGAAGGTGAAAACATAGTGAAAACATTTTCCTCTTCATTCAAAATCATTTTGTTAACAAGGGTGATAAGGGCTTGTTACCAGAATAATTTTCATTTGAAGAAAAACTTTGTTAACTAAATAATTATGTTATCTCAACCTTGATAGGCATAGTCCCAATCATAATAATTTCATATTCCTTTGGTGGTACTGGAATGGGACAATAAAATTCTCCAATCTTGATGGTCTTAATATTTTCAATTGAATTTAGACCATATTTCTTATCAATCTTCTTGGGAAAATAAACAGTGTGCTCTTTATCATTAACATTAAAAGTAAGTTTTCCTTGATTGCAATCAATAAAAAGCCCCTGCAGTATTAAGAAAAGGTCTTCCAAGAATAATAGACATATTATCATCTTCAGGCATTTCCAACACCACAAAGTCAATTAATATTAGACAATTATTAGCAACTTGAACATGAACATCCTCACATATACCCACAGGAATAGCATTAGATTTATCAGCCAATTGCAAAGATATCTCATTTGGTATCAACTTTTCTAGGAGGAGTCTTTTATAGAGAGTAAAAGGCATGACACTAACTCTAGCTCCCAGATCACACAAAGCAGTTCTAACATAATTATTTTTAATAGAACAGGGAATAGTTGTTATACCAGGATCTCCAAGTTTCTTAGGAACCTTACCATTAAAAGAGTAATTAGCAAGCATAGTGGAAATTTACTCATTAGGAATCTTCCTATTGTTAGAGACAATATCTTTCATATATTTTGCATAAGGAGGCAATTTAATAGCATCAGTTAAAGGAATTTGCAAGAACAAAGGTTTCATCCATTAACAAAACTTGTTATAGTGTTCTTCTTCTTTTGATTTGTGTTTCTTATTAGGATAAGGCATTGGTTTTTGTACCCAAGGTTCTCTCTCATTACCATGTTTATTAGCAAGTAAAAGCTTCCTTAATGTACTTTGTATTTTTAGTTTACCTTTCAGGTTCCTTTTCAATTTCTTCTTTATCAGAAGCATCATTCTTTTCATTACCACTTTTAATTTCAGCATCAGAGATTACGGATGGAAATGGGTACCCGATACCCGCTAACCTGACGGGTACCCGCATCAAATGGGGAGGGTTTGGTTAGGAAAACCCGTGGGTATGCTTAGCGGTAAAAAGTTACCCATCGGGTCAAGCGGAGGCGGGTATGGGGGTGCCAAACCCGCATACCCGCAAACCCGACTATTGCACATGCTGGTTGAATTATTTTGTTTGCATGATACACATGTAAGTGTTTCTGGTTCTGTAAGGACCCCAGACCGGCAGTCTGAAACCCTACGTATGCATACATTCACGATCCCAGAAAGATCAGTCGTGAACAACATACACAGTTGGCACACAGAAATACATCATCCATTACACGAATACATAAAGGTATTACATAAAAGATCACATGATCAAGTTTAGCACAACTGCCAAAAAGGGCAGGCTACTTAACAAACACAGCGGAAGACAATTAAAACACAACGTAGTTGAGCCCAAGTCACGCCTTAACCTACAGGCTGCTGACCCGGAGACGATCCTAGTTCGCAAAGCCGTCAACTCCGTACTTCTCTTCATAGATATCCTTCGGAGGTTCCTTCTCAAAATCTGATAAGTAGATACCAGGGGCGAAACCATAATGAGTACATTTGAATGTACTCAGCAAGACATCCATCATGTCACTTACCAACATGCAAATATGCTTATATGGTGGAATAGGTAGGCTATAAATAGGGTTCACTATCAATGGTGTTCATATATGATGACACCATAGTTGCAGTCAGGTTAATCTGTATCTTCGTTGAAGAAGATACTTCAGAATAAAATAATATAGTTTTATTTCTCTTGTAGATATCACATGTACAAGAGGTTTGGTAAAGTTTTGTTTAAAGAATATTTTCTCTTTGCAAAACTTCTTGGAATCAGTTTCCAGAATTCTTGCTCAGAGTAGAAAATGTTTTCTTTGCAAAACATTTTGTTTTGTATAACATCATCTGGCTTTTCATCATCGACGATACCTCCACGGTATACGTTTTCATTCCTTTCCGAACTTCACAAGTTCAACACTTCCTTTCCAAAGTTTCCCTTTCAAAACTCCTTTTTGAAAACATTGACACAATGCTAGCTACATGGCCATTCAACTGTCCATATCCGAGGACGCGGCTTCTTCGAAAAAGTTATACTCTGCAGAGGTGTACACATCCACCAGATCCAGTACACCTCCCGTGAAACAACCACGGACTGTAACAACAGTATGTAAACATCAGGTATCTGATCATAACCATCCACTATGTTCAAGCTAGAATATGCCTATCTCTTAGTTGAGTTTAATCTCCTCGGCACCATGTCGCACATCGCCATGACAGGAGACTCAACCGATGCAACCGGAGGGAAAATTAATCCCACACTTTATATGCCTCAACATTGGGAGTTTTGACGACATTCGGTTCGAGGGTACGACGTCCCTTATAGCGATTGAGATAGCACACACTAATAAGAACAAACTTCAAGTTAAGCCCCGTGCCCATGTTGGGGTAGGGTGGCAGTACGGTAAAGGTTGTCCGGCGAAGACTAGGTTATGTGTCATTTTTGAAAACACCACTTTCTCAAAAATGACCACTTCCACATTCCTCCGGAGAACAAGGATCCGCCTTTTCTCCGGGTTTTTCCGTAAAGCCTTTGTTTTGTAGAATCACAATTTTAGGGTGTCCACTTAGGGACTAGTATATTTGATGGTAATAAATACCATAGGGTGGCTTATGGGCTTGGTATTACCAAGTTTAACTACTGGCATAATAGTAACCTATAATATAGTATAGTAGTAATTTCCACATCAAAAATAGTTTTGATAATCAAGTTTTGGTAAAACTTCAGAGGTAAAACATGCATGATATATAATGGTAAGTATTGTATCAGCAAGCATCAGGATGGCTTGCCTGGTATCTCTTTGTGTCCCTGGTTGATGGAGTGACTGGAACTTGAAACAGAGCTTCCCGACACTTCCTTCCTCTTCGTTTTTCTAACGTCGTAAAAAGAATAAAGGACACACATTCAGAACCAAACAAGACAAACAAGGCTACAAGTAATACATACAGCAAGCAATCAAGAAGTACCACCCAAGTTCTCAATTTTTCCCTTAAGAAAAATTGGCATAAAAACTATGGTTGAAAAGTCTGCTTTTTTTCCTAGTGTTTATGTGTGGCCAATTCAATGATTTTTAGTTAAGAACACCATGGACCAGTGGGGTAGAGCACATGTTACTAGACAGTAGGGTGTCACATAAAACACATTTTGATGTCTAAAAATTCCCACAACAATCTCTATGGCTAGCACACATAATTTGCTAAATTACTCAAGTGGTGAAAAAGGTTCATGACAACAAGTCAAGCCTATTTTCCACCATGAGGCAAACATACCAGTGGGTGTTCCACTAGCAAATATGCTCACCAAGAGGTTAATAAGCCTCTGGTCACTTTTATAAAAGTGCTCCAAACAAACAATCTAGCATCCAAAAACTCCTACTCATACTAGTAGAAAATTTAGGAAAAATACTAGACTAGTTTAGGCTACATTAGTTAATTTTATGCACAAGTGTGCAAGATAGCAGAGGAAAAATACTCCTCTAACCAGTACCATAAATGCTACTGGATTCCACAAAATAACATAAAAAGCATAGCTAGGAAACAAGGAAAAACTATGCTTAAAATGCTACACATGTGAGTAGATTAATTCCTAGTCATCCAAGTGTTACTCATGCTTTTATGCTACTTAAGAGGAAACCTATCAGAGGTGAAAACCCTAAGATAATAATGCCACAAGGACATTCCATCCTCTGGTTTCCATACCAAAGATTCATATTTTTCCCTAGGGGAAGACAAGACAAAAAGCATACATGAATATCCTAGTATGAAATTTAGACTTTAAGCATTTCTATTTAAATCTATTTCAAACACAAGCACCAAGTATCTAGAGGTTCTATAACCAAAATAACAGTACCTAAATGGTACTAGTTTCATGAGAATTAATCTAGCAATAAGCCTAAAAAGCATCTAAAGATCTACTCAAAACATATATAAAAGAAACACATCTAGTGTGGGGGAAATAATGTTTCCACCAAAAATGCAATGAAACCAGTGGGTGTTCCACTATCATATCAAAGCATTAAGAGGTCACAATGCCTTTGGTCCATTTGATAAAAAATTAATAAAATGCTAAACTAGCACCTAGTGCAATAACAATACTAGTAGAAAATAATAGGGTGCTTAAATAAGCAAGGCACTGCTACTCATGTTATTGTTTTCACACAAGTGAAAACTTTAGGGGTCAAGTACTCATAACAAACTTATCAAAATGCTACTGGACCTATGATACAACCCAAAAAAATATGTGGCTAAGCAACCACAAATATTAATACCAAAAATTCCACACATGAGGGAATTTTTCCAAAACATTTTCATAGTAATGATTAAACTACTCATGCTTTTCTACCAACTCAAATGCAATCTAGCAGAGGTGATAACAACACAAACTAAGTACCAACATGGTACTGGATACACTCAAAAAATCCAAGTGCTAGCACATCAACTCATCACTCAAAATTCATATGCAACTATACACTAGAGATAAACATATGCTACTAACAAATATCATATTCTTCTCCACTCAAGTCCACACAATCTAACATGCTAAAATATCTAAGTAACACTTAGAAAACAAGTTCACACAACTTTTACATGCTAGAAAACAATAATGCAACACAAAAATATAATCACAAAATTTAAATAGCTAAAATGCCAAAATGGCAGAAACAAGCAATTAAAGATCTGTCCACCAAATTTTCTAGGATGCTCTAAAAATTAAACCCTTTAGGTTTGGATAGCCCTAAACATATACAAGACCATCCAGTTGAGTTTGCATCAAAAATCATCTTTAATTAATTTATAAAAATCACCAAAGTGCTCTCTGGTGTTTTACCAAATTGCATGCCATTTCAAAAATACAATGAATTTGGAAACGAGGTTAAATG
The DNA here is from genome assembly GCA_028641055.1 of Alopecurus myosuroides. Taxonomy (NCBI): domain Eukaryota; kingdom Viridiplantae; phylum Streptophyta; class Magnoliopsida; order Poales; family Poaceae; genus Alopecurus; species Alopecurus myosuroides. The sequence continues at coordinate 254,762,982 of CM054058.1, forward strand.
CTACTGTTAGGAAATTTCAAGGGCTTTCCAATGCAATTGGCCTCACTTCATTTGGGGTTGTGAAATTAAAATGGTGCTCATTTTGGTGTTTCTGGTAGCTGTTACCAAAACATTTTTCATTTCAAATACATCCATCCAAATGTAGATCTACAACTTGGAGATGGTTTAGAATTAGTTTGTGTACCTCTGTGAATTTTTGTTTGGTCAAAAACATCTTTTAGGTTTCCTTTTGAGTCCAAAAGTAACCATGCTACATTCTGCAAAAAAAGAAATTGGAAAAAAAGTGTTGTTGGGCCAGATCTGGTAACGGGCCGCCCAGATCTGCGGTTACCGCAGCCGGATCTACCCACTGACGCTGACGAGCGGGCCTGGCTGCCACGGGGCTGCCACGCAGGCGAGGCGCAGCCCCACCAGCAGGTTTGACATTCTCCCGCGCGGGTCAAGGCGCTGACGCCATGCGCGCGTCACGGCGACATCATCGCCGGCGGGAAAAGCTCCGGCGAGCACGAATACCGTCGATTTCGATCATCACTCGTCGATTCAAACACACTCGCACGTTGGTCTCGTCGTGGGGAAGCTAGTGCACGCAACCTCGCTTCCCGGGAGGGAGTCAGAGAGCGGCGGCGACGGCGTGCGGCGGCGGCCGGACCACGGCCATGACACGGCGGCGTTCTAGGGGGTTAGGGAGGGGGAAAAACGACGGGGAGGATCCCCTGCTCACCGTGAACGTGCTGGGATGCTCGGTGACGGAGGAGGGAGCTCGAGGCGGCCGGAATCCCTCGCCGGAGTCGTCGGGCTCGGAGAAGGGAACCGGACGGCGCGGCGTCTATGGGTCGTTTCACCTCGATTCTTCTGGCACCGAGAGCAACCACGACCAGGCGGAGAGGATGGCGCACACGGCTGCCGGCGGCGAGGTCTCTATCGGCCTAATCGACGACGACCTCATTTCGGGCTAGGGTTTGGTTGGGATATTTTTGAGCAGAGAGGGTGTGCTCGAGGGGGGGGAGAGAGAGGGGCAGGTAGAGCACATGGGAGGGGTTTTTATCTACTTTGCAATCTTCTAGTCGAAGCAAAGAAATCATGGGCAGCCATGCCCTCTACTTCGTCATCTACAGGAAGAAGAAGGACATGTGTGACTAGGATTACATTTTGGTCCCTGCTCTTTACAAATAGGTCCTTTTCCTCTCTGTAAATTGATGTTTTCCCTAAGCAAACAAAGTTAAAATTTGAAATCCTTTTGCCCAAAATTCTAATTAGTTGAGATGTACAACATATGTGAAAATTGGCTCAATTGGATAAACTTGTAGTTCAAAGTTGTTCAAATTTGAATTCTTACATAAATGGACATTGAATTTATTAACCTACTTAGGAGCTTCCAAAAATGATAATTTTTGGCACACATTCCTTATTTGATGTGTTCCTTATGTGGTAGAAAATTCAAGTCATTTTGAGTTACTTCATAGAACAAACTTGTTCAAATTTCAAAAAGGTGCTGTCAAGAAAACAGGGGTTTTTGGCAACTTAAATTATTCAAAAACTTGTGCCCTTTTGGTTTTCATCCTCATTTATGATATAGAGCATGTGGTATTTATTTCATGGCATTTGGAAAAAGTTTGTAGAACAAACTTGTTCAAAATCCCAAATGTTGCTGTGGAGAAAATTCATGTTTTCAGGGCTTTAATGGATTCAATTCTTGGTCTCCTCTTGTGTGTGTTCCTTATTTGATATAAGGAAGCAATGGTATGAATTTCAAATCATTTGAGGAAAGTTTCCAATAGTAACTTGTTTTAGTTTTCTGTTTCTGGAAATATTGGAATTTCTATTTAATAAAGCACTAGGCTTTTCTTTATCAATCCTTTGCCAAAATATTTATGTGACTAGAGATAGCAAGTAAATGCTCTCTAATACTATTGTTTTTAATCTTGCAAGATTGGAAAAACATTTGATAATATTTTGGTGAAGCATCTAAGAATGCCTCCTTTTCTGATAATCTTTTAGGGAAAGTTATTTAGTGTTTCCTCTTTCTTAATTTAGGTCTTGGAATAATATTCAACAAGTAGTAGGTTCATAAGATAGTTTTGTAAAACTCTTTGATCAATATTTACTTTAGAAAATATTGCCAAGGTCATTGGAACAATATGTTGAATATTTTTATCCCTGGAACAATATGTTGAATATTTTTAGTTCACTGCTTTGCTATCCTTTTAAGTTTGCAAGTTTATATAATTAGTTTGTTTAGTTGCACTTAAACAACCACAACAAACACAACCAAGGTTTATTAGTAAATCAATTAGCAAAACAACTGTGTTAACAGGTATTCCAAAATTGGGATGTGACAGGTCTTCCCCCCTTAAAAAGAATCTCGTCCCCGAGATTCACAAGCGAGGACTAAGGGAGGGCCAACAAACACAATGTTAGTGTTGGAGTGCAGGTGCTTCCCCCCTTTGACTATTCTTGGGAGGCGGGGTACTCCCCTAACTTAGCAAATTCACTTTAAAAAAGCACACCAGTACTATTTTAGGTCAAAAACTTTTGTTTCCTAGTTTGGAACAAAAATTAAGGTTAGTGCAGAACTACCTGGAAACGTACTGTCAATTATTTACATGAGTTCTTAGCTATATCCCACATCTTACATAACACATATGGAGTGGTGTACCACCCTCTTAATAAGGTATATAAGAAGCTAAAAATATAGCTTGTGGGTGCAAAGGTTAGGTTGCTAAGGTAAAACAAACAGACAGAACAATAGCCACGGCAGTGGATATTACTCACCACAAGCGACTATCACTTAATGTGTTCATGATTTTAGTTGGATGTTTTTGTTTCATAAGATACTCTTAATCACAATCATAACACAAGTATAAACTCATGCTAAGGTAAAACATTTAAACAAAATCCAATAAGCAAGCAAACAACACCACAGATGAATAGACTATTTATTCACTAGGTTATTGTTTATTAGAGGTTTTGGAATCCATCAATCATGAACAATTAGCAAACAACCAGTAGCTAAAAAAACCAATGAATTCAATCATACAGATACTCTAAAACACCATCTTCACACAAGATAAAACTCCTGTTACACAGGCATAAAAATCAGGACTGCACAAATAACACACTAGTTATGAAAAATCTACACCAGCATGCTATAAGAGATAATCATATCCTATAACCATAGAACATGAAACTAAATAATTCATGGCATGATAACAGAAGTAATAACTTCCTAAACATGCTATATCAACACATATACTCATAAAATAAAAGAGGGTACTACTAGAGCAAAAATCACCATTTTCTAGTGGTGAAACTAGTTTTCGCGCTAGAGAAGCAAATAATGCTATTATGATGTTTAAATCTAAACAAGCCAGACATGAACTTAAATGTACCTTATAACAGTACACAAAACTTACACATGCTAGTAAGCACAAACATCAAAACAATCCCATGATACAACTATTAAACATGCAGAATTTTCTTCTAGCAATTTCTGTTTTTCTTAAACAATTACTAGCAAACAAGCAAGGTATAACTCACACAACCAGTAGCTATGAAATTAATGAAAAGTTATCTAAACCTTCTCACAAATCCATACACTCAATTTAAAATCATTCACAAACAATCTACCAATCAAGAGGAATTTATTGTATTTTGTGAACAATTTAATTTTAGCACACGATAGTGAAACATTTCTTAACATGATACCCCTAAGGAATATTATGCTAACAAAAGGATCACACCTAAACATACTAGTATTTACTAATAAGAAATAAACTTCTCACTTGCATAAGTGAAAAGAAACAATTATATTTTCCATGGTGGAAAATAGAAATCAATCACATAGTGAAACATGCTATTTTCACACATGTGTATGGTTGGGGATTTTCATCCTCAAGATAAAATACAATGGGACCAGTGGGCTATGGCCTACTAATACCAAGTAAAAATAGGTACTAAGCCTCTGATTACTCATGAAAAACCTTGCATACAAGATAAAAATATAAGGCTATTTAGTCTAGTGAAACAATACTAGTGCATATTGATAGCAATGCTTACATATGCTTTACTTTTAAGAGGCATGCAAGCTAACATAGGTACAAGCATAAAAATAACAGTACCTAAATGGTACTGGCCTCAAGGAAAACATAGCACAAAAATCTACTAAAAAGTATACACAGATCTAGCTCTCACAAAATTTCCAAATAATATAAAACTGGAAAAATAGCAAATGTTACTCATGCTTTGCTATAAGATCACAAGCAAGTTAATGAAGATAACAGCATATAAATAACAGTACCAAAATGGTACTGGATCTATCATAACCATAACAAAAATCTAGGTACAACAAATCTATAAGGATTTGCCCACTCAACAATCCAAATAATAAACTAGAAGGTAACAAATGCTATTCATTTTTATTCGAGTTTTCAATCATGCACACACTTTCTAGGGTAGATTTCTTGTAAGAAAACAACATAATCACAAGTCCTAACAACTCCATATAAGTTAGGAAGCAAGATTGAATAAAACACAAATTTATTTCAATCAAGAGCACACAAAGAAACAAAAACAGGAAAACTGTTGTTTTCTAGGTCTATCATAATCATTTCATCGTTCACTTAATTTCTAAACCCCGAGTTTCATAGTACCTACAATGTCTATTAAGATTTGGTTTCCAAAGTGGATACACCTGGTATCCTATTGACTAGTAAACGAATAGGTCATCATCTTATTTTCTCGTGACTTCTCCTTTTTACCAACTCGATTAAAAGGTGTCGTAAGTCACTTAATTTCTTGGTTTAGAAAGAGTTGTCAGTAGTTTGCATGCTTTGGTTAGGTGTCAACCTAAGATTAGGCAAAGCATGTTAGTCTTGTTAGCTTTCTATTTAATAATGTTTGTCCGACAAGATACGACTAGCGTCATCGTCGAATATTGAATTGTGCTCTTTTGATTGGCTTTCTGAGGGGGTTGCGCATCATGGCATGTGAAGACTTCTTTTGCACTTTTCTCCAGAGGAGGGAGGTATATAACTTTTAAAAGGGATTTCTCTTGTTTGGTCTTTTAAAAGGGGACATAAAAAAAAAAGTGCGACATTTAGCCAACATGGTAAAAAGAGTCTTTTGCAAACAGGCAAAACATAGAGGTTTTGGTCAGTATAGGTTGGTTTTCTTCACGCCTTTTCTTCTTTGAGGGTTGTCGTGGTTGGAGCTTTATCTGTTGGAGTGCATCACTGGTAGCAATGCTATCAGCTCGTGTGGCTTGATGGTCCTCTATTATTAGGCACAACGGTGCTTTCCTTGATGGTGGGGAAATGGTGGTGGTTCACGACGGGTCGCATTATGAAGCGAAAACAAGTATAAATCTAAGCAACAAATTCTTGTTTTTGAATGCTATACAAACATTTTTGCTTGCAAAAATCTAACACGAGGCGATTCAAAAACAAGAGCGGGGCAAGCATAAATCTGCAAATTTTGAGCACCCCACAAACATATAGAAGCCTAGATGAATCAAAATCTACACCACACAATAGCACAAAGTCCTACGGACACACATAAGCAAGCCAAAACACACAAGCAAGGCTCCATTGGAGCTACGTCGGGGGAGACGACTCATGGGGTAATCGCTAAATTACTCCAAACTAGACTGATCCAAAATCCTAGAAGTGGCTGAAGAACTATATCTACTTCTGACCATCATCACTGTAGAGCTAGGCAATTATTTTGGTCTTCTCGGGACATCGGCAAATATAAAAGTTTTTGTATGGAAACAAGGTAATAGAAGTAAAGTTTTGATAAAACTTTATGCAACAATCTGTTTTTGAAACTCCAACTATTTTCTGGACAGAAAACTTCAAAGACGAGAGATGTTTCAAAAACAGAGCGGAGCAGTTGCAAACAAGTAAGAAATAAACTCTTAACCGAGAGAGATACTAACTCTATAAGGCCCGCCCTTCGAACCACTGTTCAAGGACGCCCTTGATATGCATTTAGAATCTTTTGAAAAGATATAAAGGAGGGAAAATATACTAAAATTCCCTGAGATAAAAATAATTTAGATAGTAAATAGGTTTTTACTCCAAAATACTTTTCTTTCCTATCTGACGTCCATGCTAACTAAGGTCTCCTAAGGTCAGGATGGCTCTGATACCAACTCTGTAAGGACCCCAGACCGGCAGTCTGAAACCCTACGTATGCATACATTCACGATCCCAGAAAGATCAGTCGTGAACAACATACACAGTTGGCACACAGAAATACATCATCCATTACACGAATACATAAAGGTATTACATAAAAGATCACATGATCAAGTTTAGCACAACTGCCAAAAAGGGCAGGCTACTTAACAAACACAGCGGAAGACAATTAAAACACAACGTAGTTGAGCCCAAGTCACGCCTTAACCTACAGGCTGCTGACCCGGAGACGATCCTAGTTCGCAAAGCCGTCAACTCCGTACTTCTCTTCATAGATATCCTTCGGAGGTTCCTTCTCAAAATCTGATAAGTAGATACCAGGGGCGAAACCATAATGAGTACATTTGAATGTACTCAGCAAGACATCCATCATGTCACTTACCAACATGCAAATATGCTTATATGGTGGAATAGGTAGGCTATAAATAGGGTTCACTATCAATGGTGTTCATATATGATGACACCATAGTTGCAGTCAGGTTAATCTGTATCTTCGTTGAAGAAGATACTTCAGAATAAAATAATATAGTTTTATTTCTCTTGTAGATATCACATGTACAAGAGGTTTGGTAAAGTTTTGTTTAAAGAATATTTTCTCTTTGCAAAACTTCTTGGAATCAGTTTCCAGAATTCTTGCTCAGAGTAGAAAATGTTTTCTTTGCAAAACATTTTGTTTTGTATAACATCATCTGGCTTTTCATCATCGACGATACCTCCACGGTATACGTTTTCATTCCTTTCCGAACTTCACAAGTTCAACACTTCCTTTCCAAAGTTTCCCTTTCAAAACTCCTTTTTGAAAACATTGACACAATGCTAGCTACATGGCCATTCAACTGTCCATATCCGAGGACGCGGCTTCTTCGAAAAAGTTATACTCTGCAGAGGTGTACACATCCACCAGATCCAGTACACCTCCCGTGAAACAACCACGGACTGTAACAACAGTATGTAAACATCAGGTATCTGATCATAACCATCCACTATGTTCAAGCTAGAATATGCCTATCTCTTAGTTGAGTTTAATCTCCTCGGCACCATGTCGCACATCGCCATGACAGGAGACTCAACCGATGCAACCGGAGGGAAAATTAATCCCACACTTTATATGCCTCAACATTGGGAGTTTTGACGACATTCGGTTCGAGGGTACGACGTCCCTTATAGCGATTGAGATAGCACACACTAATAAGAACAAACTTCAAGTTAAGCCCCGTGCCCATGTTGGGGTAGGGTGGCAGTACGGTAAAGGTTGTCCGGCGAAGACTAGGTTATGTGTCATTTTTGAAAACACCACTTTCTCAAAAATGACCACTTCCACATTCCTCCGGAGAACAAGGATCCGCCTTTTCTCCGGGTTTTTCCGTAAAGCCTTTGTTTTGTAGAATCACAATTTTAGGGTGTCCACTTAGGGACTAGTATATTTGATGGTAATAAATACCATAGGGTGGCTTATGGGCTTGGTATTACCAAGTTTAACTACTGGCATAATAGTAACCTATAATATAGTATAGTAGTAATTTCCACATCAAAAATAGTTTTGATAATCAAGTTTTGGTAAAACTTCAGAGGTAAAACATGCATGATATATAATGGTAAGTATTGTATCAGCAAGCATCAGGATGGCTTGCCTGGTATCTCTTTGTGTCCCTGGTTGATGGAGTGACTGGAACTTGAAACAGAGCTTCCCGACACTTCCTTCCTCTTCGTTTTTCTAACGTCGTAAAAAGAATAAAGGACACACATTCAGAACCAAACAAGACAAACAAGGCTACAAGTAATACATACAGCAAGCAATCAAGAAGTACCACCCAAGTTCTCAATTTTTCCCTTAAGAAAAATTGGCATAAAAACTATGGTTGAAAAGTCTGCTTTTTTTTCCTAGTGTTTATGTGTGGCCAATTCAATGATTTTTAGTTAAGAACACCATGGACCAGTGGGGTAGAGCACATGTTACTAGACAGTAGGGTGTCACATAAAACACATTTTGATGTCTAAAAATTCCCACAACAATCTCTATGGCTAGCACACATAATTTGCTAAATTACTCAAGTGGTGAAAAAGGTTCATGACAACAAGTCAAGCCTATTTTCCACCATGAGGCAAACATACCAGTGGGTGTTCCACTAGCAAATATGCTCACCAAGAGGTTAATAAGCCTCTGGTCACTTTTATAAAAGTGCTCCAAACAAACAATCTAGCATCCAAAAACTCCTACTCATACTAGTAGAAAATTTAGGAAAAATACTAGACTAGTTTAGGCTACATTAGTTAATTTTATGCACAAGTGTGCAAGATAGCAGAGGAAAAATACTCCTCTAACCAGTACCATAAATGCTACTGGATTCCACAAAATAACATAAAAAGCATAGCTAGGAAACAAGGAAAAACTATGCTTAAAATGCTACACATGTGAGTAGATTAATTCCTAGTCATCCAAGTGTTACTCATGCTTTTATGCTACTTAAGAGGAAACCTATCAGAGGTGAAAACCCTAAGATAATAATGCCACAAGGACATTCCATCCTCTGGTTTCCATACCAAAGATTCATATTTTTCCCTAGGGGAAGACAAGACAAAAAGCATACATGAATATCCTAGTATGAAATTTAGACTTTAAGCATTTCTATTTAAATCTATTTCAAACACAAGCACCAAGTATCTAGAGGTTCTATAACCAAAATAACAGTACCTAAATGGTACTAGTTTCATGAGAATTAATATAGCAATAAGCCTAAAAAGCATCTAAAGATCTACTCAAAACATATATAAAAGAAACACATCTAGTGTGGGGGAAATAATGTTTCCACCAAAAATGCAATGAAACCAGTGGGTGTTCCACTATCATATCAAAGCATTAAGAGGTCACAATGCCTTTGGTCCATTTGATAAAAAAATAATAAAATGCTAAACTAGCACCTAGTGCAATAACAATACTAGTAGAAAATAATAGGGTGCTTAAATAAGCAAGGCACTGCTACTCATGTTATTGTTTTCACACAAGTGAAAACTTTAGGGGTCAAGTACTCATAACAAACTTATCAAAATGCTACTGGACCTATGGATACAACCCAAAAAAATATGTGGCTAAGCAACCACAAATATTAATACCAAAAATTCCACACATGAGGGAATTTTTCCAAAACATTTTCATAGTAATGATTAAACTACTCATGCTTTTCTACCAACTCAAATGCAATCTAGCAGAGGTGATAACAACACAAACTAAGTACCAACATGGTACTGGATACACTCAAAAAATCCAAGTGCTAGCACATCAACTCATCACTCAAAAATCATATGCAACTATACACTAGAGATAAACATATGCTACTAACAAATATCATATTCCTTCTCCACTCAAGTCCACACAATCTAACATGCTAAAATATCTAAGTAACACTTAGAAAACAAGTTCACACAACTTTTACATGCTAGAAAACAATAATGCAACACAAAAATATAATCACAAAATTTAAATAGCTAAAATGCCCAAAATGGCAGAAACAAGCATTTTAAAGTTCTGTCCACCAAATTTTCTAGGATGCTCTAAAAATTAAACCCCTTTAGGTTTGGATAGCCCTAAACATATACAAGACCATCCAGTTGAGTTTGCATCAAAAATCATCTTTAATTAATTTATAAAAATCACCAAAGTTCTCTCTGGTGTTTTACCAAATTGCATGCCATTTCAAAAATACAATGAATTTGGAAACGAGGTTAAATGCTACTGTTAGGAAATTTCAAGGGCTTTCCAATGCAATTGGCCTCACTTCATTTGGGGTTGTGAAATTAAAATGGTGCTCATTTTGGTGTTTCTGGTAGCTGTTACCAAAACATTTTTCATTTCAAATACATCCATCCAAATGTAGATCTACAACTTGGAGATGGTTTAGAATTAGTTTGTGTACCTCTGTGAATTTTTGTTTGGTCAAAAACATCTTTTAGGTTTCCTTTTGAGTCCAAAAGTAACCATGCTACATTCTGCAAAAAAAGAAATTGGAAAAAAAGTGTTGTTGGGCCAGATCTGGTAACGGGCCGCCCAGATCTGCGGTTACCGCAGCCGGATCTACCCACTGACGCTGACGAGCGGGCCTGGCTGCCACGGGGCTGCCACGCAGGCGAGGCGCAGCCCCACCAGCAGGTTTGACATTCTCCCGCGCGGGTCAAGGCGCTGACGCCATGCGCGCGTCACGGCGACATCATCGCCGGCGGGAAAAGCTCCGGCGAGCACGAATACCGTCGATTTCGATCATCACTCGTCGATTCAAACACACTCGCACGTTGGTCTCGTCGTGGGGAAGCTAGTGCACGCAACCTCGCTTCCCGGGAGGGAGTCAGAGAGCGGCGGCGACGGCGTGCGGCGGCGGCCGGACCACGGCCATGACACGGCGGCGTTCTAGGGGGTTAGGGAGGGGGAAAAACGACGGGGAGGATCCCCTGCTCACCGTGAACGTGCTGGGATGCTCGGTGACGGAGGAGGGAGCTCGAGGCGGCCGGAATCCCTCGCCGGAGTCGTCGGGCTCGGAGAAGGGAACCGGACGGCGCGGCGTCTATGGGTCGTTTCACCTCGATTCTTCTGGCACCGAGAGCAACCACGACCAGGCGGAGAGGATGGCGCACACGGCTGCCGGCGGCGAGGTCTCTATCGGCCTAATCGACGACGACCTCATTTCGGGCTAGGGTTTGGTTGGGATATTTTTGAGCAGAGAGGGTGTGCTCGAGGGGGGGGAGAGAGAGGGGCAGGTAGAGCACATGGGAGGGGTTTTTATCTACTTTGCAATCTTCTAGTCGAAGCAAAGAAATCATGGGCAGCCATGCCCTCTACTTCGTCATCTACAGGAAGAAGAAGGACATGTGTGACTAGGATTACATTTTGGTCCCTGCTCTTTACAAATAGGTCCTTTTCCTCTCTGTAAATTGATGTTTTCCCTAAGCAAACAAAGTTAAAATTTGAAATCCTTTTGCCCAAAATTCTTATTAGTTGAGATGTACAACATATGTGAAAATTGGCTCAATTGAATAAACTTGGTAGTTCAAAGTTGTTCAAATTTGAATTCTTACATAAATGGACATTGAATTTATTAACCTACTTAGGAGCTTCCAAAAATGATAATTTTGGCACACATTCCTTATTGATGTGTTCCTTATGTGGTAGAAAATTCAAGTCATTTTGAGTTACTTCATAGAACAAACTTGTTCAAATTTCAAAAAGGTGCTGTCAAGAAAACAGGGGTTTTTGGCAACTTAAATTATTCAAAAACTTGTGCCCTTTTGGTTTTCATCCTCATTTATGATATAGAGCATGTGGTATTTATTTCATGGCATTTGGAAAAAGTTTGTAGAACAAACTTGTTCAAAATCCCAAATGTTGCTGTGGAGAAAATTCATGTTTTCAGGGCTTTAATGGATTCAATTCTTGGTCTCCTCTTGTGTGTGTTCCTTATTTGATATAAGGAAGCAATGGTATGAATTTCAAATCATTTGAGGAAAGTTTCCAATAGTAACTTGTTTTAGTTTTCTGTTTCTGGAAATATTGGAATTTCTATTTAATAAAGCACTAGGCTTTTCTTTATCAATCCTTTGCCAAAATATTTATGTGACTAGAGATAGCAAGTAAATGCTCTCTAATACTATTGTTTTTAATCTTGCAAGATTGGAAAAACATTTGATAATATTTTGGTGAAGCATCTAAGAATGCCTCCTTTTCTGATAATCTTTTAGGGAAAGTTATTTAGTGTTTCCTCTTTCTTAATTTAGGTCTTGGAATAATATTCAACAAGTAGTAGGTTCATAAGATAGTTTTGTAAAACTCTTTGATCAATATTTACTTTAGAAAATATTGCCAAGGTCATTGGAACAATATGTTGAATATTTTTATCCCTGGAACAATATGTTGAATATTTTTAGTTCACTGCTTTGCTATCCTTTTAAGTTTGCAAGTTTATATAATTAGTTTGTTTAGTTGCACTTAAACAACCACAACAAACACAACCAAGGTTTATTAGTAAAGCAATTAGCAAAACAACTGTGTTAACAGGTATTCCAAAATTGGGATGTGACAGGTTCCAGCCCATAAAGGAAAAAATCCCATAAAATACCTGCAAGTATGGACTTTCCTGAATATGTCGTGTTGGGCCTTTATGGCAAAAAAAATCCCATGAAAACTGCTGCTTTGCATACACAGAACTGAGAAACGCCTATAGTTTAGTACCACCTCGCTAAGCCACTGGATTCGCAGGTGGAGCTCTGCCTATAAAAAGCAGGCTCGGAGACTCATCGAGTTCAAAAAATTTGCTGCCGAGTGTTCAGCTCTGGGAAAAAAATCGCACAACTTTTCTTCAAGTAAATAAATTAATAATGTTAGACCTGATGGGTGCCCGTCGGGTCCTGCAAACACGGTGAGTCGCAGGTCTGGTGGAGCACTGGATCGGCCAGCGAGTATGGGGCCGGGTCGCGGGTGTGGGGAGGAAGTCCGGGTGCGGGTATGGGGGGGCAAATCCAGCCCTGAACCCGGCGGGTGCCATCCGGATCAGAGATAGATATACTATTAAGATCTTTAGCAAGTTCAGAGGATTTTACAGAAGTTTTATGTTTCCTTTTCTTCTTAGTATGAATATCATTATTATTAGTTTGTTGAGAATCTTGTTCAATTCTTTTAGGATGTCCCACAGGGTATAAAGGATCTTGTGTAGCAATACCACTTCTAGTTCTTATTTCATAAGCATGTTTTTCTTTACAAGCATTAACTCGCATATCTTTTTGCACTTTAGCAAGTTGATCAGTTTGAGTTTGAACCATTTGAAAATGTCTAACAAGCATTTTAACATCATTAGAGGTTCTTTCTATAATACCATGCAAATTATCAATAGCTCTAGAGTTTTCCATTAGGTGATTTTATACTCTCATATTAAAATGATCTTGCTTAATAACATAAATATCAAATTCTTCTAAACATTGACCAGGAGGTTTATTTTAGGGAATATCTCTACTATCAAATTATCGGAGAGAGTGTACCTCAATGGGTGATGAGTGAGGGATTGGCTTACATAATTCTTCTATAGGTGGATGATTCTTCACATCTTCAGATTTAATACCCCTCTCTTTAAGAGATTTCTTGGCTTCTCTCGTTACTTCATTATTTAATTCAATCATTCCCCTCTTCTTGGGTGTTGGTGTTCATACTGGAGTAGGGGTCGGCTCAGGTTCAACCATAGTCCAATCATCATGATTTTGGCTTATTTTAGCCATTAATTCCTCAGCTTCTTCTGGAGTTCTTTGCCTCAAAACACAACCAGCACAACTATCCAGGTATGTCCTAGATTCAACAGCTAGTCCATTATAGAATATATCAAGAAGTTTATTATCTTCTAGTTTATGCCAAGGTGTAGCCCTAACTAAAGAATAGAACCTTTCCCAAGATACATACAATTTCTCTCCTTCCAATTGCTTTAAATTCAATATATTTTGTAAAGCAGCATGTTGAGCACTAGCAGGAAAATATTCCTGAAAGAAAGCATTAACCAAACCAATAGGACTATCAATAGATAACGGAGACAAATTATTAAACCAAGTTTTAGCTTCATCTTTTAATGAGAAGGGGAATATTTTAGTAACAAAGTAGCTACGTTTCTTAAGATCATCGGAGAATAAACTACTCAAAGAGGAGAGCTCGTTCATATGTTTCATAGCACTTTAACTTTCAGTACCACAAAAAGGTTCTTTCTCAACAATAGATATATAAGATAAATCAAGAGAGAAATCATAATCCTTATCCCTAATATGAATAGGAGAAGTGGCAAACTTAGCATCGGGAGATAATTTATATTTAACAGCACGACTTTCAATAAGACTTATAACAACATATTTATCCTTCATAGCATGAATTTCATCAATAAGATCATTATTAAGTTCAATATAGGAATCATCAAAATCATCACTAGGATTTTCTCTCAACTCAGGTGAAACAGCAGGAATAACATGATTTTTACAGCCGGCTGTCCCAATTTCTATCACTTCTGGGCCTCGGGTTCCGGACAACAATATGTGTAAACAACTTGCAGGTATGATCAAGAAACAATAATTACCATCATGATTCAATAACATGTTCAGATCCGACATCATGGCACTCGGGCCCAAAGTGGTAAGCATTAAGCATAACAAGTTGCAACAATGTCAATAGCACTACTGGAAGATACTAGGCACTATGCCCTAACAATCACGGCATTATTACAGGAACAAACTCATCCAATCCCTACCATCCCCTTCAGCCTACAGCGGGGGAATTACTCACACATGGATGGGGGAAACATGGATGGTCGATGGAGAGGAGTTTGTGATGACGGTGGTGATGATCTCCTCCAATTCCCCGTCTCGGCAGGGTGCTAGAACGGAGATTCTGAACCCCGAAAAAGGATTCGCGATGGCGGCGGAGCTACAGACGTGTTTCTGGAAAAGTATTGAACCCCCTCCTGTTTTAGGGTTGAAGGCTATTTGTAGTCGAAAGGGGAGACCGAAGGGGCTCTGGGTGGCCCACACCCCTAGGTGGCGCAGCCTAAGGGGGCGCCAGGGGGTGGTGTGGGCCCCCTCTAGCTCTTCTCCTGGCCTCCTTCTAGCTCCCGGGGTCTTCTGGTCTTTTAAGACCAATGGGGTCTTTTCTGGGCAATTTCCCGAAAGTTGTTTTTTCTGCACAAAAATGAGACACCAAGGTAATTCTGCTGAAAACAGCGTTAGTCCATGTTAGTTGCATTCAAAAAACACAAGTTTAGAGAAAAACAATAGGAAAAGTGTTCGGAAAAGGAGATACGTTTTCGACGTATCATGGAGCCGTAAAGATCTCCTCCTCGGGAGTTTCTTGGGAATATGTTAGCTTCTTCTGGCTATCCGGTTTTCTGGTGGGTAACTTATAAGGACCCTCTTCTCCATCTAGCTTCTTATGGATATCAAGCTTTCCAGTGGGTAACTCCGGAGGAACCTCTTCGCCATCCAACTGATTTAGGAAATCATCAACGGGAGCAAGTTCAATATCCATGTAGTCGTCATGTGTCTCGTGCTCGTCATGTGATGTCTCGTGCTCGTCATGTGTCTCGTGCTCGGGAGGAGGAGGATCCACCGGTGGAGGGAGGACCCTGTCATGTTGGCTTGCCAGTGGAGGGACAACCTTGTCTTGTTGGCTTGCCGCGGTCTCAACAGGTATAGTGACGACCATGCGTTGGCTTGGCGCCGACCCTGACATGGTGTTCAGCCGGATAAGGGCTTTTGGCCATAGCAATACTTGATTGTCAAGTTGGCCTAGATTCATCTCGTTGTCGGCATCGGCGGGTCGATTAGGAGGATACAAATCCTGGAATCCCGCTAACACCAGATCGAACCAAACCTGAAGTTTGTTAGCTGGTATATTTCTGCAGTGGTACTTGCGGGAGAGTGTCTGCAAGATGCTCCCCTTCGCAACATCCTTCAAATTGCTGCCCACTTTTAGCAGGAAGGTGCATCCTGTTGCGTCACCCTGCGAGAACTTGACTAGGTCAGAGAGTGGGGTGATATTGAACTGACTATGACTTGAGACGGTAAAAAATTTACCTTGAGGGCATCGAGCTCAGCTAACATCGACGGACCACAAGTGATGGGCGCGTCGAGCAACGATAACATCAACGGACCACCGGCGGCGGCCGCGCCAGACACGGTCGACAGTCCATCGGGGGTGGGCGCGCCAGGCACGGAGGAGCGGGCGCGCCAGGCACTGCCAACGTTGAAGGACCACCGGCGGCGGCTGCGCCGGGACCGAGCAACATCGACGGTCCACCTCCGACGCCTATGTGGATCGTCGGCATCGGCCCCTATCCTCCTCCGGCGATGTAGCCGCAGATTTGTTCAAACACGGCGGGTATGAGCTCATTCATCTTTTCCCCGACCTTTTGCTCAATCCGCTTCTCCATGTTTGCTTCCATGTCCGCCACCTTCTTCTTCAGGAACTCCACCTCCTGGTTCGACTGGTTGTTCTTAGCCTCCCGTGACTCCTTAGTGTTGGGGTCTTTGTATTCAGCAAAACCGGTGAGATTGACAACCTCACTGCTTCGTTGGGGCAAAGTGAATTGATTGTGTTGTGTAGGTTCCACGTCGCTGCTAAACCGGTAGTGCGCCCTGCCACCAGTATCAAATTTCGTGCGATCAGAAACGTTTTGAGCGGAACGTTTGGATAACGTCGCGCATTTCTGTCGCGAATGGCTGAAAAGTGGAGTTTTCTCTTGACGTATTGGTTTGGTCCATCGCAGACTGGTTTTGCTCGAATTTTTGCTAGTTTTACGTTGCGGATTTTTGTCTCTGGCCCAGTAGCCCACTAAGAGACCAGTTGCCTTCGACGAAACTCTCCTGGTCATGTAGAACGTTGCGAAATTTTCTTGGGGCCACACATCCTGTCCTGTTTGACTGCTTTGACTCACTACGACCGACCAGTTGATACCTGGACCCCACTTGTCATCCACGGTAAATAAGCATGCACATAATCTTCGAAATTAACCATGCACATAATCTTCGAAATCATCACAGTTAACATTACAGTGAACAAGCCGTTTCTGAAACAAATCACTAAAATAAAAGGATAGACATCGGACCTAGCGTCCTAGCCAAGGGTGCGTTGTCGCGCCTCCGCCAGCGCCGCCGCATCTTCATTCTGCGTCGAATGGCGGATCTCTTCTGTGGTGTCGGCCTCTAGCTTGACAGTGAAGAGCCGGGCGAGCCTCGCTTGCCGGAGCTCTTCTGCCGCGAAACTCTCTAAGGAAGCTAAAATCCCTGTCTGCATGTGGGGCCACTGCAGGGCCTCGTTGTGGAACTCGACAGCGAGATACTCCTCCTCAACGTCCGAAGGTACGATAGGTGGAGCCGGAGGTGGTGGTGCGCAGGACGAGTTGGCTTGATGCACCTCGCGCCGGTACGCCTCGCGGGCACGCGCACACTCTGTGCCTTGCACGCTGTACCGAGGAAAGTACCTGTGGATCTGCTGCTGGCGGCCCTCCTAGCGACGGCCAGACATAGTATCGGTTGGTCTGCGCACAATGAAGGGGGGTAGAGAGGTGTGGCACAGACGGACAGTTTGGGAGTAGAGAGGAGAGTGTTATGCGCCCGTATTGGGAGCCGCTGCATTATCCACAGTTTGGGAGTGGAGAGGAGAGCTGACCGGGTATCCCACGTGGCGAGTGTCAACCAAATTACCGAATATATAGGAGATCTGAATCATAAAATGCACTCCGAAATGGAAATGAATTGACATGGTTTTACATTTGCAACAATGGATACCCTAGTACTAATACTAATATACTACCTGTAACATCCCAAGTATGAAAATAACCTTAGAATGTTTTGTTTCTTGTTTTAATTCAAGTATTGCATCATGTCATCATGTTTAATTATTTGTTTGCATTTGTTACTATTTGTTTTGCATCTGTTTTATCTTGTTTTCATAATCAAACTCAAACAAATTCAAATGGTTATTTCATACTTGCTGTGTTACAACATTTGAAATAGAAATCACAAATAAAAACAACCCATTTGTTGTCTTATTTTTCATAGTTATCAATTAATAAAATGGTGCTTTCTATTTCAAATAAATAATTCCCAAATTGTTTTCAAACTCAAACTCAAATTCAAACAGCACCAAATTCCAACTCAAGAAAGCTAACAAACTATTCTAATGTTTTAATCAAATTTAATCATAGGGGTCCCCCTATTTAAAAGTGTGATTTTTGTTAATATCCATCTAATAAGGAAATTCATTCAATTTTGGGTTATTTTCCAAACAGCAATGTAAAAGTTTGAAATTTCAAAAAACTAACTTGCCAACTGATAGTTTTTGAGCTGACAAGTCCCCATGATTTTTCTCAAAATTTTTGAAACCAAAAACCCTACCATTTCCTTCCAATTTCTATTGCTACAAAAAAAAACAGAGAAGAAAAAAAATAAAAGAAAGCAAACGGCCGCGCGCGCGCAGCACACTAGCTACCCAGTCCACCTAAGCCCTACCAGCGCGCAGCCCAGCCCGCTACAGCGCGCGCGTACCGCTTCAAAAAGCGTGCGCTCCTTCTGTTCAAAGTACGGCGGCCATCCGGGCACGCCACGTCGGCGTACGGCGGCGCCCGACGGCCAGGAGGCTCTCCGACCCCCTATAAGTAGCCTAGGGCAGCGCGCCAGCTACCCAAGGCCTAGGGTTCCTGTTCCCCCCTCTCTCCGCCGCTGATCGCCACCTCTCCATCTCGTTTCCCCCTCTCTGAATCCCCCACCGGCAGCGAGCTCTCTGAACCCCCGTCGATTACCACCGCAGTAGCCACCCGCTCTCCCCCCTAACTACAGAAACCAGCCTCCCACTCCTTCCTCTCCACGTTGGACACCTGAGCGGAGCCGGAGATCCTCGGTAGCTGCGACGCCGTCCACGACATCGCCGCCGGCCGCGCCACCCCGAGCCTCTGCAACCACGACGCGCCGCGGTGAGCGCACCATCTCCTCCTCTCTCCCTCTGTTGCTCCCGCATCTGCACCACCAGATCAGCACACGCACGCGCCCAGCAAGCAACGCACGGCAGCCAACCACCGTAGATCAACGCCGGCGAGCCGCGGTGTTCTCTGTCAGTCGTGGTTGTTTCAGCGCGTCAGAAAAAATTCAGATCCGCTCCTGTAACTATATCCTCCCTGCGCCCTGTTACCTGACAAGAAACGCGCAACAGCGCAGTTGGTTCAGAGCAACGCTTGCGAGCGCGCGGTCGCGAGTTCGACCCGCGGCCTCGCGGGATAAATCCCTTCTTTTTCGACGGAGTACTGACAGGGAGGGCCCCCTGTCAGTCACTCGTGTGGCCACGCCAGCGCAGCGAGGTTTGGGTCCCCCCTGGCAGTGGCTGGGTGTATCTCCTGTGCGTATAAAACGAATTCAAACAATTTCTGTATTCAAATCTAGTCCTTTATTTTAACAGTTTGGTCCCTGGAATTAATATGGCAATAACTTTAGTTTTACAAGTCCAAATTACAAAAATAAAATATGTGTGCTAGTCTAAATTAAATTCTCTATCTCATGGTATCATTTGTTTTCTGTTTTGAAATTTCAAAATGCAATTTAAATTTGAATTCAAATAATTCAAATGCAATTTGCTAAATTCAATAATTAATTCATTATTAATCCAATAAATACAAATAAAATATGTTTTCCATACCATTTTGAATAACCTATTCAAATATAAATTTTGTTTCATGGTTTGAATAATTTAAATTGCCTAAATAATTTAATACTTGTTTAATTCATTTAAAGTTGATAAAAATCATAACTTGCTCAAAATAAAATATTTTTGAACATGCAAAATATGTTTTCAAACCATCAAAGTGTGAACTTTTCAAATGTGAATTTGAATTTATGATTTGAACAAATAAAATTCAAATAAAATTCACACTTGTTTTAAATTCAATTAAAACTTGTTTAATATTGTTTAAGTCATAATAAATTCATCCTAACTCCTATTTCAAAATTTGAAACATGTAATCCAACTAAAATTTGATGTTCTTTTCAAATATAAATTTTGTTAATTGTTTTGCACACTTTAAGTTGATGAAAACAATAATTGTTTGTGTGACATGTTTAATTAACCAAACTTTCCAAACTTAATAAATGATTTCCAAAACTTGTTAAATCCTTTTATCACTTGCATCAATTATTGTTATTTGTTGTTATTTTGTTGTACCATCATGCATGCATCATGCTCACAACTTTCACCTAACAATTAATTGTAAATCAATTGCTTCCACTTAATCCATGAACCTTTTCCATATGCAACTCAAAATTGCATAGGGGTCCATTTAAATTGTGTTATCATGTTAGCTAGTTTATTTTGATGCAACCATTAACTTGTCATGCATCATCTTGATTGTGCACTATGCCATGATAATGATTGTTTATATTTCTGTCTTGTTTGTTTGCTTCTTCTCGATTAGACGACGACGTTGAGACAGACGATCTTTACAGCACCCCTTCTGAGGATCTAGCTCAGTACCAGGCTGCTGAGTTTGCAGGCAAGTTATCACTCACATGAACCACTGTGTTCCTTTCAACCCTGGTTACCGATACTTTCCGTTGTCTATTTTCTGCTAGCCTTAGTGGTAGTTGTTTCTGTTACGAACCTATCACATGAATCCTTTAACCCTGATATTGCCTCACCACCCCTCCTACAACCCTATTGATTGAGCCAGTGTCTTACTAGTATGCTTAGGTTGTTTTGCTCGAGTCTGTTACCCGTTACTTTCAGTTACTATATCTTTATGATGTTCTGGGGCTCGATGTTTAATCAATCAATCAATCATGCTAATATTATGGTTAATAATAATTTGATGATAAGGCACCGGCAGGAGGCCCTGTGTGGTTTTGAGGCCTGCTAGTGTCGACCCTAATAGGAAAAGGGTCTTGTCTACTGATCCATGATGAGCGCACTACCCGCATGTGGGAAGCGAGTATGGGCGCCCCCTCAATTTGATTCGATTCGCATCTCGTCCAAATCATCTCATTTAGTTCGTGTTTTCCATTTGCCGCATGCATGTTTTTGCGAGCCCAGCGCAGGGTGGAACTTTTGTAGTCGGCATATAGGGGGACACGTTCTTAGAGTGCTATGAGGGTCCATTTTCTTCTGGGCTCGATTAGCCGTGCGCCCAAGGTGCTTTGGGCCTGATGCGAAGAAGAGTTGAGTTGTGTTGAGTGCCCCGCTTGGTGGGAGGCATCCCATCTGGCGGGTTATTCATACGTGTACGGCCAAATTGGTGCAACCCTGCAGGGATAATCTTCTCGAGAAGCCGTGTTTTCCGCGGTTATGGTTAACTTGGTGAAAGTACTGGCTAACAAGTACTCAGGACAACTTAAACCTAACGATTCACAATCTCACCCCCATGATTAACAATTTGACTAGTAATAGGATTATTGTCACAATAACTTGACTCATCTTTAATCCAACTGTGTGAGTTATCCTCGGATTGCTTCTTTGGATAAGGGGCGAGATCCAGGATGGGTTTGTTTGAAGTTATCTTTCAGTTGGTTACTATACTCGATCTTATCTCCTTTCTGATAGTTGGAAGTGATAGAATCTCTGTAGTTGGTTAGCGCAGCCAGTTGCAGCATCTTATATATCCCCTTCCTTCCGTTGAACCCAAGTCATCTGTGCTTGTGTTGACGGGTTACACTTTGGTGAACTGTGAGTCTTGCTTGCCAGTACGTCTATGTACTGACCCCTTTGGGGCTGTGGTTTCCGCAGACTACGCTTACGAGGATCCAGGTGACGGCTACTACGTGGAGTTTGACGAGGCTGCTGACGAGTAGTTAGCGGACCCGGGCAGGATCCGAGACATCGTGGATGGGCTCCGTCTTTATTTCAGTTTCCGGCTTCTTAAGCCTATTTGGATTTGTCTGTACTCAGACCCCTTTGAATGCTTCCGCTGAGATGTAATGATGTTATGTTGGGACGTGTGTCCTCTGGATGATTGTATTTGCTATCTCTGCCCTAGTGAGGGCCATTTGCAACTTATTTCAATCTTTTGTGTCTTAGAGGCATGTTGTGTTATCCTTTTGTTCAAAGCCGTTGACGTACCATGTGTGTATGGTATGAAGTACGTCAATGGTAGTGTCCTGATTTCTACGGGATAGTTTACATCGACGGTGAACAGTAGCGATGGGTTGTCACACATAAGTGTTGGCCTACTCGTAAGAGGACGCGGGTGCCGGTAAGCCCCGTAATCCCATCAGAATACTGTTCAGTTCGTACGGTGAGTATCCTCTAGAAGTCCGGGTGCGACAAATGGTATCAGAGCCTGTCTGCCTGTAGGATCCCTTTTTACTGGTCGCAGTTGAGTCTAGAAACTATTTTGTAGCTATATAGGAAAAATGAAACGTGAGAGTAGGAATTCTGCCATTTTTCTTCTTTCCTCACCCACCCACCCTTTTCTGGTAAGGAAGTGCAACGTTGTTTTTCTCTTCTCACCTAAACTTTCAAGTTAGGATTTCACGTGTTTTGGGTTCTCCGTAGTACCTCAGGAGTTTTTGGCCTCGTGTTTCCCGATGTTGCTTCAATATCATGTTCTTTTCAACATCCTTTTCGTCCGTTGAACCTTGTTGTTGCTTTCCACATCAGTTCTCTACCGGCGTCTAATCAAACTTCCCCGATCATCTGCAGATGGATCTCAGGTTCTACCCGCAGGTGGTTCGGATGACTCGTTGTGAGAGCACTGCCGGTTATCCGGAGATGCTGAGAGATATGGTCACCTATCTGGGGTTCCATTGGGCACCAGAGTACCAGGTCTACGAGCAGCAGCGAGAGTTTGACCAGACCTACTACCAGGCTATCGTCTACATTCTGTCAGATGATGGCATGAGCGTTGTCCACCGCTACGAGGCAGTAGGTTCCACAGTGGATATGGCCGTGCAGCAGGCAGCTTACGTGAGTCTCACCGTCCTCCGTGCTGACTACTGGGGATTTGACGATTCCATCTATCGCCACATCCCCCGTGGTTACATCACGTCAGCGGGAGTTCACTTCACTCTCCACGGCAACCTGGATACCTACGAGGATGATAGCTCCAGGCTGCACACCACTGCTCAGTTTGTGAGGCACAGTGACGCAGTTGCTTCCACACTGTCTCAGGAGTTGGCTTCAGTCAGGGAGCAGCTCTACCTTGCCCTCACTCGTCTGGCGACGTACACCACAGATTTTGTTGGAGACGAGCGCTTTGCACGATTCGTTCAGACAGCTGGGTTTCCGCTGCCAGATGCTGGAGGTTACGAGCCGATCAGAGGTCCACTTCTCGACCTTGGGCCTGGCTACACTGGGATTCCTCGCTTTGGAGCACAGGGAGACGACGCTTTCTACTTCACCACACCGAGAGTGGCTCTCAGAGCAGTCCCGATCTACGTGGATCGTCGTTTTACCTACTTCCGGAGGATTACTCCGCACCGTATCTCTCGTCGTACTACTCACCGCCGTCCTGCGTGATGAGCATGGGAGTACCGATGTATCCGTTCCTAGCTATGTTTAGTTATCCTTTGTATTTCGAACCATGTATTGGTGTGTTGGATATTCTGATGTATTTGAACATGTGATGATGTACCTGTTGGTTATCTATTCATGCGTCGGAATAATCTATCTTTCGGTTACCAAGTCTATCCTTTTCTGTTGTTGTGCTAAAATGAATGTCTGTTCAGGATGCCGCCAACAAGGAGCAACCCGCCTGAGCCACCTCCGCTCACGGAGCTGTTGACTCAGATGACTCAGGTCGTGGCTCAGATGGCCCAGATCCAGGCTAACCAGCACAACAACCAGAATGCTCCGCGAGTCAGCATCAAGGAGTTTCTGAGCATGGGGCCGAAAGCTTTCGTGGCAACACGTGAGCCCCTGGATGCTGATGACTGGATCCGTGACATAGCCAGGACTCTGGAGATTGCACATGTTGCTGAGGAAGATAAGGTCAAGTATGCCACCTACCTACTGAAGGGTCAGGCAGCTTCTTGGTGGGAGAACTATCAGACCATGAGAGCTGGCTATCCTATCACCTGGGGATGTTTCAAGGATGCCTTCCTGAAGCACCACATCCCAGATGGTCTCATGGAAAGGATGCGTGAAGAGTTCTGCTCCTTCAAGCAGGGCAAGCTGGACGTTATCAGCTATCAGACCGAGTTCAATCGCCTCGCTCGATACGCTGGTGACGAAGTGTCCACTGAGGCCAAGAAGATGGCAAGGTTCCGCCGAGGTTTTAACCCGGAACTGAAGTACGCTCTCACAAATGTCAAGTGCAAGGACTTCGAGGAACTCGTGAACACCGCGCTCAATGAGGAGAATGGGCGCAAGGCGTTCGAGGATTCGCGCAAGCACTCGCGTGAGGGTGGTTCCTCCTCCAACATGACCACCCCTCCGCAGAAGCGCCGCATCTGGGTGCCAAATGGTGCTGTCACTCGGGCTCCAAATGCCCAAGCTTCTCCAGGCTTTGGTCCCCGCCCACCCAACCCATCTCAGATGCAGGGTCAGAGGGTTCCAATGGGGCAGCCAAGGCCAGGCACTCCTCGTGTCGTCACTTGCTACAAGTGCAAGGAGACTGGACACTACGCTGATAAGTGCACTCAGAGGCAGCTACCTCCACCTCCTCGCCCCAACACCAACCAGGCAATGGTTCGTGCTCCTCCGGCTAAAGCCTTCAACTCCAACAACAGGCCTGTCGGGAGGACCGCGAGGGTGAATCATATCAAGGCCGACAAAGCTGAGGAAGCTGCTGACGTCGTTCTCGGTATATTACCCGTAAACTCTATTCCAGCTAAAGTGTTGTTTGATACCGGAGCATCGCATTCTTTTGTGTCAAAGATTTTTGCAAAAGCATACAACCTAGTTCTGGTTCCGCTAAGCAATCAAATGACTGTTCACTCTCCGGGACCGCAAATGTTGACTTCCAAGATAAGTAAGGACAATCAGATCCTAATTGGAGGTCGCATATTCCTTGCTTCACTCATGTTGCTGGGAAATTCTGACATTGATGTCATTCTGGGTATGGATTGGTTGAAGACCCACAAAGCAAAAATTGACTGTGCTCAAAAGTCAATAACTCTCTCTCACCCTTCGGGCCAGATAGTCTATTCTCCATATGGATCAAGTTCTGTTCAGCTGTTCAACCTCGATGCTAAACCTCTTCCTGCAATTGAAAATGTTCCGGTGGTTTGTGAATTCCCTGACGTCTTTCCAGAAGAATTGCCAGGGATGCCTCCGGACAGAGCAGTTGAGTTCGTGATCGAGCTTGAGCCAGGTACTGCTCCAATCTCTAAGCATCCATACAAGATAGCTCCTCCTGAACTGAAATTGTTGAAGGAGCAAATCGATATGTACATGGAGAAAGGTTACATTCAGCCTAGTTCCTCCGCTTGGGGTTGCCCAACTCTGTTTGTTGCCAAGAAGGATCAAACAAAAAGACTCGTGGTTGACTATCGTCCTCTCAACGAGAAAACCATCAAGAACAAGTATCCAATTCCTCGTATCGATGACCTTTTTGATCAACTTGCTGGAGCCTCAATATTCTCAAAGTTGGACTTGAGGATGGGTTACCATCAGATAAAGATCAGAAAGGAAGATATTCCTAAGACAGCTTTCACCACTCGTTACGGTCTATATGAATACACCGTCATGTCCTTTGGTCTCACCAATGCACCGGCAACGTTCTCAAGACTCATGAATTCTGTCTTCCATGAATACCTCGACAAGTTCGTTGTGGTATATCTTGATGACATTCTAGTCTACTCAAAATCCGAGGAAGAGCATGGAGAACACCTTCGTCTCACTCTCATGAAACTTCGCGAGCATCGTCTATATGCCAAGTTCTCCAAATGTGAGTTCTGGATTCCAGAAGTTGCTTACCTTGGTCATATCATCTCTGCCAAAGGCATAGCCATTGATCCTGAAAAGGTTAAGGCAATTGTTGATTGGAAACCCCCTAAGACGGTGAAGCAAGTCAGAAGTTTTCTTGGCTTGGCTAGCTATTGCCGTCGTTTCGTCCAAAACTTTTCCAAGATTGCCAAACCTCTCACTGATCTCACAAAGAAGGACAAAAAGTTCGTATGGACTCCACAATGTGATGAGAGTTTCAATCTCCTGAAGACTAAACTCACTTCCACCCCAGTTCTGGTTGGCCCAGATACTACCAAACCTTTCCAGATATTCTGCGATGCATCTCTCCAAGGTCTGGGTGCAGTTCTTATGCAAGAACGTCAAGTTGTGGCTTATGCTTCACGTCAGTTGAACCCACATGAGCAAAACTATCCCACACATGATCTTGAACTTGCAGCAGTTGTGTTTGCCCTCAAGAAATGGAGACAATACTTGTTGGGTAACAAAACTGAAATCTTTTCCGATCATAAGAGTCTGAAATACATCTTCACTCAGCCAGATCTAAACCTCAGGCAAAGGAGATGGATTGAGAAGATTAAAGACTTTGATCTCACCATTTCTTACACTCCAGGCAAGGCTAATGTTATGGCCGATGCTCTCAGTCGCAAATCCTATTGCAATAATCTCATGATCATGGAAAGCCAACCTCCACTTCATGAAGAATTCCAGAAGCTGAACCTTGGTCTTGTCCCTGAAGGTTACCTTGCTAGCTTGACAGCCAGTCCAACTCTCGAGGACAAGATTCGTTCTGAGCAACTTCGTGATACTGAAATCAAGAAGATTGTAGAGCACATCAAGGAAGGCAATGATAAATTCAAGTCCTTCTCAATTGATGACAAGGGAACTGTGTTCTTTGAAGGACGCATTGCAGTTCCTCAGATTCAAAGTCTCAAGGATATCATTCGCAAGGAGGCTCATGAAACTCCTCTCTCCATCCACCCTGGAAGTACAAAGATGTACCAGGATCTCAAGACTCTGTATTGGTGGCCTGGCATGAAACGTGAAATTGCTCAATACGTTTCTGAATGCGACGTTTGTCAACGTGTTAAGGCAGTCCATCAGAAAACAGCCGGTCTACTCCAACCTCTGAAAATTCCTGAGTGGAAGTGGGACATGATTGAAATGGACTTCGTTACTGGGTTTCCAAAGTCCAAGAAGGGCAACGATGCAATCTTCGTTGTTATTGATCGTCTCACTAAAGTAGCTCACTTCTTTGCTGTCAAGGAAACTATCTCAGCTAGCCAGTTAGCAGAGCTCTACACAGCAAGGATCGTTCCTCTTCATGGTGTTCCATTGGAAATAAGCTCAGACCGTGGAAGTATATTCACTTCTCATTTCTGGAAAAGCTTTCAAGAAGCATTGGGCACTAAACTTCTGTTCAGCACAGCTTATCACCCTCAGTCTCAGGGGCAAGTCGAAAGAGTCAATCAGATTCTCGAGGATATGCTCAGAGCATGTGGTCTCTCCTTCGGCATGAAATGGGAGGATTGCCTTCCATATGCTGAATTCTCCTACAACAACAGCTACCAGGCAAGCCTAGGCATGGCACCATTTGAGGCACTGTATGGTCGCAGATGCAGGAGCCCAATAAATTGGTCTGGAGCTGGTGAACGTTCACTCTTAGGCCCTGACATTGTTAAGGAAGCCGAGGAGAAAGTTCGTATCATTCGTGACAATCTCAGGATTGCTCAGTCTCGTCAGAAGAGCTATTATGATAGCAAGCACAGGGATATGATCTATGCACCTGGTGACAAGGCATATCTCCGTGTAACTCCCCTCAGAGGCACTCATCGTTTTGGTGTGAAAGGAAAGCTTGCACCAAGATACATTGGTCCTTTCAACATTCTCTCAAGGCGTGCAGAAAATGCTTATCGTCTTGAACTTCCAGAAAAACTATCCAAGGTGCACGATGTGTTCCACGTGTCACAGCTCAAGAAGTGTTTCAAAGATCCAGATCGTGCAGTTGATCATGATTCCATTGAACTGCAAGATGATCTATCTTATGTGGAGCACCCTGTTCGTATTCTCGATGAGACCGAGCGTAAGACTCGCAACAAGAGCACCAAGTTCTTGAAAGTGCAATGGTCGCATCATTCCGATAAAGAGGCAACGTGGGACACCGAAGAGGATCTTCGCAAGAAGTATCCGGACCTTTTCACTTCTCAGTAAGGAATCTCGGGGCGCAATTCCTTCAAGGGGGGGCGTTTTGTAACATCCCAAGTATGAAAATAACCTTAGAATGTTTTGTTTCTTGTTTTAATTCAAGTATTGCATCATGTCATCATGTTTAATTATTTGTTTGCATTTGTTACTATTTGTTTTGCATCTGTTTTATCTTGTTTTCATAATCAAACTCAAACAAATTCAAATAAAAATTTCATACTTGCTCTGTTACAACATTTGAAATAGAAATCACAAATAAAAACAACCCATTTGTTGTCTTATTTTTCATAGTTATCAATTAATAAAATGGTGCTTCTATTTCAAATAAATAATTCCCAAATTGTTTTCAAACTTAAACTCAAATTCAAACAGCACCAAATTCCAACTCAAGAAAGCTAACAAACTATTCTAATGTTTTAATCAAATTTAATCATAGGGGTCCCCCTATTTAAAAGTGTGATTTTTGTTAATATCCATCTAATAAGGAAATTCATTCAATTTTGGGTTATTTTCCAAACAGCAATGTAAAAGTTTGAAATTTCAAAAAACAAACTTGCCAACTGATAGTTTTTGAGCTGACAAGTCCCCATGATTTTTCTCAAAATTTTTGAAACCAAAAACCCAACCATTTCCTTCCAATTTCTATTGCTACAAAAAAAAACAGAGAAGAAAAAAAAAAGCAAACGGCCGCACGCGCGCAGCACACTAGCTACCCAGCCCACCTAAGCCCTACCAGCGCGCAGCCCAGCCCGCTACAGCGTGCGCGTACCGCTTCAAAAAGCGTGCGCTCCTTCTGTTCGAAGTACGGCGGCCATCCGGGCACGCCACGTCGGCGTACGGCGGCGCCCGACGGCCAGGAGGCTCTCCGACCCCCTATAAGTAGCCTAGGGAACCGCGCCAGCTACCCAAGGCCTAGGGTTCCTGTTCCCCCCTCTCTCCGCCGCCGATCGCCACCTCTCCATCTCGTTTCCTCCTCTATGAATCCCCCACCGGCGGCGAGCTCTCTGAACCCCCGTCGATTACCACCGCAGTAGCCACCCGCTCTCCCCCCTAACTACAGAAATCAGCCCCCCACTCCTTCCTCTCCACGTTGGACACCTGAGCGGAGCCGGAGATCCTCGGTAGCTGCGACGTCGTCCACGACATCGCCGCCGGCCGCGCCACCCCGAGCCTCTGCAACCACGACGCGCCGCGGTGAGCGCACCATCTCCTCCTCTCTCCCTCTGTTGCTCCCGCATCTGCACCACCAGATCAGCACACGCACGCGCCCAGCAAGCAACGCATGGCAGCCAACCACCGTAAATCAACGCCGGCGAGCCGCGGTGTTCTCTGTCAGTCGTGGTTGTTTCAGCGCGTCAGAAAAAATTCAGATCCGCTCCTGTAACTATATCCTCCCTGCGCCCTGTTACCTGACAAGAAACGCGCAACAGCGCAGTTGGTTCAGAGCAAACGCTTGCGAGCGCGCGGTCGCGAGTTCGACCCGCGGCCTCGCGGGATAAATCCCTTCTTTTTCGACGGAGTACTGACAGGGAGGGCCCCCTGTCAGTCACTCGTGTGGCCACGCCAGCGCAGCGAGGTTTGGGTCCCCCCTGGCAGTGGCTGGGTGTATCTCCTGTGCGTATAAAACGAATTCAAACAATTTCTGTATTCAAATCTAGTCCTTTATTTTAACAGTTTGGTCCCTGGAATTAATATGGCAATAACTTTAGTTTTACAAGTCCAAATTACAAAAATAAAATATGTGTGCTAGTCTAAATTAAATTCTCTATCTCATGGTATCATTTGTTTTCTGTTTTGAAATTTCAAAATGCAATTTAAATTTGAATTCAAATAATTCAAATGCAATTTGCTAAATTCAATAATTAATTCATTATTAATCCAATAAATACAAATAAAATATGTTTTCCATACCATTTTGAATAACCTATTCAAATATAAATTTTGTTTCATGGTTTGAATAATTTAAATTGCCTAAATAATTTAATACTTGTTTAATTCATTTAAAGTTGATAAAAATCATAACTTGCTCAAAATAAAATATTTTTGAACATGCAAAATATGTTTTCAAACCATCAAAGTGTGAACTTTTCAAATGTGAATTTGAATTTATGATTTGAACAAATAAAATTCAAATAATATTCAAACTTGTTTTAAATTCAATTAAAACTTGTTTAATATTGTTAATTCATAATAAATTCATCCTAATTCAAATTTCAATATTTGAAACATGTAATCCAACTAAAATTTGATGCTCTTTTCAAATATAAACTTTGTTAATTGTGTTGAACACTTAAACTTGATGAAAACAACAAGTGTTTGTGTGACATGTTTAAGTAACCAAACTTTCCAAACTTAATAAATGATTTCCAAAACTTGTTAAATCCGTTTAACACTTGCATCTATCATTGTTATTTGTTGTTATTTTTTTGTTACCATCATGCATGCATCATGCTAACAACTTTCACCTAATAATTAATGGTAAATCATTTGGTTCCAACTTAATCCATGGACCTTTTCCATATGCAACTCAATTTAGCATAGGGGTCCATTTAATTTCTGTTATCATGTTAGCTAGTTTATTTTGATGCAACCATTAACTTGTCATGCATCATCATTGATTGTGCACTATGCCATGATAATGACTGTTTATATTTCTGCCTTGTTTGTTTGCTTCTTCTCGAATAGACGACGACGTTGAGACAGACGATCTTTACAGCACCCCTTCTGAGGATCTAGCTCAGTACCAGGCTGCTGAGTTTGCAGGCAAGTTATCACTCACATGAACCACTGTGTTCCTTTCAACCCTGGTTACCGATACTTTCCGTTGTCTATTTTCTGCTAGCCTTAGTGGTAGTTGTTTCTGTTACGAACCTATCACATGAATCCTTTAACCCTGATATTGCCTCACCACCCCTCCTACAACCCTATTGATTGAGCCAGTGTCTTACTAGTATGCTTAGGTTGTTTTGCTCGAGTATGTTACCCGTTACTTTCAGTTACTATATCTTTATGATGTTCTGGGGCTCGATGTTTAATCAATCAATCAATCATGCTAATATTATGGTTAATAATAATTTGATGATAAGGCACCGGCAGGAGGCCCTGTGTGGTTTTGAGGCCTGCTAGTGTCGACCCTAATAGGAAAAGGGTCTTGTCTACTGATCCATGATGAGCGCACTACCCGCATGTGGGAAGCGAGTATGGGCGCCCCCCTCAATTTGATTCGATTCGCATCTCGTCCAAATCATCTCATTTAGTTCATGTTTTCCATTTGCCGCATGCATGTTTTTGCGAGCCCAGCGCAGGGTGTAACTTTTGTAGTCGGCATATAGGGGGACACGTTCTTAGAGTGCTATGAGGGTCCATTTTCTTCTGGGCTCGATTAGCCGTGCGCCCAAGGTGCTTTGGGCTTGATGCGAAGAAGAGTTGAGTTGTGTTGAGTGCCCCGCTTGGTGGGAGGCATCCCATCTGGCGGGTTATTCATACGTGTACGGCCAAATTGGTGCAACCCTGCAGGGATAATCTTCTCGAGAAGCCGTGTTTTCCGCGGTTATGGTTAACTTGGTGAAATTACTGGCTAACAAGTACTCAGGACAACTTAAACCTAATGATTCACAATCTCACACCAAATGATTAATCACTTGACTAGTAATAGGATTATTGACACAATAATCTGAACCATCATTAATCCAACTGTGTGAGTTATCCTCGGGTTGCTTCTTTGGATAAGGGGCGAGATCCAGGATGGGTTTGTTTGAAGTTATCTTTCAGTTGGTTACGATACTCGATCTTATCTCCTTTCTGTTAGCTGGAAGTGATAGAATCTCTGTAGTTGGTTAGCGCAGCCAGTTGCAGCATCTTTTATATCCCCTTCCTTCCGTTGAACCCAAGGCATCTGTACTTGGTGTTGACGGGTTACATTTTGGTGAACTGTGAGTCTTGCTTGCCAGTACGTCTATGTACTGACCCCTTTGGGGTTGTGGTTTCCGCAGACTACGCTTACGAGGATACAGGTGACGGCTACTACGTGGAGTTTGACGAGGCTGCTGACGAGTAGTTAGCGGACCCAGGCAGGATCCGAGACATCGTGGATGGGCTCCGCCTTTATTTCAGTTTCCGGCTTCTTAAGCCTATTTGGATTTGTCTGTACTCAGACCCTTTGAATGCTTCCGCTGAGATGTAATGATGTTATGTTGGGACATGTGTCCTCTGGATGATTGTATTCGCTATCTCTGCCCTAGTGAGGGCCATTTGCAACTTATTTCGATCTTTTGTGTCTTAGAGGCATGTTGTGTTATCCTTTTGTTCAAAGCCGTTGACGTACCATGTGTTTATGGTATGAAGTACGTCAATGGTAGTGTCCTGATTTCTACGGGATAGTTTACATCGACGGTGAACAGTAGCGATGGGTTGTCACACATAAGTGTTGGCCTACTCGTAAGAGGACGCGGGTGCCGGTAAGCCCCGTAATCCCATCAGAATACTGTTCAGTTCGTACGTTGAGTATCCTCTAGAAGTCCGGGTGCGACACTGCCTCCTCGCCCATTTCGATGTCTGTTCCGCGCCATCATCCGTGTTACATGCACTCCGAAGAATAGGAGATTTATAGTAACTGAAATTAGCATCACAAAAGGTTCAACAACAGGACCACAGTTAACCAGAACTTTTTTTATGCCAACATCCACTCCGAAGCCACATCCACAGTTTCACATCATCCAACGGATATTTTCCTATGCCAGCATGCATTCCGAAGCCACATCCAGAGGTTCACATCATCCACTGGAACTTTCCGAAACCGCGTCCACAGAAACACTAGTAGAAAAGCATCATACATGTTTAGCACATCTACAAAAAAGAAGCAGATATACTTCCAAACGTACAAAGATGAGTGACAAAACTACCTCACGTGTACAAATGACACAAGTACAGAGGAGATAAACCACTAGACCCGGTGGCATAACCAAGCTATTAGGTCCTTCTAAATGCTACTAGGTTTAGAGGAGTCTCCCTCTTCATTTTAACATTGCACAGTTTAATCATCGGCACTCTAATCAAACACAAATATGGCACTCTTTTTTCAATGGTACGCCAACTGGTAGAGAACCAAGCCTAGATAGGGGCCTCATAGTAAAGAAGCACACACAAATCAATGAAATTATCAAACACTTGCCAAGGAATATGCAGAACCAATATGTCTCATGCATTACAGACAAAATCATAATTGGGGCCACATAGTAAAGAAGCACACAGAAATCAATGAGATCATCGAACACTTACCAAGAAAGATGCAGAACAAATGTAGTTGTACACAACACTAGGTAAGTGACAATATCTCACCGAGAGAAGGTGCAGAGTTTAATCATCAGCACACAGAACAGAGAATGAACATAAAATAAGCAAGCCTCATACATAAATTGCAAAAAAATTCCAAAGGGTCAAGCTCCACAGGACCAGGGAGCATGAACAAACAATGTCCGTCTAAACGCTACTAGGTACTGGGAGTAATCCTTTGGATTTTAGCATTGCACAGTTTAATCATCGGCACATGCAACAAAACAGAGAAATGAATAACAGCTAGACTCAGGTTGACATAATCTAATTAAAGACCAAAGTAGTTTTTACCTCGTTCCATAATCTTGCAAGAAACTTAGAATGTATCTCAAATTCACATTGGTGTCCTTCGCACTCTCCAACAGGGTGTCTTTTCCCCTCTGGAGCATGTCACACTTCTCTTCGGCTACTTTCAAAGTTTTCTTCGCACTCTTCAGCTCAGAATCAAGCTTAGTAACCAAGCCATGCATGATCATATAGTTTCTCTTTTGTTCCCGCAGTTCCAACTCGTGTGCTAGCATTTTTGAAGCTTTCATCGCCTTGTCCAGCCTGTCCTCGCAGCAGACGTAACAGATTAGCTTCCCAATGCTGGTATCATCAGCCAGCTTGCAAACTTCAGAGAGACGATGAGATTCAATTGTCTCAACTGACTGTTGCGCCAATTTCTGAATTGTCTCAACTGACTGCTGCACCAATTACTGAATTTCAGTACGCGACATGCTGCAGAAGTCACAGCCTGCACTGTGGTCCTATAGCAAAATACGAAAAGAATAAAAATCAAAGAAGTGTCGACGAAGGTGAAAGGAGATAGATGAATCTTAAGATAACATTTGGCTACAGGACTAATTTATATGCTATTTACCTCGGCTATCTGAATAACAGGGGGCTTTGCGAGCTCTGAGGCCTTGTTCAGGTCGATCTCCATTTGGGTGGGGAAACGCTCTCTAAGAGCCCTGTAACGATAGCATGAGCTAGATCCATGGCCGGTGGTGACTTAAAACATCAACGGTGACCTACATCCGTCGGCATTTAACCTATATCCGCTGGTATCAAACCTAGATCTACCGGCATCTAACCTACATCGCATTGTTTGGTTAAGGATGGGGAAGGGAGGGAACCATGGCTTACCAATCATTGTTTGAGAATGACGCCGAGGACGGGGGAGGGAGAAGCCGATGCAGCCGCCCTTGGGGCGGGAGGGCGAAGTGGAGGCTTTATGTGGAGGCCGCTTTCAGTGGAGGAGTAGACGAGTGGGCGAGGAGCGCGGTGTGGTGGATATTTGGCGTTTAGACGCTGGCGAGTGGGACACTGCGTGAGGCTGTTTCCGTGGAGATTTGGTGCGCGGCTGTTAATCATAATTTATTCTTGTTTTTTGGATTGAAAATAAAAAATAAAAAAGAATAAAAAGGAAAAGAGTTTTAGAATCTGATCGCATTTTAATTCTACTTCTGCGGATTCTTCTTTATTTTAGTTAGCAAATAATTGCAAAATAAGACAGTGCCTAGTGGTGGGGGAGGGGCTGATTCATTTCCACACACCAAAGATCGAATCTTGTTACTCACATTTGTGATGTTGCACCAACTATTGGCTTATTAGGCATGATCCAGCAGTAAAGGAATGTGACAATTCATTGATCGACCGGATCAATGAGTTGTCACATCCACTTATTACTAAATCATGCCTAATAAGTTTTTTGACATCCTTAAAACATGATCGGGTTAAGAAACATATACTAATATAATATACATATTAGCTTCTTACATACCAACATGATACAGGTCCTTTAAAAGTTCTTATTACGCACACACCAGACGACGCTACCAGAAGTAAGAAATAACACAAACACAACGTGCAAGCTGCAACAACGAGTGCACCAGCAGCAGCTACATCATGTACTGATGTACTGCCACTTCCGAGCCTTCATGGCGCTCCTGGCCTCGTCGAAGTAAGGCCGAGGAGGAGGTTCCGCAAGACCTACGAGGATATCCTGCGCAAGCAGCTTCTTCAGGAAGACGTCGTAGGCAGCGTGCTTGTCCCTAACATGGGGCGCACGATACTCAGAGCCATTTCCCACACCCACGGCATGTCGGATCAAACTGTGGCGATCATTGGCTATCTTTCTGACACAAAAAGGGCAGAACAAGTTGCTGTAATGACGGTACCGAATGGTTCCCGCCTGCAGCTTCCTCAGGACATGTCTGCTCTTCGCAGCCATATCGTTCTTATCCGAGCCGACTTCCAGATCTTCTTCCTGCAAATTTGCAATAAAACAAAAGTTAGCAGCACAATCGTATTGGCAAAAGAGTAATATACCTAACCAGATCACAAAGAACATAAAGAAATAGTTCTTCATTTATTTGCATACACTTCATCAAGTAACTTATTTAGCAGATGCGCCCTAAAGAGGACATCAATGTTTAGAAAAATGTGTCGAATTTTATACAACATCACAGTTTCCATTATATATATTTCGTGAACTAATGCACAAAAACAGATAATACACATCAGGAATTCATTGATGATCTAAGATAACATTCAACAGATTAATATTCTAATCAGGACATGTTATTACACCTTACCAGATCAAAAATATCATACAATAATCGTTCTTTAATTATATGCATAAACTGGATCAAATAATTATCATGCACGGGGTACAATATGTGATTTTGCAACAAATTCATAATGTGTCAAGAGTGTCTGCCAGGCAAAATAACTACACAAATTGAAAATGCTTCCAAAAACGTAGAATCTCTAACTCACATGCATGCTAACATGCACACAAAAAACTAGAAGCCATAAGAACAGATGCAACTACAACCTCTGAATCCCTAAAATACAAAAAATCTGCGAACCCCTAAATACAGATGCAACTACAACCTCTGAATCAACTCCAGCAGCTCATCTATATTTGATCATCCATAACTCTATATAGAAAATCATTTAAAAAGATTCATGCATAGATGTTATTAGTTTCACAGCAGAACATCTATATTCAGGACATCTATATTGTCAATATAATGTTATAACTATCGTTCATCAATTTTTTTCCAATGACTCTATTTTGAACAACGACTTTGTGAACGACAATATTTTGTGTGACACCCCAAAATTCATATCAACAAATCCTCCGTTCAACAAGTCCATAAATTCAATAGTTTTAGTAGAAGCAAATGGTTCTAGTACATGTCAAAATTTAGTGTCTAGTACATATCTATTTTTCTACAATGTTTTTCCCTTTGGTCTCTATAAAATAAAATAACATGAGTAGTGCATGTTGAAATCGATAAAATATTCCCATATTTGGTTTGGATGATCATCTAGCCATCCCCCAAATATAGATGATGGGTAGAAGAATTTGGGGACATGTCTAAAAATAGATGATGCTATACATGATCTGCTGGCAACGTTTTTTACCCCTCCGTCATCCATATTTGGTTTCGATGTCCATATAGATGAGCTGCTGGAGATGCTCTAAAATACAAAAAACCTACGAACCCCTAAGTACAGATGCAACTACAAACCTCTGAATCCTTAAAATACAAAAATCCTGCGAACCACTGTAGATGCAACTACAAACCTCCGAATCCCGATGACAAAACATGTGAACCCCTTAGTACAGATGCAAACAGACCTCTAAATCTTAAACTTGCGTGTACAAAAAACCCTCGAACCCCTAGGTGCAGATCCAACTACAAACCTTTTAATTACGAATACAAAAAACCTCGAACCCCGAAGTATAGATGTAACCGCAAACACCAGAAGCCCAAACTTTACAAAAAAAAAACCAAGTATACATGCAACTACAAACACTAGAAGCCCGAACTTGCGTGCAGTCATGCACAAACCCTAGATCTATTGTAACAAATTAAGCCGGCCTGGACATAGATACCTCAGGGTCCTGGTCGTCGACGTCCTCGTCGAACGACTGGCGATCCCCGTAGGGATCACCCGGATCTGCCAGGAGAGGGAAACCAGCAGGCGCCTCCACCACGGCAAGAGCAGGCGGTGCACTCGAAGCGCCATGGACGGCCGACGAACCTGCAGCGGCGACTTCAGTGGTCGCGACGACATCCTGCGGCTGCGACAAACTGGAACCGCCATGGGCGGCTCCTGTGGCGACGACAACAGAAGGGACGACGCCATCGTTCTCCTGCTTCGATCCTTCCATTCTGCGGGACCGCCTCACGGTTGTGCACTCGGTAGTTGGAAGAGAAGTAGGGCTGGGAGACGATGCGGCCGGGGCGGAGTTGGGTTTTTTGCTAGAAATAGGGGGGAGAATGGATGGGGGAGAGAGGCGATGCGACAAGAGCTTTATATACAGAGTGCCGTTTCGAGGCCGCCCCGTTTCGACTGGTCGCGATGTCGTGTGCGCATGCATGGTGGGAACGCGCCGGCTGACTTAGTCAACATAGGATGATGTGACATTTAGTCACTGGCAAGTGGGGCCTGGGACGCCGCGGGACCACCAATCAGTGGCCCAAATTCACCATAAAGCTCACTCCACAAAGTCAGCGAATATCAAGGCTCTATTATACGTGTAGAAAAGAGGATACCGTTTTATACGTGTACGCGTACAAAACGATATGGCACGTGTTTGCTTGCGAAACGTGGTACCAATCTTTGCCAAGTTCACTACAAATAATGGTACGTGCCAACACAACTACCATGTGTATGCAGCCGAGGTGACGAACATGTGGTTACGTGCCAATACGCCTCTGCATTCACACGCCTTGGACATGCACACGGCGTCGTGCAGGTGGTGGTTAGCCTGCCGTGCGTAATGACGACAACAGGACGCGACCTGCACCAGGAGGCGGGATGGTGCTTCGCCTCTGCCGCACGCCTAGCATTAACGCGGTATGCAGTCTTCCCGGCTCTCCAAGCGGCGCCAGGGCCATTGCGGTTTGCATGTCGCCGCCATTTACTCCGACGGGACGCGTGCTCCGACGCGTGCACCGACTACACAGCTTTTCTCAATGGTACAGAGTATAGATCATGCAACAAAATATTTAAATAGGTGTATTTGACTACACAATTTCGCATCGACTACACAGAATTTGAGTCCTGGTTCCGCCACTACCGACGTGTCCTCGCCATAATCTCACCCATCGCCACGCGGCTTCCCCTTTATCGAGGATACTATGCCGCGCCGCCTCCATACTTCGTGGGTGATGTCCACCCAGCAGGCGGCGTGCCGTGGGCTAGACCCGCCGTCAGACGACGACGGGAGTGGCGACGACCCCTGCGATTGGGGGTACAACGAGGAGGCGTATGGGGAGGAGGATCCGGAGTTGCCACAGCAGGAGGCGGCGCAGGAACCGGAGCAGCGCCCTCCGTTGTGGCCTGACCAAGTGGTGGCATACAACTCGTTCGCCACATGGCGCAACCAGGAGGAGTTTCGCTGGGTCCGATTGGGGTTCGAGGAGGCGGGGGCAGCCGCTGTGGCTGCCGCCATTCAGGCTTCCATCGAGGCCGCCCGGAGGGAGGAGTATGCCCACGCTCTCATGGACGCCGAGCGGCTGGCTTACGAGCAGCTCAACGTCAATGCGGCGTCGGGCGAGCAGCAGGCCCTCATCGCGCAGAGGGAGGACGAGTCCGCCTTGTTCATGGCCGCCTAGAGTGCGGCGCACGAGGAGTTCAACGCCGCACGGGCATGAAGAGAGGCGCTTCAGGCACACCGCGCCCGGGTAGAGGACGCGGAAGCGCTGCAGCGGCTGTTTACCCGCTCGCGCGCACGCAACGATGGGCGCGGGCGCGCCCGCTCGCAGGCAGGGGAGTTGCACCGGATGGGGGTGCAAGTCAGGGCTAGGCGGCGCTGTCTCGCACAGGTGGATCGCCCTGATCCGGCAGCGAACGACGATGAGGCTGGCCCGTCCATGGCGCCAAACGATGACCAGGCCAGCATGGCAGGGAGCGACGACGAGGAGGACGGCCGGACTGGCGTCTAGGATAGTTGAGGCCTAATTTATATTTCCCGCCGTATTTTTAATTAGAATGTAATGATCTATACTTACTAATAGATATGTACTACTCTAGTTTTAATTATAAGGCTAATTATAAATGTGTGGTGGGCGCACTAAACCATGGTAGAGCACCCGGTTTAGTTATAAACCGTCGATGCCCCCCCCTCGGGGAAAACGGAGGGAATATTGTTAAAAGTATAGCTAGATTTTTATTATTAATGTAGTTATGGCCTAACCTAACCCAACCAAGCAAAATAGTATTGTGTTCTACCCCCTTCCGACGCGGTCATAGGGGTAGACCAAAGGGTTGACTTCTGGTCAGCAGATCAATGTTCTAGTGAAATGTTGGTCTCTAAAGTGTCGGAATCCTACGTAAACCATGGTGGAGCACTAAGAATACTTATAAACGTGTGCTGGGATCGAGGTGGGGAGGGGCCAATATACTACCCATATGTGTGACTGGTTTCATCGGCATCACATAGGAAGGTTATGCACTATACTTATAGGTCTCGAACCGTCGATGCTCCCCCATTCGGGCAAACCGGAGGGAATATTGTTAAAAGTATAGCTAGATTTTGGTTATTAATGTAGCTTTGGTCTAACCTAACACAACCAAGCAAAATAGTATTGTGGTCTACCCCCTTCCGACGCTGGTCATAGGGGTAGACCAAAAGGTTGACTTCTGGTCAACAGATCAATGTTCCGGCGAAGCGGGGGAATCTTGCCAAGAGGTGGGACCTGCCATTGTCTTGGGTGTTTATTTGGCCTAACCTAACACAACCAAGCAACTGGTTCCACTCTGCTACCCCCTTCCGGCTCACGTAGAGGGGCCAGAACGACAGTTCCGTCTTTTTCCCTAGCGGGGCTACAGTTTCTCCGGAGAGGGGGCTCCGGATCGTCTGAATGCCACCAAATCCCATGGTATGACATACCATGTGTGTTAGAGTGTTTCATAGGTATTGTATGCCCAACATTCCCTCACTCGGTGTGTTATGGCTTCACCAGCGTCGGATTCTCTCTAGCGGGTTCAAGGACTACTCAGAGCCCGAAACTCCCGGATGTGACGAAACATGAGGAATCCTGCCAAGAGGTGGTCCCTACCATTGTCTTGGGTGTTACTTGGGCCTAACCTAACACAACCAAACAATTACTTCCACTTTACTACCCCCTTCCGGCTACGTAGACGGGCCAGAACATCACTTCCGTCTTTTTTCCCAACGGGGCTAGGGTTTCTCCGGAGAGGGGCTCTGCATCGTCTGAATACCACTGAATTCCATGGTATTCCATACCATGTGTTTTATAGTGTGTCATGGGTATTGGATTCCCAAGATTCCCTTTCTTTGTGTGTTAGGCCTTCGCCGGCGTCGGATTCTCTCTAGCGGGCTCCAAAACTATTTAGAGCCCGAAACTCCCAGATCTGACGGAATAGGGGGAATCTTGAGAAGAGGTGGGTCCTACCATTTTATTTGGTGTTACTTGGTCCTAAACTAACACAACCAAGTAATTATTTCCACTTTCCTACCCCTTTCCGGCTCACGTAGAAGGGCCAGACAGGTAGTTTCTTCGTTTTCGCCAGCGGACCTAGGGTTTCTCCGGGGAGGGGCTCCGGAGCGTCTCAATTCCCACCAATCCTAGGGTATGCCAAACTATGTGTATTAGATTGTGTCATGGGTCTTGGATTCCTAAGATTCCCTCACTCTTTGTGTTCTGGCTTCACCGGCGCCGCATTCTCTTTCGCGGGTTCTAGAACTACTCAGAGCCCGAAACATATGCGGAAAATATACCAGCAAGGTGGGATCCAAATGATTGGGAGACAGTCAGTCCAGGGTTCCAACTTGAACCACAAATTTTCAAGAGGCCACGTGGAAGGACTAGGAATCTTAATATTACGGCCTAACAGTCCCATGATAAAGGTTCTAGGGTATAAGTAATGCAAACCGTGTGGTGGATTTAGACGTCTCAAGAGGTTATGCGACAACCGTGTTGTGCACGAAGAGTAGGACATGCATAATATGCACGATGATGAAGTCCATGATCATCAGCTACATGAAATGCACCATATATGTACCATGATGATCAAGTCCATGGTTATCAAGTGCAGGAAATTCAGGATTTTCCGTATTCCAATAATTGCGGACATCACCTGAACCCTAGAGAAAGTGAATACAAAGAAGTGGAGACAAAAAAAAAAGAAATGTGTGCCAATTTCATCTTTGTATTTTTTAACAGATGAAGTGTAAGTATGATCGTGTGCTATTTTCGGTAATCTCTTTCTTTTCCACCAATCCATATATTATATATATGTTATGCAGTACGAGCTTGGAGACATGGATTGCAAATGAGAAGAATGGAAAGAAGAAAAAGAAGACATAATAGGGATTGTACTGAAATTTATGTCCATCTAAAGTACTCGAGCGAACTCTACAAATGTAATTTCAGTATGTACACCATAAGGAAATTCATTGTTTCAATTTAGTTTTTAACTTCGACAATCTCGGTCGGATCCCTCCTAATAATCCGGACCACCCAGAAGAACTTTCTGAAAAACATCTTGCGTGGAATGGCATTTCAAATTATTGTATTGGGTTGTACAATTTATTTCAGATTTATACTCATATTATGACACCATTCCAAAGAAAATTGAATTCCGACAGATCTTGTGTTTTTTAATTTTTATATATATGTGAGCCATAGAAATTTTGTAGGAATTTAAAAATGAGGGAACTAAATGACTTAAATTCACATTATTCAATTTTAATTATAAACAAAGGTACGTGCACGAGATTATCTAAACAGGTTTAGTTTTGTTAAGAATAATGGCTTCGCTACTCCGGAGTGGATGGTACGTATGACCCTATGTCTAGAGACTTTACGGAAAAATGTCCCCACTTTATGAAAAAAACACCCAATTTAAATTACCTTATTGACTTGAAAATTGTAATTTCAGCTTGTATACTCATATTATCACACCATTTAAAAGGAAATTGATTTCTGACAAGTCTTTCAATTTTATGTATTAATTACCGATAGAAATTTGTAGGAGTTAAAAAAGGGAGAATCTTGATTTTAATTCAAACTAGTCAATCTTAACGATAAGCAATGGTATGTGCATGATACGATTTAAAAATATATTTTTTTCCCAATCTTGGTTTCGTTACTGTAGAGTGCAAGATCCGACCCTAAGTTTAGAGACTTCAAGCTAGATCAACCACATGCCATTTCAAATTACCGTTTTGGGTTGAACAAATTTATTTCTACTTATATACCTATATTATGATATAATTATAAAGGAAATTGAATTTTAATATGTTTTAAATTTTATTAAATTTATCCAATTTGTTAAAAAAAATGTCCTTGAATGCCAAGTATTAGTGGACATTCTGAAGTACACAAAACCAAAGAAGGCTGGACCAGCTGACTCAGCTGACTCGTTTCAATGGCACATCCCCAAATCCGCTCCGGTACCTGCTAATCCTTACGGGGTAAAATATTCTCTCCCTACAATCTTCTAGAATTCTCTTGACGAGGCACACGTGGCGGAAGCGGAAACAATCTGGGAAATTGTGACTACACCATCAAATCCTCGCAGTTCCTACTCGCATAGAGTCGTGGAAAGTTGGGGATATACATAACCATGCCTCGCCACAAAGCGTCAGTGCCTCCTCCTGT
Organism: Alopecurus myosuroides; assembly: GCA_028641055.1. Classification (NCBI taxonomy): domain Eukaryota; kingdom Viridiplantae; phylum Streptophyta; class Magnoliopsida; order Poales; family Poaceae; genus Alopecurus; species Alopecurus myosuroides. The sequence continues at coordinate 254,805,737 of CM054058.1, forward strand.
CAAAGTAAAGACGCAATTGATTCTCCACATCTCCCAAATCCACCCCTAGCCTATTTATCGCCCCCAATTGACTTCTCATCCAAGTAGCAACACCATCTCCTTCTCCAAGCACGACAGCACACCAGCAGCAGCCGTTCTCCCCATCGCGATGGTCGTGTTTGCCCTCCTACCCACCATGGGGAGTTGCTCTACCCCTCCCCATCCTCGAGTGGACGAAGAACACCACCTCTAGGTCTAGGCCTTCTCCCACCGCAGTACCCCATACTACATGGCCGACTCGTTCCTCCACACTGGCTTTAACTACCACCAAACCCTGGTCACCCCTCAGTTCCAACTGGAGGTATACCCACGCGACACATCAACGGTCGTGCGGTTCGCCAGCCTGCTCAAAGCCCACATTCTGTACAACCGCGGCTTCCATTGCGGTAGCGAGATGATCGTCTTCACTTGCGCCAACCTCTTCACCAACTACGACGACTCCTTCCCTAGAGGCCGATTCATGCATACTCTATACTACGGGCCGACAATGCATGCGGCGTAGCACGGGGCATCGACGTCGGCGGCAGGATATGCATAGGCACGGGGAGGCGGCGTGAGTTACGTGGAGCCGGCGTACGGGCTGGCGAACGAGGAGCTGCGGATGGCGTGCTAGCAGGGGGCGCCATTTCCAACTATCTATGTGGGTTTAATTAAATTCCAAGTTTAGTGTAAAGTTTGCGTGTGTTTGGGGTGCCAAATTAAAGTTGTTCTTCTATCAGGCCGTGTATTTTGGGTCTACTGTAAGCTCCTTCTACTAGTACTGAAAAAACGTGCCTCTTGGGGCTAGCTTTTGCTATAACTTTATGTTTTTATGTGTAATCTCTGAAGAAACTGTCTCGGTTTGTGCACTGCAAATTCAATTAAATGTATTTCCAAACATTCTTTGTTTCTTCTACATATTAACCTTTCGACCAAAACAGTTGAAAGATGGACAGTCCACACGAAACTTCAAACTATCCGGAGTAATGGCCAGAAATAGCCGTTAGGCTAGCCGTTGTGCTGCCATTGCCTATTTCTTCCCTACCTCGTTCATGTTAGGTTTCCATTCAATTTTTTTTTTTTGGAATTTTCACCTTATCAGAGACTATGTGATCCTCATCGCCGACATGGCCGTATTCAAACAATTCCCGAAGGAGTTGTGGACACGAGGTTACCCGGCTATGCGAGCGCCATTTGGGTGGTGTGTCATGTCTAGCAACCAAGCTATGGCGTCCATGGAGAAACAACTCCGTGGGAGTTCTCTCACCGGTCGAGTGCTAGGGTCACGGCCTCCAGTCTCGCTGGCCGAGTCGTGGCGGAGCTTGGCACACAATTCTTCATTCTGCGGAGCCAAGTTCTCGTCATGGTTTGTGTGCTACTCGACAATTTCTTCGTGCGATTCCAGTCAGCTAACGACTGCGAACGCGTATGTCACACCTCAAAATCTTTCAGGTGCAGCGAAGAGATCATTTGTTTCTCTCGTTGGCATGAGGCCTATGGAGGCACATCGTTGGAGCTTGGCTATCTATGCACACTAAGCTTCAACGACATCCCTTTCCACGCTAGGGAGCCGGAGGCGCTGAACGTGCTCGTCAACAACCTCAACGGCGAGGTGGTGCAGCTGCTACTGGCCTCGGACATCTGGTCCATCGAGGTCAAGACGTGGATGAGGAACCCATGCAATGTCCCAAAGGTGTACCACATAGAGATCCCGCACCCGAGCACCGGCGACCCTATATCTACATCGCTCCATCCTCGCTAGAGAGAATGCGCTCTTACACCCACCCGATCTTCATCTATATAGTCGATGTTGTCTACGGTAGGCCGATCATCATAGACAATCCGCGTTGTCACTCGCGCAACGGCGGGAACGCCTTTAGAAGAAAAGCGAGCTGAGCAACATGCTTCCCAATGTTGGTTTCATGTAATAAATAATCTTTGTATTGACATTAACACCCGATTTATCAATAGATAAACAAGGCCAATGCATCGCCGCACTACTTGGTATTGCAGCGCCGGGTTCGAGACTGCCCGGCGGAGGGGAACGATCCCACGATATAGAGGAAGGCTTTCGGGTCTGCAAATTGTCTTTAGTAAACACACTTATAACATCCTAGTCAATGCGACCACCACAGTCAAAAAAAATCCAGAACTCACAAATATATATCCCGACGACACAATTTTTTTGTTTCGGCGCCGATTTTTTTATCACGGCAACTTCCCCCCTCACACTGACTCGAATTTGGGACTGCAGTCAGGCACATTTCGATTTTTTGTCCCTTCCCCTCTACACCGTCGCGTCGGTACCTTTCCCCTCTCACTGTGCCACCCCTTCCCTTCCGATGGAGCAGCACCGTCGCCAACCACATCCCGACCAGAGCACTCTCTCATGCTCTCCCCATCTCATTGGACCTAGCATCCTATCTTCCCCATTAATAGTATGTGCTTTCTTTGGATCTACGAAGTACAATAGAGTGTATCTAATTTTATCAATGATTTATTTCATACCTCTAATTTTTAGGAGGATCAGTACAAATTTTTCCATAACCCCGAAGGCCTGTGCGACTTGAAGAACGAAGGAAAAAGGTCCAATTTCGTGATACCTATTCCCGGGGACAAAAGTTACATGGTACGTATTGGTTCACCAGGTGCTTGCATATCATTACTTGCTTAACTACCATCCGAATAGCAGTTTAACACACATAGATTATGTGTCATGTAATTTTGGTTTTGTAAACAAAATAGTTGACTGTTGTTTGCTGTAGTTTGTTCCTTGTTGTCTCAGAAAACAGATAAATGACACAACTGGGGACCAAATGAAAATTGTGACTCCAGATGGATTTATGTATAAATTTGTTCTCGGGAAAGAAGAGGGCACCACAGAGATAACGGGTGCAGACTGGGACGACCTTGTCAAGCACTATGGATTATACTACTTTAATAAGATAGTGGTAGATTTGGATCACCATAAATTCATCAAAGCTACTATACTTTATTTGAACTTTTTACTGTGAGGCAAAAGCCCAACAACCTCCTTTATTTAAAAGTAGCAAAAATAATTTACATAGCTATTTACTCAAGAGACCAAGAAAACAAGAGATCAGAGCTAAACCTACCTAAAAGAAGCTATACAATGAGGCTAGGCTGTTAATCCACCTTAAAACACCCTTTTATTTTTTCCTCGTCCTATGAACCAATAGATATGCATCATGAAAGAAATTACAGCGCCAAGCAGCAAACTTTGGTCTAACATGATTCAGGACAAAATCCTTTCTCACTTTCCAAATATTCCAACAGTCTAACAAAACCACTTCAGAGAAGAAAGGGTGGCCAAAATCCTTCCTTGCTGCACCAACCACTTGAAGTAACCGATCACTCGAATTCCTTGAGATTTGTAAATAGTTCCAAACCCTGATACTGTACTTGACCACTCCAATGAAGAGAAGGACCTGCTCGTTGAGTGAGGTTATATATATTGTATCCTCTATCTACAAAGGCAAGTATAAATCTGTAGACATGTATGAAAATGTATATTCTACTAACATTAATTGTAATGTATGATATGAAGATCAACAAGTCAATGTGTTTCAATATCCGTTAGCTATGCAAGGTAACAAAATTAACAATTAATAGATGATGTGTAATCATGTTTGTTGTTACTAGTTTATTCATAATTAGGACATCATACTACATAGATATTAATTTAAAATATTGTGGTTTCTTTCTTACTTTATAGTATACGTAGAAGTACCTGATTGTTTTAAATACAATGCGTCATTGTCGTCACTGTGTTCTAAACATCTACAAAGAATTGCTGATCTCTCTAGAAATCACTATCAATGCATAGATTTTCTTATTGTCCATGAGGTTATAGACATAAACATTGGGGGTGCTACACTAGTAAGTAAAAACCTAAGCCAAACTCAAATGCCTTTTCACATATTTGAATTCAACATGCAACATCATTGATACGTATTATCCAATATGCAGAAGATTAGAAATGGATTTCATCAACAATTTATCATCCCCTCGTTAGGTGTACTATCCTTGTCGATGGAACGAACAAGCCAAAAAGCCAATGTTCTGGGGTTTGTATATGAAAGAGGCGAATTTACGCTGGAGAAGATACGGTGGAATGAATGTGCTAGCAGCCCTGGGATTAAAATCGGATCGGGCATCATTCTCTGCGCTGAAAGGATCAATCCTGCTATCCATATGTGTCTTCATCAAGTACAATAACAACTAGTATTCTGTACAGTAGGGTACTTCAAACATATCACCTAGCTCTAGTAGGATTTAGATCAAGGTCTGTGATGATTCAACGGAGTAAGTAGTACTCCTTTATTTGTCATCATGTGCTACAATGGCAATGCTCAATTATCAATAGATGTACTCATTTGCACCAATATCTTGCAAATTCCGGACGATCCTATAGTAGTATAAATTTCCAAAATCACGTACCTCGTCCAAACATATACGGAATCTCCAATAAGGCATCGACCATCTATAAATCATAGCCGCCGCTTTTGAGGCTACTGCTGTTTTTCTTAAACTGACTCGCATATTTTATATTCGGACCCCCTACTAGATTGTGGACATCCTGGGTCTGCTAGAGTCGGCCGTCCGAACGGGATACCTCATGATGCCGTGTCGGCCATTACATTCGGCCACTACCGATCAAAAATATACCAGAGTTGGTCCGTTTCCAGAAACTGTCTGAGGGCTTCGTTTCCCAGCCGGCCCGGGAACCCGGCTCCAATAAGGCCTGATTATTAGCACCATGTGCTCCGAACCGTCTATGAGGACCGGCTTAGGCCTTTGCACGGGAACTGACTGAGATTGTGGGTATCGTAGTAGTGGTGACACTTTCATGATAATCATAGCACAAAATAGGGGGATAAATCGGCGAGCTGCTACCTTTACACATGATTATTGGCTTACGCTCATGAACTATCCAACTGAATGTTGGGATCTAGATACAATTATCACTTCTCTTGCTTAGTATGGTGATTGCTAATATGGAATAGAGACAACTCGAGTAGGGTCAGAATTTTAGTCAAAGTTAGGGTCTATGACATATAAAGGATCCCACTCAGCATTGTTGTCATTCAGAACACAACAAAGGAGGTCAATGGTGGTTCTTGGTCTTTTCCTACAATTATTTTGTCAGCCCAGTTGCTTGGAGTTATTGCTAGTGATGAGGACCCACTCCCTCCTGATGGTGCTAATCCTCATAATATCCCTATGGTTATTGATGATTTTTCAATGTGGTATGTTGATCATGAAGGTGTCGTGGGAGAAAATGTTGCCAATGCACCAATCAATGTTGCACCTGCTGCTGATGGTGAACTTGTGCTCATGACACCTTCTTGGAGTCCTGTTGTAGAAAATATTGCAGAGAACAATGATGTGCCAATGTAGGAGCATATTCCTATTATCCCAGATCTTAATACTGATATGCCTGCTATTATGGTTCAAGATAATACTATTTTTAATGAGGAACCTGCACCACACATGGATACAGAAGTACAGAACATGGATAAACACGAGGATAACATCATGGAACCAATCAGCTTTAGCCAAGCACAAATCCATGTTTCTGATGACACTATTGTTACTGATGCTAGCTCTAGTCAGTAACAGACACCTAACAATATGGGACGTAGGAAAAAAGACAAATGACCTACCTCAGCTACAGAAGTCGGGAGGAGTAACAGATTGGCTATACTAGCGCGCCGTAGTTTCCCGGAATACAATTTCTTTTATTAAAAACAGAAAACAGACGAACACTACTCCTCGTCGTCGTCGGGGAACTCGTCGGTGACCTCCTCCTGGTCGTCGTCGGCGGTGAACTCGTCGGTGACCTCCTCGTCGTTGTCGGAGGTGCATGATGGTATGTCCGAGATAGGCCCCCACCTCGGATCGTCGGAGGCCCAGACTTTGCCGGCGTGGTCGTTCCGGCGGAGCTCTTGCAGCGCCTTCATCCTTGCCTCCCGAGCGGCATCTAACGCGAGGTGGTGTTCGAGGCGCCGCTCCGCCCGCTCAGCCGCGCGGGTCTGCCAGAGCTCCTCGTCGGCGCTCTCCTCCCCCGGATTGTTCCGGTAATACTCTCAGACCACGCGGTCGTCCCTGGCGTCGACTAGGCCCTGAAATGCGCGGTGCCTGAGGTGGCGGTGGTCGGCGGCAGTGACGATCTGCGGAGTCGGCGCCCTGGCCTTCGCTTCCCAGAGGGTGTGGCAGTCGTTGAAGTTCATCAGCGACCGCAGGCGGTTGAGGCGCCAGGCCGCCGCGTCCCAGGCGCGGGCGGCCTCCGCCTCCGTCGCAAAGGAGCCCAGGGGGATGCGGTCGTCCCCGGAGCGGATATTCGCGGTGGACATTCCGTTCTGCCGTGCTCGGACGCCGCGGAAGCCGGTGGTGTTGTTCCTCCTCAGAGGCATGGTGGCGGCGCGATGGTGCGTGGATAGGAGTGCGCGCGTGGAGAGGAGAAGACGCTCGAGGCGCGGTAGTTTATACCGCGCGCTCGTGGCCACGCGTCACAACTCTCACGCCACGCGTCACAACTCCCGCTCCACGCGTCCACGCGGCAGGACTCCCGCGCCACGAGGCACAACTCTCGCGCCTCACTTTTCATAATTATTTTTTAAAACAGAAAATGTATTTGGAATGTTTACGCAATTTTAAACACTTTTCATATTTAAAGTTTCTTCAAATTCAAAACCATTCATAAACTAGATTTTTAAAAATGTTTGAAATTTCAAAAATTGTTACTAGTTTAAATAATTGATTTTTTAAACAGAAAATGTGTTTGAAATCTTTGTCCAATTTTAAACACTTTTCATATTGAAACTTTCTCCTAATTCGAAATCATTTGAAATGTATTTGAAAAAACATTTTGAAAATGTATTTAAACGGAGCAGGGAAAAAAATGACGGCAAGAAGCCAAAAAAACGAAATTTTGGGGCTTTTTCCCCGGTTCGTATTACCAACCGGGGCAAAAGGGGGGAGGTGGGCGGGCAAGCGAGGGCCCACACCCCCCCCCCCCTTTTGCCCCGGTTGGTAATACGAACCGGGGCAAAAGACACCCTTTTGCCTCGGTTCGTGTTACCAACCGGGGCAAAAGGTCTCCCAGTATATAACCCCGGGCGGAGCAACCGCTCGGGAGAAACCCTCAGAAGACGCAGAAACGACTAAGTCCCACGACGCAGAAATCCCCACGACGCCGTCAGGCTGCCGGATTTCCGCGCCGCCGGAGAAAGCACCACCGCCCCGCGTTGTTCCCCTCACCCCCGAGTCTGCGCCACCGCTTTCTTCCCCTCGCCCCCGAGCCCGCGCTCGAGCCTTAGCTCGCCGCCGAGATCCTCGTCGCCGTCCTCGTCGTCGTTCCCCTCAGCGTTCGACTCGGCTCCGCTCCCTCAAGGTATTGCTCGCCGTAGTGCTCACCGCCGTAGTGCTCGCCGTCGTACTACTTAGTATAATTAGTACTTAGGAATTTTTAGTAATTAGGAATATTACTTGGTATACTTAGTGAATTTGTACTTAGGAATATTAGTATTTAGTATAATTAGTACTTAAGAAGTTTTATTTAGAAATAGAAACTGAGTGAATTTTAAGTATAGAATTTTTTTAGGATTAGATATAGAAATTTAGAATTAGATATTGGGATTATATAATTTTAGTTTAGAAATTTAGAATTTTATATAGTGATTATAACTTGTTTTAGAAATTTATTATAGATATAGAATTTTTATTAATTATAGATATGACTTGTTCAAATAAAGATATGATATAGAATTTTTAGATAGTACTCCCTCTGTATCAAAATATAAGATGTTTTAGCATTTTGTAGATATAATGTATCTAGACATGTTACACTAAAACATGTCTAGGTACATATTGTCTAGGAAATGCTTAAACATCTTATATTTCGATATGGAGGGAGTATTTTTTTTAGGGAAATTAGCTATATATCTAGAGGGAACCGAGGGGAACCGAGAGAGAACGAGAGGAAACGAGACGAACACTATGCGTCAGAGTACTACACGCCTAGGCAGGAGTATAACTAGCAGATAAGAGCCACTCTTTCCTAGTAAACTTGTGACTCGAACGGGGCATAACAGCGTTCCAGATTATCCATATCATGTGTGAAAATATTGCAGATCACTTCCTCTTCTTCTGGAATGCTACATCTGTTATGTCCCGTTCGAGTCGCAACTTTACTCGGCAAGATTCGATCTGATCTGCTAGTCATACTCCTTACTAAAGTGTACTGTTGTGATGATTGTTTAGTGGAATATTATTTTTTCAAGAGAATTTATAACTTACTAAATTATTTTATCTTCCATTTGTATTAGTTGAGCTATGGACGACAGAGAGGGTGAAGAACAGGTGTTCACGATAATAGAAGAAAGTACACTCCCCGGTGGACCCAATGACGGTGGAGGTGATCAAGACGACGGCTCACAGTACCTGAATGAATCAGGTCAGGGAATGGAGGAAGACGAGCAATTGCAAGGAACATATGCGGAACTGGAGAAAACAAGTGATGAACAAGCCTTAGTGAAGGCTGCATCTACATCGTCTAGCAAGAGGTCGAAACGAGGCCCGGCTCAAGAGATGAGCTCGAAAGTGCATCTGTTAATCGAGCAAGTCTATCGAACCGGCGAACCTGCTTGGCCCATCAAGACAGCAACTAAGTTTACAAGCCAATGTGGAGTTATTGTTAGGGACAAGATCCCTATAAGTATTGAAGAATGGAATGAGCCAGCAAAGGACAAAGACGATCCTGGAGGAATGGCAGTTTCTTTTGTCGCAGACCGGTCCAAACAACTCATGTTCGACAAGCTGATGAGCCATTTCAGGCTTCCAGAATGTGATGATGAAGAGGACGAGACGACACAGTAGGAACTGCACGACGCAGTAAAGCACTGGGCTCTGAAGAAGATGGCCGAGGCTTTCAATGCTTACAAGAAAAGATTATGGAAGGAATATCAGAAGAAAACAGAAGTCCCAAAATTCGAGGGGCCACTTGAGAAGCAGAAGGTACACTGGCCAGCATATCTGGCGTACAAGGAATCAGAAAAGCGGAAGCTGAGGTCAGCCAAGAATGCGGCAAATGCCAATAGGAAGGTATATCACCATAAGATGGGTTCAGGTGGCTACAGAGTTGCAGTGCCTAAGTTTGACGCACTCGAGGCAGAGCTGCGAGAGAAGGGGATCATTCCAGGTACTCAGGATTTTTCGCGGAAGTCAAGGAATTGGTTGCTTGGGCATGGGGCGACGTTTGACGAAAAAGGGCACCTTATTATGACTGAGAAAATAAAGGTTCCCTTTGCGGCACTTGAGAAAGTGTTCAAGGAGGTTAAAGAGGGAGAGTTCAAGCCAGATCGAGAGAATGACGAGCTTACAAAGGCCCTCGGGAATCCAGAACATGGCGGCTGGACAAGAGGGAAAGGACGATATCCGTGGTGCTTTGGCTTCAGGCCGGAAGGTTGTCTCTTTCCATATAGAAGCCGAGAGAGAGGAAAGATAAAGAAGGAGGCAGCGGTCGTAGAACGGATGGGTGTCTTGGAAGCCGTAGTGATGAAGCAGCAACTACAGCTTAATGAGCTTACTAGCCGGCGCTCCCAGACGCAAGACACTACATTCGACGAAACATACCCATCTCAATGCCGGAGCAGCGTGGCTTCAACGGAGGTATCGGCTTCCGCTGCAGTTATGCTTGTTAATGCCCCTCCACATACAGAGGCCGTGGATGCAATCAAGGAGAAGACTAGCTGTGCGCTATACGTGTCGGTCTCAAACATATCCATCAAGGTGGCGGACGGCTACGCTTTACCTTGTGTAGAGGGAGCGACCTCGCATGGCCGTCCGGTTACACCTGGCTATGCTCGTGTCGGCGTTGATGATGTTCAGCCGGATTGGAGGATATTGCTGCTTGACATCCCCGGAGGTGACGGGGTAGAGACACTTGGAGAGGACGTCAATTCCATCATTCAATGGAAAAAGAGTGGCATAGTGTTTCCCCCACGCAGTCCACCGCCGCCACCTTCTCCTAGACGCAGTCCACGGCCAACACAAGCAGCTACTTCTCCGAGACGCAGTCCACCGCTGCCACCACCGCCACCTTCTCCGAGACGCAGTCCACCGCCGCCATCACCGCCACCTACTTCTCTGAGACACAGCCCAGCTCGATCATCGTCAGCACACGTCAACGCCATGGCGTCAGCAGCCCGAGTCCGGCTCGATCTCCGATGCCTGAGCCGACTCCGCCGCCCACTAAGTCCCCTAAGCGGAAGGCTGCTGCCTCTAAGTCTTACCCGAAGAAGAAATGTCCTACGAAGAAGAAAGCCAAGAAGCTGCCAGAAGTGTTGCCTTACCATAAGACCGACCAGGAGTTAGACGAATGGGTGACTACGGACACGAAACGTCAGATGACTTCGTGGGGAAAGAGAACCCCGGAGCCGCCAAAGGAACCAATAGATCCGGCTGTAAAGAAGCACTTCAAGAATATGCTGGAGATGTCGTCCCAAGTTAAGATGAATATGCCATCTGACTATGATCGTGGATTAACGATGAGTTATTCCAAAGCCAAGAAGGCGGGGAGAACAATTCCCCAGCTCGGGAAGCAGTCAAAACAATCGGTCCCCCCGCTCAAGGTGTCGGACACTGTACAGGCTCAAGTTGATCGGGAAGCAACTGAGAGGTTTGCTAGAGACTGTGGTATAGCAGTTGAGCAACTCCTATGCCAATCCGACAACTTTGAAAAGGCTGATTTGGCATGGAAATATGAGTGTGGGAAGTCTCTCGTCAAACCTAATCAGCTCAACTCTATGACAACATTGAAGCGCCAACTACATACGTGGTATATCCAAACCGCAGAAGATGGGGTAGACAACATCATGCTGAAAGTTAGAGAACAGGATTACTTCCGCGATGGCACGATATTTATTGATTTTGAAGATCTTTTTTTCTTCTATAATCTAGATGCCCTCGACAAATCGATCATCAGCACCTATTGTCTATAAGTATCTACCTCAGTGTCGAAGGTATGAACCTTGGACCCGGCGAGTAAGGACACCCGGTCCTAGGCCCAAGACTGAAGCCCAAGACGGAAAGCCTTTGGACTATTCTAGAAGGCCCAGTTGAAGCCCACCCGCAATGCCTTGCGAGTTAAGATAGGAAACTTGTAACCGACATAGGGTTAGAATTCGAGTCCTCCCCGGGTACGGTTTGAGACCTAGCCACCTATATAAGGCCAGGAGAACCACCGGAAGAGGACCAAGCAATACCGCACCATCAAGCCTTGAGCTCGAGATCCTACTCTCGACTTGAGCGATCCCCATTGTAACTGATCTATTCGATAATACAGATCGACAGAGGCAGGAGTAAGGGTTTTACCTCTACGAGGGCCCCGAACCTGGGTAAATCGTGCCTCCTGTCTAGCCAACGATCGTCACCAGCGCCTACAGGTTCTCCTATTCGAAACCCTATGGGTTCACCCGAGAGACTTGTTGAGATGCAGATTCGACAATTGGCTCCGTCTGTGGGAACTGCAGGCGCTGGATCTCCGGCATCTTCGGCTTCATCAACCAACTTACGTTGGAAACCTTCGACCTCGACTCCGACCAACCCTATTCGGATCGGATCTGTCGTAGTCACCCCTCACTCGCCGGAATCACGCCCGGTATTCGGCGATCTGGATAAGAGCGTCACCTTGACGTTCGGAAGTTTCAAGTTCTACACCAACAAAGACGGGATCCTTCACTTCCCTTAGGAATCAGGATCTGAATCAGGAGCTGTCGATTCGCGACCCTACTTGGCGAAAAGTGGCGAGTCCATCTGCTTCAACGCCAGCAACTTCCATACCCTCTCTACAGAGGAACCCTCTCGGGTCAAGAAAGCCTTTCGAATTACGCCTAGGACTCACGAGCCACGACTAGCTCAGGTCTGCATGGCAGGATCGGAACAACCACCCCCCAGAAACAGAACACAGCGCAAAGGAACGCGCTGAGATCGGCGTTTCGCAAGACGCTTGGGACCGAGCAAAGGAAGCCATCCGCACGAGCAAACCACCTGCAGCCGGAGCCCCACACGAAGACATGGTCGCCTACCACTACCATCTAGTGAGAGCGGCCATCGTGGTCAAAGAAGCTCGGATAGATCTGGCCCATCGGAAAAAATTAGCAGATGAATCAAGTCAACGCCGGGCAGAGCTATCCCTAACACCTTCTGTCGGAACTCGACCCGCAAGGAAAGGATACGCATCGAGAACCGCATCCATGGACGACGAGTCCCTAGGCGGGATCAGCAGTTCACTCGGACCTTCCCTTATGCGGGTTGACGAGGAAGGAAACGTCTATCCGCAAACTCCCGCTACCGCAGTCTTAGCCGCAGCAACCTACATGCAGATGAATCAACCAGGGGAAAACGACCCCCGAGTGCAGCAATACAAGCAGGTTCGGAAAGGATTAGGCATGGCGGCCTCGAAGCTTGCCTCCTATGATCGAAGGAAAACTGCCGCACAGAAGGAGAAAGAAAAGGAGGCATCGCGCAGGTGCAGGAGTGCTTCGCCTAGGAGAGAAAAATCGCCTCGCCGTGGTCGAGGAAAAGAAGCCCGGCGACGTGATGACAGCCGAAGCAGCAGCGAAGGTAGCCCAAGGAATAAAGATCTCGGCTCGCGACATCATAGCAGCCGCTCGCGAAAGCGCAGCAAGGAACCAAGGAAAGAAACCGATCGCAATCAGCCCGGTTATAACGCGCGGTCGGATATCGCGCAAAATAGAGTGGACAAGGCGAGAGCAGCAAGGAACCGCGCACGCTCCTCATCCGGTTCTTCTGATGACGAGACCTGTGGCGCACTGTGTTTCGCTCGCAGCATCCGCGAAGCGCCTCTACCCAAGAGATTCAAGCTCAGCACAGAAGTAACAAAGTATGATGGTTCACTCGAACCTTCTCTATGGCTAAACGACTACCTCACGGCAGTAAAATGCCAACGTGGGAACAAGAACACGGCTATGCAATACCTCAACCTACACTTGGTGGGAGCGGCACGTAGCTGGCTGGAAGCGAGGCCGAAGTTCTGCTACGCATCATGGGACGATCTACACTTCGATTTTTGCAAAAATTTCCAAGCCACCTACAAAAGACCAGCGACCATCGAAAAACTACGAGCCTGCAAACAAAAGAGTGGAGAGTCCACTCGCGAATACATCCAGCGATAGACCACGCTCAGGAACACCGCAGGAAACATATCAGAGGAAGTAGCGGTTGAAGCCTTCGCAAAAGGCGCTCGATGAACTGCTTTCAGAGAAGAACTGGGACGAGCCACGCCCAAAACTATTGGAGAACTGATGATCATAGCCGATAGATGGGCTAGCGGAGAGGACTCAGTGCGCAACGAGAGGGCATCTTCGCCCGCACCCGAGGACGACCGCCACAGTCGAAAGAAAAGAAGGAAGTACTACGATCACGACGACCGAGAAGAACTAGTAGCAGCGGAATTCACGCGAAATCGCGATAACGGACACCGTGGAAATCGCAAATGGAAACCAAAAACTGAGGACAAAACTCCCGAGGAGGACCTCGATGGATATTGCACGCTACATCTATTTACAGATAAGCGCACGGGCAAAACTAAGGCAACACACCTTCTCAAGGATTGCCGAAAGTTCCTTGACATCCACGAGGCCTTCTCGAAGAAGAGCAGATCAGTAGCTAGTCAAGGCTACCCGCAACTTCCAGGAGGAGGACACCAAGGATTCCAACCGCCACAACCCCTACCTCCACCAGGAAATCAGAACACGGTGCTAGCCGCACTACCTGCGCCACCCGTCGCAAACGCCGGAGCCAACGCATACCCGAACCCGGCTGGACTATTGGGGATGATACAGAAGGTCTGCCCATCCCGCAGGGCTCAGAAGACAAACACACAGCAATTATGCATGGTTGTGCAAACCCTACCAGCGAGACCCAAGTACCTGAAGATGGCGGATCAGCCAATCACCTTCTCCAAGGAAGACCACCCCCCCGCGAGTCTATCGACCAGGACACGCTGCCCTAGTTATCCAAGCACAAATTGGCAACTACGAATTGGCTCGAGTATTCATGGAAGGGGGCAGCGGCATCAGAATCATCTACGCGGATACGCTCCGTCGGATGAATAGGAACCTGGAGGGGCTCGCAGAATCAGAAACATCCTTCCACGGGATAGTTCCAGGAAAGGCATTCCGTCCACTCGGAACAATCAATCTGGAGGTGGTGTTAGGCAATCGACGCAATTACAGGAGAGAGTTCCTCGACTTTGAAGTAGTCGACTGGCCCTCGCAGTACCACACCATTCTTGGTCGAACAGCGTTCGCAAGATTCATGGCAGTCCCACATTACGCATACCTGAAACTCAAGCTACCTGGGGAATATGGCACAATCACCATCGATGGAGATTTCCAAAAATCCAACAAGTGCGCCCTCGAGTTCAACGAGATCGCAAAATCTTTCAGGATGCAAGAAGAACTAGAGGAGATAGCAAAGACCACGGACCACTCCGTGATGCCCCTCACAAAGAAAAACGCACCAGAGCTAGAATTCAGTGCCAACAGCAACACTCGCAAACATCAAGTACACCCGACAGATTCTGCGAAAACGGCGATGGTCTCCACTACCCTCTCGCCAGCATAGGAAAGCGCGCTCATCAAACTCCTCCGTGAGTACTGGGAAATTTTCGCCTGGCAGCCCTCAGATATGCCAGGAATACCCAGGGAGTTCACCGAGAACTCACTCGAAGTCTACAAAGACGCAAAGCCCATCAAGCAGACCACCCGACGGTTCTCAGAACCCAAGCAGAAAGCGCTTGGAGAAGAAGTAAACAGATTACTCACAGCAAAATTCATCAGGGAAATAAAAATATCCACTTGGTTAGCAAACCCAGTGCTGGTCCCAAAGAAGAACACCAACATCCTTCGCGTGTGCATCGACTACACGTCGCTGAATAAGCACTGCCCCAAGGATAACTTTCCCCTCCCGCGAATCGACCAGATCGTGGATTCCACTGCAGGCTGCCAACGCCTCTCCTTCCTAGACGCCTACTCAGGGTACAACCAGATCAGGATGAAACAGGAAGACGAGGAAAAGACAGCATTCATCACACCTCACGGTGTATACAGCTACACGACAATGCCCTTCGGGCTCAAAAACGCAGGCGCAACATATCAGCGCTACATGCAAAAATGCCTCGCCAAGCTCATTGGCAAGAACGTACAAGTTTACGTTGACGACATCGTCATCAAGACTCGAGTGGAGCATACGCTCCTCGAGGACATCAGAGAAACGTTTGACGCTCGGATTAAGCTCAACCCGACAAAATGCGTCTTCGGCGTCCCAGCAGGACAACTTCTCGGGTACCTGGTATCCGCCAGAGGAATCGAAGCCAACCCAGAGAAGATACAAGCAATCTTGACAATGAAGGAGCCAATCAATCTACGCGGAGTCCAACAACTCGCAGGGCGACTAGCCGCCCTGAGCAGATTCATTGCGCGATTGGGAGAACAGGCATTACACTTCTACAAGTCATTGAAAAAGACGGATAAGTTCGAGTGGACACCCAAAGCAAAACAGGCATTTGCAGACCTGAAACGATCCTTACAGAGCAGGCGTGTTCTCGCAACACCGCAAGAAATGGAACCACTCTACCTATACCTAGCCGCAACAAATCAAGTCATCAGCACCGCCATTGTAGTCGAACGACCTGAAGACGGAAAGGCATATGGAGTTCAAATACCAATATACTACATTAGCGAGGTGCTCTCGCCGTGCAAACAGCGATATCCTCACTACCAGAAGCTCGCCTATGGAGTTGTCCTCACAGCTCGAAAGCTTAAGCATTACTTCCAGGAACATACTGTAACAGTGGTCAACGATGCATCACTCGGAACAATCATGAACAATCCCATGGCATCTGGAAGAATAGCAAAATGGAGCATCGAGCTAGGCGCTTGGGACATTATCTATGCAGTGCGCAATTCCGTGAAGTCACAGGTACTCGTAGAATTTCTAAGCGAGTGGACAGAGTTACAAACACCCGGACCACCAGAATACACGAGTAACTGGATCATGTACTTCGACGGGTCCAAAAGGAATGAAGGAGCTGGAGCTGGGATCGTCCTAATATCACCCAGAGGAGACAAGTTGCAGTACGTCCTACGATTGGACTTCCCTCCCGACGATCCAGCATCAAACAACGACGCAGAATACGAGGCCTTGTTGCATGGGATGAAGATGGCAATCGCGTGTGGAGCCACCCGATTGATGATCTATGGCAATTCCAATCTCATCGTGCAACAGAAAATGAAGGAGTGCGACGCTATCGTAGAAAACATGGTCGCCTATCGGGACATGTACAATCTACTCGAAGGAAGTTTCAAAGGATGCGAACTGAAGCACATTGCGAGATCCAGCAACGAAGATGGCAAGGAATTGCTACGAGACATACACCAAGGAAATTGTGGACATCACGCCAGCTGGAAAGCAATCGTGGGCAAAGCTTTTCGAGCAGGATTCTACTGGCTTACAGCGGCCAGAGATGCAAAGGATTTGGTCGACAGGTGCAACGCTTGTCAGCGATTTGCACCCAAACCACACACCCCCGCTAGGGAATTACATATGATACCTATCGCCTGACTCTTTGCACAATGGAGGCTGGACATGGTAGGGCCATTACGCAAGTCTACACCCGATGGATACACACACTTGCTGGTTGCAGTCGACAAATTTACGAAGTGGATCGAAGCAATGCTAGTAACCTCGGCTAGCGCCCAATGCACCGTCAAATTCCTCGACTCCATCGTATGCAGATTTGGCATACCACACAACATCATCACCGACAATGGCAGCAACTTCACGGCAAAGGAAACACAGCAGTTCTGCGAGGAAAAGGGAATCATCCTCAAATTCGCTTCAGTGGCTCATCCGCAAACCAACGTCCAGGTCGAATGATCCAACGGATTAGTTTCGTCTGGCATCAAGAAATGACTACTCGACCGCCTACACCCAGCAGCGGGACATTGGGAAGAAGAGCTATCCTCCGTGCTATGGAGCCTCCGCACAACTCCAAATCGATCCACAAAATACAGACCATTTTTCATGGTATACGGGGCTGAAGCAGTCCTTCCCGAGGACGTCAGATTCAGCGCCCCACGGGTCATTTCTTACAGCGAAGAAACTTCTAACAGGGCACTCGCGGACGATATGGACGCACTCGACGAAATACGTGATATTGCACTCGCAAGATCCGCCGTATACCAACAGTCGTTGCGAAACTATCACAGTCGCCACATACATCACAGAGCCTTCGCGGTGGGAGATTTGGTGCTACAGCTCAAGCAAAAGGAAGGGCACAAGCTCGAACCACCATGGGAAGGACCCTTCATAATACACGAAGTTACCCTAGGTGGAGCCTATCGACTGAAGAACCCGACGAGTGGTGGCATCAACTCCAACCCATGGAATGTTGCACACCTCCGCAAATTCTATCCCTAGATTTATTTTACTCATACAAATAAGGCTATATTAACCATCCTGTAGCTCGAAAGAAACACATGACTTCTCAATCATTTCAATAAAAAATACATGCTTCTTCAACCATGGCTACTCGCGGTCTTTATCCCTGCACGCTAAATAACAGGTATACACCCGAAATACACGGGGGCTACGCCTAACTTAGCATAACAGGAAGAATTTCATATACACAAAGTTACAAACAAGATAGACACCTTACAAAGTTTTGAGCAACTATACAAAGTAACGGGATACATACAACCTATGATTACATATGGCGACGAGTATTTTCCTCGGCCAAAACCCGATCCACCTCTTCTGAGGTCAATCGAATAATCTCCTCTGCTGCAGGCCGAACAACTCTATAATGAGGGGCCATGTCGATTAGACCATTAGGAAGCTTAGCTACAGAGCTGAAATTCACCTCAGGATGCCACAATCGGACGAAGGAAAGCGCCACTTCCGAGCCGCGGATCATCTGATTGCGGACGCACTCGCGAATTTCTCCTTCTCGCCCGAAAGTTCTGAGGAGATGGCTCCAATCTTCTGGACCCCTCTCCAAAGGAACCCACGAGCATCTTCGCCTGGATTACTCGATACTTCAAAGTAGCAAGCACAAAGGATCGGCTACGATCAGACCAAAAGTTATTTGCATGGGGTTTTGAACTACCGGCTTCGTGAAGGACATGTTTCTCCACCCACTGTTTCTCACACCTATCGTCCGGCTGAACAACTGCAAAGAAAGGTACGGAGTCAAAGAAAGATAGAAGACACAGAAAGCTAGGGGGCCGAGATACTTACAGAGCAAATCCTTGGCGACAACCGCCAACTCATCCATCACAAACTGCTCATGTTCAACCGCAAGTTTTTGTTTGGACTTGGTCACATCCACCACCCCACGCAGAACTTTTAGCTTGCGCTCACCATCCGCAACACTGTCACGGAGGCCAGCAAAAGTACCAGCAACAGCAACAAGAGGATCTACTTGGGCAGCAGACCCACTCAAAGACTCCGTGACAACTCCGGTTACCTGGAAGAAGATAAGGAAAGTTAAGGAATAAGATGCTCCATTCGAGAAATAAAACCACCTATTCGACAGGTGCTCGGGGGCTACTCCCATCGGGAGAAACTCATGACAATCAATCACACGAAGCATCTCAGATATCAAAACAACACTTCGATTAAAGGTAGAATACGGGAATACATCCCAAGGTTCATTACATCAAAAGCACAAACTACGAAAAAACTATCCTAAGGAACTGCAGATGTGCTGCCACTCGCGGCAGATTGCCCCCTGCGACTAGCACGGGCGATCAAATCAGATAACTTCCGGGCAAGGACTCCAGCTGGATCGCCAAAAGGACGAAGCGCTACCTTTTTTCCCGTAGTAGCATCGACGGGAAGGTTCTAATACGCCTCCTCCAAGCCTGCGACTTCGTGCGCCAGTGCAAACTGGATAGCAGTCTTTGCCCCGGACTCTGACTGAGAAACCGAGTAAGCGACAAGGAGATTGCCCTCCAGGAAAACCTTCAGAAGATCATTCAGCGTGGGCGGAACCACAGCGTCGACCAGAAGACGACCGTGAAGTTGCGTCAACACTCGAGTGGCATCGCTAATCAGGGTGCAAATCCCGTCAGCATGCTTTCGAAGCTGAGCGCAAGAATCAGTCAAGGCATCCACCCGTTGGACCCCGGGCAGCTCCAGCGCAACGCCAAGAAGAGCCGCAGAGAGAAACGTTAAAATCCAAAGGGCTTACCAGCCAGTCGGGAAACAACAAAGGATAAAAATGCAACTTACCCGCAAAACGCTGGGCCAGAGGGCGAAGGAAGTCAACAAGATCGATGTCCTTCTTGGTGCCAGCCTCCTCCAACTTTTTCAGGGAATCCGCAAGCATTCCCTCGAGGTCAGTCGACTGCTTGCGAGAGGATTCAAGCTCCTTTCGAGCAGCTTCCAACTGAGCCTCCAGGGCGCTCACCCGAGTGACAGCATCCATCTTCTCGGTCTTCAGAATTTTGACTTGAGTTGCACAAGAATGGGTTTCAGAACCGAAGAAATTTGCATGACTGAATAGATAAGCAGAAAGAGGCAGATTAGGTCACCTTGAAGGAGTTGACCTTCCGAAGCAAGCCGATCGCGATCTGCCCGAAGGGTCACGCACTCCGTCTCAGCCGAAATTACACGCCGGCCAACAGCCACGAGGGAGTCGAGAAGTGACTGCAAAACAAAGAAGAAGGAAAATCAAAGAGAAGTTTTGAGCCTATTCATGACTGTACACAGTCATAAATAGCCTCGGGGGCTACTCCCATCGGGAGCACTGCGTGCACCCGATAAAATAAAAAGAAGCATAAGAAAAATGCTAAAGTCCTTGAGCCTGTAGTCAATCGCAAGCGATTAACCACAGTCTCGGGGGCTACTCCCATCGGGAGCATTGCCGTGCACCCGATAGAAATTTTAAACATGCAAACATGCCGAATGCAAAGAAAAAAGTAAATCTTACCTGGCCCTGAGCGATGCAGAGAGGATCAGCTGAACTACCCGACACATCTTTCGAAGCTGAAGCTCCAACCGCGAAGCTAGGCAGCCTGTACTCTGCTGCCGCAGCCGTCGGAGCTGGACTCGGCGAATTTTGGGCAGTCCCAATAGTTGGAGCCTCATCCGCAACAACAATCTTCCTCTTAGGAAGAGATGGGGCGAATTGGCCGGGACTGATGGATTGAAGCCTATCATCAAAAAGGAGAAACAACATAAGAAGGAGCATGCTGAAAAGATTCGATTAGAAAGTGGAAGAAAGAAAGAAACTTACTCGTCATCTTCATCGTCCAGCATATCCGCGTTCCAAGCGGTTTGGATCATCGGTTTGGGAGCAAGGGGATCGCGCATACTCAGCGGAGTCACGACAAGAGGCTCTTTGTCGGATCCTCCACCCAAGGAGTTATCCTTGGAGGTAGCTTCACCTTCTCGTACCCGACGACGCTTGCGGTGTAGAAGATCGCTACCCGATTCCTCCACGTCATCCGAAGAACCGTGGTCAGAGCTCGAGCTAGCATCAGCAACGCTAGTGTCAGCCGGGGCATCCAGATTGTTGGCCAACAAGTCAGAGACTTCTTCACCAGAAATTGGCGGATAGCTATCGGCCACTGCCAGGCTCTACAAGAAGAAAAGGAATAAGAAATTCAGTTGACAAAACTTCCGAGCAGGAAAAAAGACAAAAACAATGAAAAATCTGAACTTACCTCGGGTGGAGGAGGTCTCGAAGCCTCAAAAGCTGCGACGGGGCAGTCAGGGAAGGCCTCGCCCACTTTCAAACTGGTGATGGCCGCGATTTTCTTCTCGAATTCAACATTCGAAAGTTCTTCTCGGCTCACACGGCTGGGGTCCTCAACACCCTGATACTCCCACATCGTGGAGGTCCTCTCCTGTAGAGGTTGGATCCTGCGCTTGAGGAACAAGCTCGCCAGGTGCAACCCGTTCAGCACAACTCCTGCGGTTTGATCACGAAGGGCGATCACCTTGGCGAGTAGCGGAGCAACAACTTGGTTTTCTTCGGCTGAAAGCTTGTGCGCCCAGGACTTCTGCCGCTTCAGTACAGCGAACGGGTGGAACTCATGAGCTCCACCCGCGCTGTTGCCGACGATGTAGAACCACTTCTTTCTCCATCCTTGCGTGGAGTCGATGAAGTGCATCCCGAAGTAGCAATTGTCCGATTTCGCCTGGATTCCAAAGCCACCGGTGCGCAGCGGTTCCCCGGGCTCAGACTCTACCCACGATTTCTCGCGCAAGACCCGCACCTTGAAGAGGGCCTTCCAAAGGCCCCAGTGAGGGCGAATGCCCAGGAAGCACTCGCAAAAAACGATGAAGCACGAGATGTGATGCACTGCATTCGGAGGCAAGTCGTGGAGCTGTATGTCATAGACATACAGCAATGCCAAGAGGAAAGGATGGAGGGGGAAGGAGAGCCCGCGCGAAACATGGTCTGCGAAGACCACGCGTTCGTTAGCGCGGGGATTTGGTACTTCTTCTTTTTTGTCGAGGCGCACCTGCTTCTCGGTCTCTGGAGGCAGCAGTCCCTCCCTCTGCATCTCCTTGATGCTTTTGCTCGTAGTGTTGGGCGACCGCCAGTCGCCTGAGCGTGGAGCAGGTGGTGCGGGAGCTTCCTCCGTCGCCCTCGAGGAGGAAACGGCTGCACGGCGCTTCTTTCCTCCAGCCATGGGTGCTGGTGCGAGTTCGCAGGGAAAGAATTGAGCGCGAGGAAGACCAAGGCTGGAAATGAATGACGGGGAAATTTTCACCGTTTACCTAAGGATCACATTTATACACGGAGCCGCCCAATCCTGGCCACTCATCGAGCAACGTGGCGCTCATCGTAGCTGCCACATGTGAAGCTGAAACGAAAGGGCGGCGGAGGCTGTTTCGTGCCACGATCCCAACAGTAGATCGTGCGCAATTACTGCGCGTAGTTTGCGTAAAAAACGGGAACGACGTCTCGTTTCCGGTCAAAAAGCTGACAAGGTGGGCCAACGCCTCTGCTCTCGCTTCGTCACGTCCCATCAGGAGGATTCAGAGCAAACAGAGTGCGCTATGACGTCATGACTAACGTCATCGAGTCTGAATAGCTTCGGATAAAACCCCAAACGCGTACAAAACTTCGTATGGGTAAGATTAAAGAAAACGCGAAAGAACTTTCGCATAAAAAAGAACCCTAAACACGAAAACTCTTTCGTATGGGCACAAAAAATTCCAGACACGAAAACTCTTTCGTATGGACAAAACAGCTTGATTTTCTTACTCGAGAAATCACAGACCTAAACTTCACGAGTGCGCACATCCTGCCATTCCATCGCACGATGTTTACACATCACAGACCTGGATTGTTCAGCCGACCAGGCACATCCGGATGTCATATTCCTTCGAATATGAAGGTAAGACCCAAAGGGTCTCTCTTGAGGGCCTGGAATCGCACTCAAGCTGCATCCTCCGGTAAAATTCCGTGTCAACAACACGAAGAAAAATCCTAGCGAACGTGCCGGGTACCCCTATAGGTTAAATTCGACTATGTAAGACCTCTACGGCCCAGTCGCAATGATCATCTCATCGGGTTCGAGTCGGAGATCTCGAATCTTGTAGGCCAGAACTGTTTTTTCCCTAGTTGCAATTAATTGGCCCTGATATTTCGGAAGAGCCAAGCTACTGTGCCACATCCTTCTGCGAAAATAGCAAAAAGCACAGGCACTTTCATCACTCGGTACTCGGGTATAACAAACTCATCACACAGGGTGTACACCCTCTGAATGGAAAACGACTATAATGGTTATTCGAAAGAAAGCAAGACAAAAAATCTGAGCGTCTACCCGACTGGGAAAATCCCAATCGAGCAAACGCTCGGGGGCTACTGACGAAGGGATGAACCTTGGACCCGTCGAGTAAGGACACCCGGTCCTAGGCCCAAGACTGAAGCCCAAGACGGAAAGCCTTTGGACTATTCTAGAAGGCCCAGTTGAAGCCCACCCGCAATGCCTTGCGGGTTAAGATAGGAAACTTGTAACCGACATAGGGTTAGAATTCGAGTCCTCTCCGGGTACAGTTTGAGACCTAGCCACCTATATAAGGCCAGGAGAACCACCGGAAGAGGACCAAGCAATACCGCACCACCAAGCCTTGAGCTCGAGATCATACTCTCGACTTTAGCGATCCCCATTGTAACCGATCTATTCAATAATACAGATCGACAGAGGCAGGAGTAAGGGTTTTACCTCTACGAGGGCCCCGAACCTGGGTAAATCGTGCCTCCTGTCTAGCCGACGATCGTCACCAGCGCCTACAGGTTCTCCTATTCGAAACCCTATGAGTTCACCCGAGGGACTTGTTGAGATGCAGATTCGACACTCAGCTAGTTCGATCATTTCTTCTTATATATATTATATCCTCACTGCACGATATATATTATGCAGGATGAAGATTCTAGAATGTAATGGAAACGGTGGCATTGGGTTCATTGACCCATGTATCGTCAATGATATCGTTTTAAAGCAACACGCTAAAGATACGGAGGATAACATAGATGTTTTTGAGGAATCAAAACAACCCGTAGCATGGCTTTATCTTATTGATACGTTACAAAAAATTGCATTCGAATCGTCTGATTCCTCTTTACCGAAGAAGCCTGTGCTCGAAATAATCGAGCACGGGCTTTACTGGTCAAAACGTCTGTAGTGAAATACTATTTCCTTACTGACATAAGTAAGTGTTACTGTCTTATGCATATTCCTTCACATTTCTATTTTGCTAAGTCGGTGTTAATTAAGTGTAATTGATGAGTTATGCATGACTATGTATATAATCACGTGTGCAGTTTTCACTGGATTCTTTTCAACATTCACGTTGACAGCGGAATAGTTGATCTCATGGGCTCTATGGATAAAAGTCAAGAGGAGTACCAGCCCATTATGTCAATGCTCATAAATTAAGTTCAATCGTTTTCGCACTACACCGTCCCCTTTTGTTCAATCATTATCGTACGATGACCCATATTTTTTTCCCCCGGACAGGGCTTGGAAGCGGTTTAGGAAGCAACAACCCGGTTTAACGGAGTTGAATATGAGATTTGACACACTCATCAAAAGTAGTACTTGCTACATTCAAGCATCTCTCTTTAATTCCTTGAGCATTATTTGACTCAATTATATTTCTCGTAAAGTGCCCTCATCAGCCACAGGGAACAAATTTATGTGACTTCTATGTCATGGAGAACATAAGGATAATCGTGAATGAGCGGCTAAGAAAAAAGATAAATATAAGGCTCCACGATCTCCAGAGGGAGCTCCTACCGGCAGACTGCTTACAAGCACTTCAAGAGGAATTTGCGGGTTTTGTGCTGAAGGAGGTCATATCTGAAAATGGAAAATTGCATTGTGAAGTATAAAGAATGATCTGCATGTAGTGATCTCAATGTGCATAACTCTATTCGGATGTAATGATCTAATTGAGATCAGTGTAATTATATTTTGATGATATCAATGCACGCAATGATTTTTATGATGATTACTATCGATGTGCAAAAAATATGTTATTTACAGCCTCACCGAAAAAAAAAACAAGCCCAAAAAAAACATGTCAAAGCTCTGTCGCGGCAGAGAAACACCCAAAACTCTGTCGCGGCAGGGAACCTTTTGCCCCGGTTGGTGTTACCAACCGGGGTAAAGGGGGGGTGCCTGCATGCTACGCAGAGCACACGTGGGCGCTCCTTTTACCCCGGTTGGTATCAACCACCGGGCCATTAGGGGGGCTTTAGCCCGGGTTTGCGAAACCCGGTTTGGCAGCCGGTGCGTAAGCCCCCCCCCCCCCCCCCCCAACCGGGGCAAAAGAGCTGCCCTCCACTAGTGCCTAATCGATATACGAACTCTACTACTCCCTCCGACCGGTTTTAATTGTCGTGGAAAATGACTTGAGCATGCACCATGCACAACTCAGGCTACAACCTGCGTCAATTATTTGGAATCGGAGAGAGTAGATTTTCTCATGCTACGCATTAGGCTAATCAGAAAACTTCAAAGAAAAAAATATTGTAAGGTACCGTAAAAATATACACGAAGTTTTGACTCCAGACAAATTTTATATGTAGACTAGAAGCAAAACAGGGGACTATAATTTAGTCTTAGGTCCCAATGGCATATTGTTTTATATGGTTTATACAAATATGTTACCATCCATAGTATTTGTGAACACAACTATCGTAGCTGCGCTTTGGGGTTCCTTCTCCCCGTGCGCCGCTAGTCTCTCCTCCACCGCCGGCCCCCGCTTGGTCGAGACAACCGGAATTAGATAATGCGTGTAGGTGTGAGATGTCAGGGCACGGGGCTCCGATTATGTCCACCATTTTTATTAAGCTTGTAGGTGTAATGAATTTTGTCGTTCATAAAATGGCTTTGAGTTATTTATGCGTTCCTTGTAAGGTGTTGTGATTTTACTTTTATTATTAATGAAAAATCGGATTTATGCATCATTTTAATGGAGAGCTTGGGTAGAACCTCTATTTTGAAGAAGAAGAAAACTATCATGGCCGCGGCTTTAACATCCCGGGTCAGAGAGAGAGGGGAGAAAATGGACATGAGATTTCTTTCGTTGGTATATGTAGAGACCGGTACTAGTCTACTCTGCTGGTAGACCAAGTTAGATAGGAATCTTGTCGGAGCTGCTGACTGCATGGGTGAGAGACGCTAGACCGGACTAGTCATGCATGAGGGCGAGGCGATTGGAGATGCAGGGCATGGACCCACGTCACATGGACCCCATGCATGTCCCATTGTCCCTTGACCACTCTCACATGGACACGTTACATAGTACGTATGTGACAATGCGTAGACCTCGTAGAGTACAAGACAGCACAGGCCTCATATGATCTGCCACGAGCTCTATAAAACGAGGCATGCATAAGGTAGCAACTTCATTCAGTCTCATGGCAAGTAGCTCGGGCTCCGGCGGCAGCGGCCATGGTAACAAGGGCAAAGCGCTTGTTCTCACTGGTACGGTATTCACTAACCTCTATTCTTTACCTAATAATAAAGGGAGGAAGGTTTCTTCCTCCCTTTTTGGTCCGTTTTGTGTTTACGTTTTCGTTCGTCTTTTATTTACGTTTTCCTTTCGGTTCCTTCCGTCCGTCGAGCGCTGCTTCTTCCTGTCGCGTGTTGCTTTTATTTCTACGTCTCCGTGCCTCACTTAACCTTTTGGTCTAACCTAAATCTAATACGGAGCAAGAGTCTCGCACGAGCACGCCTCAGTCTAATATAAAGTGAACCTACCGAACAATGGGCAAAGTGGGTTTGATCCAAGAACTCAGGTCGTAACCACCCCCTTCTCTCCTAGATGTAGAGGGAGTAACAGTTGCGGCGTGGCCTAGCGATCCTCGACGGCGGCCGCATGATCGGCCTCGGCGATGTGGTTGAGGATGCCAAGGATGTCGAGCATGCGGGGGCGGGGTCGGCTCGACGATCACGGACCAGTGCCGATCCAATGGCCCGGCGGCGTGGGCACGGCGACAGGGGAGACACGACTGGCAAGGAGCGCGTTGGCCGCTCGCGAGCCAGCATCGCCGTGTAGGGATCTCCACCCAGCCGGCGCTTGGGGCGTGCCAACTCCACCACCTTGCGGTCCTGGAGAATGCCTCACAAGCCTGTGAGTGTCTTCTTGTAATTACCATCGACATCTGGTCACCGCCGTGATAGTGCAGCGCATCTTGGCAGTCGTCGTCTAAAGTTCTAAGCTGCGTCAACCCATCAGAAGTTTCGAGTGAAGGGGGTACTTGACGGGGAGCGAGGTTGCCAGGACGCCTTGTGGAAAGCAAACGAGGTCTTCCTATTTTTTTTTTTGTTCTCAGAACTAGCACGTCATGGTCCTGTGGAGCTGAGTACACACTACCTAGCGACCGACCGAGAGGGCAAACTCAACAGGCACGGTGCTGTCAGCAGGCACGGTGGTGATACAGCAGGCATGGTGCTAAAGCGTTATTTCTTTGTTCTATTTTTAGTCGATTTGCGTGATACAGCAGGCACGGGTGGTGTCGATAGATCATCGGAAGTGGAGAAAATTGACGAGACGCTTTCTTACTCCACTATGACGGCAGCTGGCCCTGTCGTAGTAAAATGCAATGCGTCCCTTGGATGCCTGGACAGGACTGGAAACTACATATGGGAGGCCCTGGCCCTGAGATAAGCCAATTAAAGAAGAAGACAATGCACTGAATGCACCAGCCTTCTACTGAATACTGAGAGACAGAGAGACTGAGAGAGATATATGATTGGTAAGTGCCACTTGCTAACTGAACTGATTAACCGTTCTGGCCTCTACTTCGTTCTGTTTACGATCACCACACTGCACACGTATGTATTCTCAATCAGAGCTTGCTTAATTAACTTGGCAGGGACATATGTACTGAACAACAGAACACAAGTCATGACATGCATGCATGGTCTCCTTTCGATTAATTTATATAGACTTGAGTTATTATATGTTTCATACCTTGCCACACTTTTTCACTAAAATTTGATTATTTGTCACATGACCACTACATGACATAGGGTGTGGCAAATAATCAAATTGAATAAAATAGAGCATGGAAAATCGTCAAATGCCCTAATAAAAAATATATGAGCTTATATTACATGCTAACACAAAGAAGATACTTTCAAAGGTTTTGCTATTTTCTAAGTTTAACTTAATTACTAGCAACTAGCAATTTACTACTCCCTCCAAACCAAAATACAAGTCACCCTTTAATTTCGCTGGTTAACGACGTACAAATTTGACCATGATTTTTACTTATTATATACCCATAAAATTAGTATAAACATATATGAAATGAAAGAATTTTGTAAGACGAAGCTAACGATACTATTTATATATTCTCAATCAATATAATTTATTATATATTAGTGATCAAAGTGGGGCATCAAAGATCACCATAAAAATAGCACGCCTTATATTTTGGGATGGAGGGATTACTCCTTTGGGCATCTCTACGACGTAGTTTTTTCCGCTCCCATTGCAACGCATGGGCACGTTTACTAGTCATTACAGAAGTGATTATTTTTTATGTCTGACGACTATTCCCATAAGCTAACTTTCAAACATGCAGAAGGCGATAAGAGCAAGAAATCCTTGCTGCAAAAAGTGGTATCAGTTTTTGGTAAATACTTTCATCACATTTTCACTTGTGCTTTAAGTAGTTCATTTTCTCGTATTATAATAAACAGTACACGCCTAAACTTTGTTAATCTCTTACGGTGGGTTCATTTCTGTGTACAGCTAAAAAGGATAAGGCTCGTAGTTCTGGACTGACGCCGTCACAGCCGCTGCGCAGTACACTCATTTAGCCAATATGTTTCCATTAAAACGTTCAGCTATCTGATGACCTGCGTTTGGTTAACAACGTAGTATTTCCGTTATTTTACAGGACGTCTCGACGTCACCGACGTCACGGTGGTGAGGCCTGGCTGGCGGTTCTTGCGTCGCGACCCGGTTCTGACCGAGAGGGAAGAGGCAGAGCTGAAAGAGAAGATGCACGATGATGGTGCTGGCGACAACTAGGGCAACCGCTGATGCTTTTGCGCTAGAATGACCGGGCTACGGAATTCTCGCATGCGCATGTAATAATTTCATTAGTTATTTCGATGTTTTCCACTAGCCGCCTCTCTCTAGCTTTAAGTAGAAGTACTATTTGTCAGCGTCGTCTTCTCTTCCTTTCTCTTATTAGTTGGTCGTCTTCTCTTCTTCTCGAATAAGGGAAATGCATGTAATGACATATAATTAGTACTAGAAGCAAACGCGGGCTTCCCCGCGCCGTCTTCCGTTGATGTTGTTATGCCAGGGATCTTTGATGCTTACACTCTACATCTATCTACTATGGCATATATTTTGTTTTATTGGTACCAAACAAGAATAACTACATGGCATCTCCATTATTTTTCCTTAGATAAATAAGGGATATATTTAATGACAGTCTAATAACACATTACATTTAGGCATAAAAACGTGCTTCCAAATTGATCTACCAAATCAGTATTATGGTTCCTATGAATATAACCACTATAGACTTGTTGCTCCAATACACACTTGAACTCACTTGTTTGGACACTTGATAGCAACAACAATGTACTAATAAGGGTATGTTCCTGAACCTGCAAATAACAAAAATAATATGGACGCTTAGAATCATCCTACCTGCCTCGCATGAGTAGCAAACAGATATAGAGCAAGTATCGTCTGCATAATTTGTGGCTAATAGAACTATAGAAGAGAGGCATGGTTTTTTTTTTTTTTTGAAACCTAAACTATGGGGTAAAACCCCATAGCATTTTATTCCACAAAATAAGAAACCCCGAACTGTACAAATATTACAAATTTACAAGGGTAGAGACCCATAGCAGGATCAAGCAAGTTGCTTAATCCACTGTTCCATGACCTGTAAATGCTTATTTCTCACCCTATGCGTATGCATGGTGATGTCATGTACAAAGTTCCTTTTCCAAGCCCTAAAAGTTGGCAAAATATGCTGAAAGATCGCCTCATTACGTACTTTCCAGATGTGCCACAAAGCAATGATCACTACCTCTGCAAAGAATGGTTTGTCAAACTTTTTCATGGCATCATAAAAAATCTGATCAAAGCTGTCAGCATCCTCCCAATCAATCTGAAGATAGGCCCAAATCCGAGCACTGAAATTGCATTGAAAGAACAAATGCATCCAATCTTCCGTTTGTTGTGTGGGGCATAGGGCACAGTGAAAGACATCAGTCACATTCCAGTGTCTACGGCGCAACATATCTCTGGTATTTAATCTATCACTTACTAATAGCCAAGCAAAGACTTTGATACGAAGAAGTACCTTACTCTGCCAAATCCAATCAAATATTTTAGGAGCTCTCTGATTCCGAAAGTGGTGGTAATAGAAACATTTTGAAGAGTACAACCCTCCCTTCCAAATAGTACTCCATTGATCATTTGTAGATTGATCCAACTGAATATTTTGTAATGCATGCTCCCAACTCTGAAACTCCTGGTAAGCTAAAGCTGAGAGAGGTAGCTCAAACAGTTGGGTCCTATCATCAGTGTATAACACATCATGAACCGACATTTTTGAGTCAACTACGTATGAGAACAATCTTGGATATGTGGTAGAGAAAATGGTTCCATGCCATGCGTCAGACCAAAATAGTGCAGTGTCCCCCTTCCCAACTGCAACAGTACTCACCTCAAAATACAAAGGAGCCAGTTTCATGATATCACGCCACCAAAATGAGCCACATGGATCAGCAGCCTGTGGAACTCCATGTGGATAATAATTCCACACCAAATCAACCCAAGGTAGAGGTGCCTTGTTAAAGAACTTGTGCAAGTGTTTAATGAGTAAACCCTGATTTTGTTTCTGAAAATCAACAATACCTAGGCCACCAGCCCTTTTTGGTTTGCAAATCATATCCAAGGAAGCAAGAGATTGCTTTTTCGAGTCTGGATTATTACCTCTTCATAGACACTGTCTGATTATACGGTTAATTTGCTTCAAAATGCCAGCTGGCAACTCCAATGAGCATAAGAAGTAGACTGGCATGGAAGATAAGCAAGAGTTGATGAGTTGCAGCCTACCACCATAAGCTAGGAAAGTAGAGCTTGCAGTGAGTCTTCGTTCTAACTTAGTGATCAGGGGCATGAGATCAACAATACGTGGTCGCGTAGTACCCAACGGTAGACCCAAGTAAGTGAAAGGGAACGAACCCACCACACATCCAAAAGCCATAGCCAGATTCTGCACCTCATCATCTGATATATTAATGGGTAGCATACAGGACTTATGGAAATTAACATGTAGCCCCGTGGAGCTACTAAAATCCTGCAGTGCCTTTTTCAAGATCATCAGCTGTGAGACATCTGCTTGCAAGACCAATAACGTATCATCTGCATATTGTACCACTGGAAAGTCAGGGTCACCCACCTCAATTGGCAGTTTTAGAAAACCTTTCTCCTTCAGATCATTGATCACATATTGCAGGATTTCAGCACCAAGAACAAATACAACGGTGAAAGAGGATCACCTTGTCTCACTCCCCTTTTGCATTTGAATTTTCTACCAGGTACTCCATTAACTAACACCGAAGAGGTACCTGTTTCCAACATAATCTTCACCCAAAAAATAAACTTCTCCGGCAAACCCAAAAGTCTCAATAGATAGATTCATGCTCAATGGAGTCAAATGCTTTCTCAAAATCCAGTTTAAGAATCACAATAGGATTTTTCGAGGCCTTGCACTGATGGATGTACTCAAAATACCAAGCCAAACAGTCATGAATCGTTCGTCCTTTGATGAAACCATACTGGTTTTTGTGGATACAGTCCAGAATTCTGCCTTGAAGTCTATCAGCCACCATCTTTGTAAGAAACTTCAGACAAGTGTTTGTGAGAGAAATGGTTATTGTGAAGAGTGCTACATCTCAAATTCTCAAGTAGATTTCATCTTCTGAAGGGAGCTTCGAAGAACCAAAAAATGAGTAGATATGAAGAGCAGAAGCAGAAAAGGTAACATAAGGAAATCATTGCATGATTATCTCTACACTAAATTTTCAGCATGACACAACCCTAAGGCCCGCTTGGATGGCTGTTTTTTAGCCCAAAACCCTGCCATAATTCGGTTCTGTGATTATTTCCGAACCAGGCACTTGGTTGGCTTTATCAAAAAAAAAAAGGCACTTGGTTGGCCATTTTTTTCTCTCCGTCCCGTATTTTTCCTCGACAGGTTTCTGCAATCAACCTATGCAAGTCTGTAATTTCTCACGGACCAGCCCTGATTAAAATCCGAAAGCGGCAAGAACACGTTGCATCGCACCGCCGTCCTACCCAAGACCGTGCACTCGCTGTTGTCGTCTCCGGTCTCCCAAAGCCATGCACTCCTCAATCCTCGTCGCCGTCCCGACTCTGGGCATTCTCTCCCGTCATCTGAACACCATGCAATCCCCACCATCGTTCCCGACGTCGTTCGCTTCCCGCAGCCGCCACCGTCGTCCGCATAAGCACTATGCCAGATCTTCTCATAGGAGGCACTCAAAAGTGCCTCCAATTAACTGTAAACTGCCTCCAAATATTTTTTAAGGCACACAAAAATCTGCTGGATATAGTTGTGTTGAGAAATATATTTGAAGACACTTTTTGTAAACTGCCTTTGAAAGTTTTTTGAGGCAGTTCAAAAACTGCCTCCAATATGCATTGGTGGCAGTTTTAAAAGTGCCTCAAATGTCCATTTGTGGCAGTTTCAAAAGTGCCTCCAAAAAAAAGTAATTGGAGGCAGATTTAGAACTGCCCCCAAATCTTTTTAGCGGCAGTTTCAAAAGTGTCTCAAATGAACATTTGTGGCAGTTTTAAAAGTGTCTCAAATGAACATTTGTGGCAGTTTCAAAACTACCTCCACAAGTATTTGATGTCAGCTTCTAATCTGCCACCAATGCATTGTACATTCACTACTGAAACAGGTTTCAACTGATAACATCACCATTCAGTCAATATTCTAGTTTTTCCAACTGAAATGCATAAACAGGTTTCGCATACATAATCAGGTTTAAAATGCATAAACAGGTTTAAAATGCAAGTTTCAAATGAATCCCATGATATCACATTCACCGTCTCTTAATTTCTCACTTAGTTTTCTTGATCTCTTACTACTTGTTGGCTGTTGTGAGTCTTCAAACTGATCTACTTTCTTACTAGAATTCCTTCCTGCTGCTTGCTCTAGCTCAAGCCTCCTTGCTGCTTGCTCTAGCTCTTTCACCGTCTCACGAGGAGCAACGGTAACTGTCCTTCCTCGATAATTTGTTATAAACAAAAAAAAAATGGACACAGTTGAACCATTTGATCAAAACTACAGTTAAAGCAGAACCGTAATAAAAGTGATGGTATCAATTTGGAGCAGTATACCTTTTGGTGTCGTCGTTGCACACTGCAATCACGATTGTGAAGTGCTGCTACATTGCCATATTCGTCACAAAGCAGCTGGATTTCAAGGTGACGACTCTACAAAGGGAAAGGGGAGAGAGATTTAAATGAAAATTGCAATATTAGTACAGATCACAGAATACAATATTAGCCTGTAAGAAAGAGCAAATAAAGCTTCCATACGTACAATATACAACACGGAAACAGCATGCTTGGAAAATAGAAATTCCAGAGAAGTCTAACCTGAGATGCAAGTCACATGATAAATATCAGGAACCAGGAACTTCACCCTGTACTTGCTTAAACAGTGATGTCACCTCGTCATCATTATTAACCTGAAAGAGATATCGAGTTAATATGTTCTTTTCCAGAACTATTATATCATCAAAACATTCAATCATAAATACTTAAACTGCGACATACATGTATTTTTGTGTCCCTCTCCCTTAACAAAACATCATACTGAATATTTAAAACAGAGTCCATCTACATCTAAGTTGACAGAAATTTAATTATGGCTAAGGCGATGGTGCTAGCCTTCTGATCCAATCTTGATTTCCCCAATATCAGCGTGAATCTCAATGCAGAGGCATGGGATAGCTCAGGGTGTTGACATAGACATATATGTGCATTGGCATATATTTAAGGCAGGGTCTCTGCTTAATTCTGAGCTATCAACCAAATAGTTTAGATGTGCATTGGCATATATGTAAGGCAGTTCGGTCAAATATCTTGACCCAACTTCAAAACAGCAGCAGTTGGAAAAATGCTAAGACAGAAGTAGAAGATAAGTTACTTTTTGCCTACTAAGCTTGAACCAGGAATCTTTTCAGCGGTACTAAGCTTGGCATACACAAGATTGGATTTGACACACATGTAGATACATGGAATCAATGGTGAGCAGGAATGAGATGATGAGCGAGCACAGCCTTGGGAATCAGGGAGGGCTAGTGAGCAGCAAGCAAATAACACAACTGGCCAGCATGTAAGGTGTGAGAGTAGAAATCAACTTTTTCTACCTCCTGCTCCTCATGTATTTCCTCGTGGCCCTGATATTTTCTGTGGTGATTAGAAGCTTTCGAGTTAAAACTAAATTCCTCGTAGAAATGTAGAAGTGGACAATGGTACATTATTTCAGGACAACAATGGTAGGTTAATTTAAATGATTTCATAAGCAGGTCACTGGAACAATATCTGGACGCCTCACTGGTTAAGTACTGTTATTCCAGAGAGCCAGAACTAGTTCACATGGAGATAGAACTAGGTGACTGTGAGTGTTTAAGTTTCGCGTTTTCTTCTAGTGGCTGCCATAAAGCATAGAGCACGAACAATGTACAAAGTTAGCATCATAATTGACAGACTGAAAACAGTGGGTAGGGCTTTTAAAGAAAGAAAATACAAGAGAAGTCCTGTGTGATACCTCAGTACTATGGCATCCATGATAGATCTAATCAATGAACGAGTCTCCATGTATACCTCATCTGCGGAAATTTGAGCATGACGATGTAACAATTGGAAGGATAACGACAGGTGCTTCCGACTACAGTTTAGACAATATTACCTTGGGTGGTAGTTGACCCAAAAGATTTGTTAAACTGGAAGATCTTACGTGTAGTTTGGGCCTCAAATGGATCACAAACCATTATCGAACCATCATTCCCATTATGTTCAATAGAAGAAATAGACTCTGAGTTGCGTGGTCTTATTCGGCAGAAAACTTGAATATTTCCTGTAAAAGAGGTCTTAGAAATCATTGAAACCGTTAACATCTATTGAAAAGCTGAACTATACTGATACCTCGCACTTCTTGAAGCATGTTATACAAGTTTCTGTTTTCTTTCACACCTTGGTTATAACCAAGAGCAGCTTTGGAAAGCCCTTCAATAGTATGACCTGTAAAATAAAACTGCAGTGTTATACTTATACGACATAGCTAAATCTCGAAAATAAAGTTTACTTGGTACATTAAAATTGTGTATTCTGGCCAAGTTTAGCACAGGTACCTAATTCAGCGATATTTTCACGAAATTGGCTCTGCAAAGATCTGAAATCAACTTTAACCTCTTGAAACAATGTCTTAAGCTCCTTCAAAATAATAAGTCATGTCTTTACCAAATATAAACCTAGTAGTGAACATAATACTGTTGAACCTAGTAACCTACAATGGGATGAATACGCCATTCACATAAGAATGTATCTTAGGAAACACATTTATTTCATTTTTTATAGGATCACGAAGCAAAAAGTAAATCCTAAATAGATAAAGCAGGCCATGCCCCCCTTCACACAGCCGCAAAAAGATAACCAAAAATGGATGTTTCTGACTATTAAACTCAAATATGATACAGTTGGCACTTGGCAGCATGCAATCTCACCAATAGTTCAGATTCCTATACTTCTAAGATGCGCATTCTATTCTCAATCTGCGATTTTGAACACTGCAAGAAAAATGGTGTAATGCATCATAATTATGTACAACTTGAGTGCTTGACTGTGGAGTAATATTTTGAATAACCGAACCTGCAAACTCCAAAATTCGTTATGTGCATCATGGCATTAAAATAGAATCCAAACTTTAAATAATGCAAATGTAGCGTTATCTTTTCACATAGAACTTAAATCTCAAAACTATTAAATGTTATTTTCAGCTCTGCGGCAGTATCATTATTAAATTTCAGTACTTAGTTTGCTGTACAATTTAATGTTGCTTTCTCGAAAATATTTTTAACATAAGCAAATTTAGAAATCAACAATTTCTAAAGTTGATTCCGTTAACAATAAATACCACAATGATGATTCTTTTTGCAATGTGCTTTCATGAATTTGATTTACATCAAGATTTGAGTTTGCTGAGAGAGCTTGCCCATAAAAATGAACTTGAATGACCTACTGGCTCCACTGCAATGCCTACGCTCGCGGTAAAACTTCAAAGAATTGACACAATCAATGATCTTGCCCTCTGATCCAACATCAATATTTTCCTGCACAATCAACCAACCCAGTTAGCATATATGGTGACTGATAAGCATCTCTCCATCATGAAGATTAACATGTTGAGGATAGATAAGTGTTGAATATATTAGCAATTTAGCACATGATTTAATTCGAAATAACATCAGATAAATTGCGACAGCAGCAAGTACAATAATCATGCAAATATCTAGATCTAGTACAGTAGACATATTGATACAATCTATTGCAAGAACTAGACATACGAATTCCAGTAACATCTCATACAGATGAGAGAGAGATACGTACGATGGAGCGGTAGCGGCACCGCCATTGTTGTTGTCCCCGGTGTCGGCCATGTCGTTGATGAAGAGGCTGCCGAGGTCGGGGAAGAAGTCGTCGTTGGGGAAGTAGTCGCCGTCAGCAGTCGCGCGAGTGCGCTCCCCAAAAACCTGATCGCCCCTCTCCCGTACAGGATCACAAGAGGCGGGGTTCCGGAGGCCTGCTGTCCCTTCTCGCGGTGCACGCCGAAAGGAGGGATGGAGAAGACTTGATTGGCGGCGCAGTGTTCTGGAACGGTGGTGCGAAACCATATGACGAAGTGGCGGCTAGGGTTTACCGTATGCGTGTATTTATATGCGGGCTGGGAGAGACGTGGGCGTAACCCCACGTCTGAGTCGGTTCGGCTCCACGATCCAGAAAGGAAACGGAAACGGTTTTGGAATTAACGCGTCCGTTAAATACCAAATTAATGACTCATTAAGTTTTTCCCGACCGACAAAATAAACGCTCTCGGCTCGGCTCATTCCCGCAACCCGCGTCGCGTCGAGGCGAGGCGAGGCGAGGCGAGGCGAGGCGTGGCGAGGCGGGCGGCGGAGGAGGAGCGCGCGTGTGGCACACCTCTCCTCTTGCCTTGCCTACTCATACATGAGCTAGAATGGCTCACCTTATAAGGTGGTTCCACTCTCTCCAAACTAGCAATGTGGGACTAAACTTTAGTCCCACTCACTCCACTCATTATTCATGAATGGGCCATGACACTTTCAGGATTTTAGTGGGCTTAGTGGGCTAGACATGTGAGCCCATATAATTGGCCCATATAAAATTCCAACAATCCCCCACAAAGTGTCATTAGCACATTTCATAAACTCTGTTCCAAAACATTGTTTATATACCGGTGTTAGTGGAGACTGTTAAGTTGAACTTCCACTTAGAACATCATGCTACACTAGTTCACAACTTGAATAGTGGACTACGCCTTGAACTACAAGTTTGCTGTGATACCAGTTTCACACAACATCTGAACCGATACTAGGCTGCCGCAAGGCTTCCCCGCGGTTTGGAGTGTATGCGTCATACTCCAAAGGCCTTTCATGAGTTTATTAGAGAGCACCCGATTCTCATAGACTGCGACGTTTAACAGTCAGACTCATATAGGTGAGTTCCTCAGGAGATGTTCTGTAGGACACATCTCTGCTTATATAAATAAGCCACTTGGAACACATTAAGACAAATGTCAACCTACCATACAGATCAGGAGAGTATTGCATCTTTTATGGAGTGGAATAAAATATAAGGATACTCTCCTCTCAGCCGACCAACAGCTTGTCTCCCACTTCTAATTCACGGGATCTCCGATCACATAGAGTGGGTTACCACTGTGGGCAACTCATAACGTGGGTCTCAAACCCATCTCCCTCGATGCATTATCTATCACATTCCGTGATAAACCCTTTGTGAAGGGATCTGCCAAGTTCATAGATGTTTGGATATAATCCAACGCAATAACTCCGGAGTTCTTCAATTTCCTGACAGATTTTAATCTCCTCTTCACATGTCTTGATGACTTTGCGTTATCCTTAGAACTGTTCACTTTGACGATCACAGTTTGATTATCACAGTTCATTAGGATTGCGGGTATTGGTTTTTCAACCATAGGCAAGTCCATCAAGAGCTCACGAAGCCACTCTGCCTCAACAGTGGCTGTGTCTAGTGCTGCGAGTTCTGCTTCCATAGTTGACCTCGTTAAAATGGTCTGCTTGCAAGACTTCCAGGAAACAGCGCCACCACCAAGTGTAAAAACATAACCACTAGTGGCCTTAAGCTCATCAGCATCAGATATCCAATTAGAATCACTATATCCTTCCAGAACCCTCGGGTTTCCGGTATAGTGAATTCCATAGCTCGCAGTGCCTTTTAAATAGCGCATAACTCTCTCAAGCGCACACCAATGATCATCTCCCGGATTGGAAACAAACCGGCTCAATTTGCTCACAGCAAAAGAGATGTCAGTCCTCGTGGCACTCGCCAAATACATAAGCGAGCCTATAATCTGAGAATATCTCAGTTGATCTCTAGTAATCCGTTGATTCTTTCGAAGCAACAAACTAGCATCATATGGAGTTGAAGAAGGCTTGCAGTCACTATACCCGAAGCGACTCAAGACCTTTTCCACATAGTGAGATTGAAGTAGTGTGATCCCACCATTATCATCTCTCAACAGCTTGATGTTCAAGATAACATCAGCTACTCCTAGATCCTTCATCTCAAAACAGCGAGATAAGAAATCCTTAACTTCTTTGATTAAATCAAGATTGGTCCCAAAGATCAATATGTCATCAACGTATAGACATAGAATAACTCCCTCACCCCCACCATGGCGATAGTACACACATTTATCAGCTTCGTTTACAACAAAGCCTTCAGCAGTCAAAGTCCTTTCAAACTTCTCGTGCCATTGCTTAGGTGCTTGCTTGAGGCCGTATAATGACTTCAATAACTTACACACCTTGCCTTCCTGACCGGGTACTACGAAACCATCTGGCTGCTCCATGTAAATTTCCTCGTCCAACTCTCCATTAAGGAAAGCCGTCTTAACGTCCATTTGATGAACGAGAAGACCGTGCGAGGCAGCCAGTGAGAGTAGCACACGAATGGTGGTCAGTCTAGCCACAGGTGAGTAAGTATCAAAGAAGTCTTCACCTTCTTTCTGGGTATAACCCTTGGCCACAAGCCTTGCCTTGTACTTTTCAATTCTACCATCAGGCCTAAGCTTTTTCTTGAACACCCACTTACATCCTACAGGTTTACACCCATAAGGACGATCAGTGATTTCCCAGGTTCCGTTAGCCAAGATGGAATCCATCTCGCAACGAACAGCCTCCTTCCAGTAGTCAGCATCAAGAGACGCATAGGCCTCTGAAATAGTCTTGGGTGTGTCATCCACGAGGTACACAATGAAATCATTACCAAAGGACTTTGCAGTCCTCTGTCTCTTGCTCCTTACAGGAACTTCATTGTCATCCTCCTCGGGATTCTCAACGTGTTCTATCGGAATGGTGGATTCAGGAATCTCAGCTAATTCCTGACTAGATGAAACAGGTTTCTCCTGATTTGATGAGCTAGACATATCCTTCATAGGAAATATGTTCTCAAAGAAAGTCGCATCATTCGACTCCATAATCGTACCAACATGCATGTCGGATACCTCAGATTTTACTATCAAGAATCTATAACCAATGCTATTAAAAGCATAGCCCAGAAGAACACAATCTACGGTTTTAGCTCCAAGCTTGCGCTTCTTGGGAATTGGTATATTGACTTTCGCCAAACAACCCCAAGTACGTAGGTAGGAGAGTTTCAACCTTTTCCTTTCCCATTCCTCAAATGGAGTAATGGTTTTATTCTTTGTGGGAACTCGGTTTAGGACATGACATGCAGTCATTAGTGCCTCCCCCCACCATGCCTTGGAGAGACCCGAAGTGTCTAACATGGCGCTAACCAAATCAGACAGCGTTCGGTTCTTTCTTTCAGCCACCCCATTTGACTGAGGTGAGTAGGGAGGCGTCCTCTCATGAATAATACCGTGTTCAGCACAAAAAGAATTAAACTCGTTGGAAAAATACTCTCCACCACGATCAGACCTAAGCCGTTTAATTTTACGATCAAGTTGGTTCTCTGCTTCGGCCTTATAGTTCTTGAAATAAGTTAAAGCTTCATCTTTAGATTTCAGAAGATACACATAACAATATCTAGTGGAGTCATCAATAAGTGTCATAAAATATTTCTTTCCACCTTTTGTCAATACGTCATTCATCTCACAAAGATCAGAATGTATAAGTTCTAGTGGTGCCAAGTCTCTCGCCTCCGCGGTCTTATGAGATTTGCGAGGTTGCTTAGCTTCAACACACACTTGACATTTGGAACCTTTAATAGTACTGAATTTCGGAATTAAACTCATATTTGCTAACCGCGTCATGCAACCAAAATTAATATGACAAAGTCGTGAATGCCAAACATCACAATCATTATCGTGGCAAACATTATTAATAACTTTGGTGCAAATATCTGACAAGGATAAGCGGAACAAGCCTCCGCACTCATAGCCTTTACCAATAAATTGTCCATACTTGGAAATTACAACTTTATTAGACTCAAAAACCAACTTAAAACCATCTCGACATAAACGTGAGCCGCTGACGAGATTTTTATTGATGGAGGGCACATGATGAACGTTCGTCAGTCGCACGATCTTCCCCGAAGTAAACTTCAGATCGACCGTACCAACACCACGAACAGTAGCATGTGACCCGTTCCCCATCAGCACGGGGGAAGTCCCTGTGACCTGATAAGAAGAGAACATAGAAGCATCAGCACAGACATGTACATTGGCACCTGTGTCAATTAACCATTC
The DNA here is from genome assembly GCA_028641055.1 of Alopecurus myosuroides. Classification (NCBI taxonomy): domain Eukaryota; kingdom Viridiplantae; phylum Streptophyta; class Magnoliopsida; order Poales; family Poaceae; genus Alopecurus; species Alopecurus myosuroides. The sequence goes on from CM054058.1 coordinate 254,846,412, forward strand.
AGGTGAATGACAAACTGAAAGAATAGTGGGAACTATACCGTACCCAGAGTCCTTCATCTCAATGTCAGCCATGACAACATTAGCGGTCTTGCCGCTGTTCTCCTGCTGCTGCAGCTCATAACGCTTAGGGCACTTTGGAGCCCAATGGGTCAGTTCACCGCAAACGTGACATGACCCCTTTCTCTTCTTGAAGTTGGTAGAGTGCGACGGCTTAAACTTGCCATCGGGCTTGCCTTTACTCTCGGATTTCTTCTTGTTATATTTAGGCTTGTTGGGCGGGTAATGTTTCTTCTATACCACATGAGCAGAAGAACCTACCTCAGCAACCCGAGCACGTGTATCCTTTGCTCTCGCCTTCTCTTCCACATCAAGAGATCCGATGAGGTCCATAACGGAAAACTCCTGTCTCTTGTGTTTTAGAGAAGTAGCAAAGGTGCTCCATGAAGATGGAAGCTTGGCAATAATGCCTCCGGCCACAAACTTGTCCGGTAACATACACTTAAAGTGCTCAAGTTCTTTAGCGAGTGACTGTATCTCATGAGCCTGTTGAACAACAGAGCGCTCACCAGTCATCCTGTAGTCATAGAATTGCTCCATGACATACAGCTCGCTGCCAGCATCCGAGGCCCCAAATTTGGCTCGAGTGCAGCCCACATATCCTTGCCGTTATCAAACGACATGTATGGATCCACAATGGAATCATCAATTATACCGAGGAGGGCACTTTTAAACATAGTGTCCATATTCTCAAAGGCATCCAGCTGTGCTGGATTGAGATCGCCCTCAGGCTTGCCCTTGGTGGCCGCATAGCAGCACAAGGTTTGAAACCATAGCACTGCTCTCGTGCGCCACCTCTTATAGTCCACACCCTTGAAAGGGATTGGCCTTGTCGCCGCAATGACAGACGGCGCAGGTGCAAGAAATTGCCTATAATCAGGTTTTTGGATTGTTGAATATATTAGCAATTTAGCACATGATTTAATTCGAAATAACATCAGATAAATTGCGACAGCAGCAAGTACAATAATCATGCAAATATCTAGATCTAGTACAGTAGACATATTGATACAATCTATTGCAAGAACTAGACATACGAATTCCAGTAACATCTCATACAGATGAGAGAGAGATACGTACGATGGAGCGGTAGCGGCACCGCCATTGTTGTTATCCCCGGTGTCGGCCATGTCGTTGATGAAGAGGCTGCCGAGGTCGGGGAAGAAGTCGTCGTTGGGGAAGTAGTCGCCGTCAGCAGTCGCGCGAGTGCGCTCCCCAAAAACCTGATCGCCCCTCTCCCGTACAGGATCACAAGAGGCGGGGTTCCGGAGGCCTGCTGTCCCTTCTCGCGGTGCACGCCGAAAGGAGGGATGGAGAAGACTTGATTGGCGGCGCAGTGTTCTGGAACGGTGGTGCGAAACCATATGACGAAGTGGCGGCTAGGGTTTACCGTATGCGCGTATTTATATGCGGGCTGGGAGAGACGTGGGCGTAACCCCACGTCTGAGTCGGTTCGGCTCCACGATCCAGAAAGGAAACGGAAACGGTTTTGGAATTAACGCGTCCGTTAAATACCAAATTAATGACTCATTAAGTTTTTCCCGACCGACAAAATAAACGCTCTCGGCTCATTCCCGCAACCCGCAGCGCAGCGCAGGGCGGCGGGCGGCGGAGGAGGAGCGCGCGTGTGGCACACCTCACCTCTTGCCTTGCCTACTCATACATGAGTTAGAATGGCTCACCTTATAAGGTGGTTCCACTCTCTCCAAACTAGCAATGTGGGACTAAACTTTAGTCCCACTCACTCCAATCATTATTCATGAATGGGCCATGACACTTTCAAGATTTTAGTGGGCTTAGTGGGCTAGACATGTGAGCCCATATAATTGGCCCATATAAAATTCCAACAATAAGAACACATTTTTCCAAATCAGAGGCCTCAAAACACGGCAACTTTAGCTCTTGAACAGCGACCAAGAAGTTGCGGATGTTCTCAAAGTACTGAAAAGCGGTCGATGGCTGGGTATCGCAGGGGGCATATGTGATAACCTTTGGCACAACACCAAACTGTATTTTGTTGATGGACTTGCATAGGACAATGCCATTCCTTAGAGCAGCGACAAATTCTTGCTCCGATGGGCAAAGAGATATTCCTAAGGGCCCAACCATGCTCTGAAGCCATGCTGCAACCTGGTGCCATCACCAAGCTTGCACAAAACCAAAACAAGGAAGTAAAATGAGCTAACGGAAATTTACACAAACCTCTACTTTATGTATTTGCAATTGTAGAAGACAGGTGTGTGTAAACCCCTCAGCTTGTATTGATCATACCAGGTGAGTACATATACAGAGATAGGTGGAGTGGGGTGGTGCACGCAGGCAGCCCACGATCCGCATGACTCGGTCTATCCTATCTCTAGGGAGTACAACAAGGAATTACAGGTAAGCCCTATATGCTATGTATTCCGACAGCCCCCCGCAGTCGGAACGGCGCCGGCGACGACGTTCAGACTGGACCTGAAGTCTTCGAACACACCTGTAGGAAGGCCTTTAGTGAAGATATCCGCATACTGAGAGCTGGTGGGAACATGCAGAACTCGAGCTTCTCCTAAGGCAACACGATCCCGAACGAAGTGGAGATCGATCTCGACATGCTTCGTACGCTGGTGCTGGACGGGATTGTTGGAGAGATACATCGCTGAAATGTTATCACAATAAACAATCGTAGCACGAGGTACGGGTTGCTGCAGCTCATGGAGCAGTTGGCGAAGCCAACATGATTCGGCTATGCAATTTGCAACAGCTCGATATTCCGCTTCTGCTGAGGACCGAGACACCGTGTGTTGCCTCTTCGAGGACCATGATACGAGATTGCGCCCAAGAAATACACAGAATCCGGAGGTGGATTTGCGAGTATCTGGACACCCGACCCAGTCGGCATCCGAGTATGCAACGAGGTCACGAGGCGAGGCGGAGTAGAGCTGGAGTCCGAAGTGAGACGTACCGTTGATATAGCGAAGAATACGCTTGATCAAGGCATAGTGAGGATCACGTGGATCATGCATGAATAAGCACACCTGCTGCACTGCATAGGAAATGTCGGGGCGGGTGAGTGTAAGGTACTGTAGGGCCCCTGCAATACTGCGGTATAGGGTGGAATCGGACACTGGTGATCCGGTGTGGCCTGAGAGTTTAGATTTGGTGTCTACGGGGGTGGTGATAGGGTTGCAATTTAGCATATGGGCACGGTCAAGGATTTCCAGCGCATACTGCTGCTGAGAAAGGAAGAGACCAGTGGTAGTGCGGTGGACGTTGACCCCGAGAAAATGATGAACATCTCCGAGGTCGCTCATATGAAACTCACTGTTGAGGGACTGAATTATTTGGTGTAAGAGAGAGGTGGTGTTGGCTGTGAGAAGTATGTCATCCACATACAAGAGGAGGTATGAGATGGAGGAGCCACGGTGCAATATGAAGAGTGATGTGTCACACCGAGAGGGACAAAAGCCCAAGGTCTTGAGAAAAGTGGTGAAGCGAGTGAACCAGGTACGTGGGGCCTGCTTGAGACCGTAGAGGGATTTGTTGAGGCGACAGACATGATGTGGGTAGGTGGTGTCAACAAAACCAGAAGGTTGCTGACAATAGACGGTCTCCGCAAGATCACCATGGAGGAAGGCGTTCTTGACGTCCATCTGGTGAATAGGCCATGAGTTAGAGGTAGCAATACTCAAGACCACTCGAATGGTAGCGGGCTTCACCACGGGGCTAAAGGTCTCATCATAGTCCACACCAGCTTGTTGAGTGAACCCGCGAACGACCCAACGAGCTTTGTAGCGAGACAAAGACCCGTCAGGATTGAACTTGTGCCGAAAAATCCACTTGCCCGTCACGACGTTAACACCTGCAGGACGAGGAACCAAAGACCACGTGTCATTCTGAATTAGAGCAGTAAATTCATCTAACATAGCGTCATGCCAATGGGGGTCTTTAATAGCTGCACGGTACGAGGATGGTATGGGTGATGGTGTGGTGGAAACAGACAGATTAAAGTCTTGTTTAGGCATGAAATAGCCCTTTTTCCCGCGGGTAAGCATCCTGTGTGCGTTACGGGGTGGATCTACCGGGATGGCTCGCTGTGGGATGGCAGGGACAGGTGGCGAGCGGGGGCTGGCTGGCTCGGGAGACAGCGCATGCATGCGCGTGGGGACCGGAGCGGAACCGCGTGGGGGTGAGAATCCCGCGGGGGATGGCGTGGCCCCGGCGTCAGGTGCGCAGGACGGGGGATCCGAGGAGGATCCGGTGGACGCGGGAGTGGCGCAGGACGGAGATCCCGAGGGCGATCCTGTCGGGGGCGGGTGCACGGAGCACGGGGCGGTAGGTGGCGGAAGCTGATTGGCTGGGGCGGGGTGCGGGCTGGTTCTGCCAATGATTGGCCGGTGTGCACGGAAAGAGAGGGGATTTGGGTTGGGATTTGCTGTGGCAAGCGGTGGTGAGGTTGGGGCTGTGGCTGACTCGTATGGAAAGGTTGCTTCATCAAAAATTACGTGCCGCGAGACGTGGACTTTCTGAGTGAGCAGGTCAAGACAACGGTAGCCCTTGTGCTCTCTGGGGTAGCCAATGAAGACACAACGGTTTGAACGTGGTGTGAGTTTGTGACCGGCGATGCCATGGGAGTTGGGGTAGCATAGGCACCCGAATGTGCGCAAGTGATCATATGTTGGATGCGTGCCATATAGGAGGTAGTAGGGTGTGAGGTGTGAGATGGCACGTGAAGGCCGAATGTTGAGGAGGAGGGTGGCGGTGTGGAGTGCTTCTACCCAAAAAGGGGGTGTGAGGTGAGCCTGAAAGATGAGTGTGCGAACGATATCGTTAGTGGTACGAATGAGACGTTCGGCTCTACCGTTTTGGGGTGAGGTGTATGGGCATGAGAGACGAAGGGAAATGCCGTGGCGTGAGAGAAAGGAGCGTAGAGTGGTAGTAAGAAATTCTCCTCCATTATCACATTGTAGGCAACGAAGAATTTTGTGGAATTGAGTGGAAACGAACGTGATAAATCGTTGCAAGGTATCACACGTGTCGGATTTGTTACGCAGCGGAAAACTCCATGAAAAGTGAGAATAATCATCAAGAATGACAAGATAGTATTTGTATCCAGAAAAACTTATAATCGGCGAGGTCCACAAATCACAGTGAATCAAATCAAAGGGGGCTAAAGCACGCGAATGAGATTGTGAAAAAGGAAGGCGAGCCTGTTTACCTAACTGACAAGCATCACAAAAGGAGAGTCGAGTAGGGTTTTTATTACATTGAGAAAGAAATTCTAGTGGTAAATGAGATAAAGCAGCAGAGCTGGGATGACCGAGGCGACGATGCCAAAGATCACCGGAGATGGAGAGAGCCGTGGAGTGGTGGCCGCCATGGTTGCCAAAGAAGGGGTAGAGACCATCGGAGCTATTGGATCTCATTACTGTTCTCCTGGTTGCCAAATCCTTCACAGAGAAGCCAAATGGGTCAAATTCAATGGAGCAAGAATTATCACGTGTGAATTGGCGGATGCTAATAAGGTTTTGTATGAGGTTAGGAGAATATAGAACATTGTTGAGCTGAAATGGGTGAGGTGTGAGTTCGACAGTACCGGTAGCAACTACGGGGAGACGTGAACCATTACCAACGACTATATGTTGTGAATTGAGCTCTAACTGAGAACGAGATGTGGCCAAGGTACCTGGGTTGCCGGTGACGTGAGAGGAGGCACCGGAGTCCATCAGCCACTCGGGTCGAGGTGGAAGAGCAGCACCGTAGTTGTTCGCGTACTGCACCATGGAGCCGTGATCCCAAGATGGCGCGGGGTAGACGGGGTAGGCGTGGTGTGGCTGTCCAGGGGCGGCGCCGAGAATGCTGGATGCATTGGGGGGTATCCACGGTGCGCGCGGTGGAGGGAATGGCATGCCCATGGGGGCAAAGTACCCTAACCAGGGTTGCTGCTGTGGGGTGCCGGTGCCGCGCCCGGCGTGATCCCCGTTGCCGCGACCACGTCCGCGGCCGCCCTGGCGACCACCGCGGCCACCGCCGCGGCCGCCACCGGCGTTCTGCCCTTGATAGCCGCCACCGCCTTGATAGGCGCCACCGCCGCCTTGCTGGTTGCCTTGATAGCCGCCACGGCCACCGCCGTTGGGCTGTCCGCGCCCGGCGTGAGGTTGCGCGCCACCGCCGTGGTGACCGGTCTGTGGCGCCGCGGGGGCGCGGTCACCGCGTCCGCCGCCGCGATCACCGCCATCAGTGGCGCCGTGCCTGGACGGGTTGCTGTGGATGGCCAGTGCCTGGGCGCCCGCGGCCTCCTCCTTGGCCTGGGCATCCAGCTTCAGTTCGGCGATCCGGAGCCGAGAGTGTGCCTCGGCGAAGGTGGGGAACGGCTTGACGCCCTCGAAGATCTCGGCCTGAAGCGCGAATTTCTTGCCGAGCCCATCAATCATCTGCATCGTAAGGGCGCGGTCGGTGAGGGGCGCACCAACATCCTTGAGCGCGTCGGCGAAGTGCTGGAGGCGCCGGCAGTATTCGTCCACGGAGAGGTCGTTGCGGCGCAGGTTGCGAAACTCCCGGGAGAGCATCATGATCCGGGTTTCTTGATTGTCGAAGAAGAAGTCGTGGAGCCGTGTCCACGCGGAGTAGGCAGTCACGTCCGCGGACATGATGAGCTCCTGGAGCGGCTCGGAGATGGTGGAGTACATCCACATGACGATCTCGCCATCGGCCTGAAGCCAATCGTCGTCGGTGAGGCGGTGCTCATTGCCGGCCGTGATGTGATCACGCGCGCGATGGAGGCCGAGCAGGAACTGGATCAGATTGCGCCACTTGGAGAAGTTTTGGGATGAGGAATCAAGAGTAAACTTGATGTGATCCAAGATCCGGACATCATGGAGGGTGGGCGCATGGCGAGCAACAGAGGGGCCGGCGAGGGCCGAAGAGATCGGCGGCGCCGCTGGGACGACGTCGGTGACGATGGGTGTGGCGGGGAGGTCCGCGGAAGCAGGAGCAGTGGGCGAGGAAGCAAAGAGATTGATTGGGGTAGGGCCGGCCTGCGATGCCATGGGAGTTGGGGTAGGGCCGGCCTGCGGCTGCATGGGGTTTCTCGGATCGGCGTCGAGAGGGCTGATCGGAGTTGAGGGAGAAGAAGCCATGACTCGCGTCGCTGGCTCTGATACCAAGAAGACAGGTGTGTGTAAACCCCTCAGCTTGTATTGATCATACCAGGTGAGTACATATACAGAGATAGGTGGAGTGGGGTGGTGCACGCAGGCAGCCCACGATCCGCATGACTCGGTCTATCCTATCTCTAGGGAGTACAACAAGGAATTACAGGTAAGCCCTATATGCTATGTATTCCGACAATTGTTGCATATAGAGTTATACACTAGTAGACATGGTACTGACTTTATATACAACAATGAAATACAGTGCTCTAGAAGCAAAGAGATGAAGTCTATTTTAGCATTAGAGATGAAGTTTGAACTAGCGAAGTGCACAAGCTGAATAAGAAAAAAAAAAATCAGAGATTAAAGCATATACCTACTTTGTAGAAATGCAGTGTTGGAGCAAGATAGCAGTGTCAGTTTCAGGAATAACCAAAATACAATATTCTATGTCTATGCACATTTTCAATGAAGAATCAAGGTTAAGGTCACATCAAACCGTGTGATTACCGGGATACCAAGCTAATATCCTCTAGAAAATATTGCGGCAAACATTTGGCTAAGAACTAGGACTATTAATTTCACCAATAGAAGCAGTACAAGAAAAAATAGATGCGCGCAATATCCCCTCCCTCTCCAGGGGTTCCGTGATTCATGACCCGTCCCACTCCATTCTCGCGAGCAGTTCGCCATAGTTACTACAAAAAACATGCCCCCAAAAAACCAAAAGCTTGCACTCATACTAATCGATCCTGGCAGCAACTAAGCAAGGATGGCAACGACTTACCAGCAGCTTTGGAGCTCTTGGCCAGATGCTTAATCAACCTAATTTTTTTTTTTATAAAGGGAAATATATTAATATTGCGGAAATACAAATTACACCCGGCCTCTGCAACAACGCAATAACCATAGTCATTACGGATGCACACAGCCGAAAGACAATATAAAGAATAAATAAAAAGAAAAGTCCCACTACAGAGTTATAGTCCTCGCGGTATCCGCACAACCACCACCTAAACAACAGCGGATGTCCATCTCCTCGAAAACAACGTCTCCAAGAAGAACGATGCCAAACACAACCAATTAAGGCTAGACCTTGGGTTTTCACCCTAAAGATAATCCTCGCTCTCAAAACAACCTAATGCACTAGTGGAAACAGGGGCTTTAGTCCCGGTTCGTAGGCCCCCATTTGTCCCGGTTGTGCAACCGGGACGGGGCATCCGGGACAAATACCCCTCCCCATTGGTCCCGGTTGTGGCAGGACCCGGGACAAATGGGGCTGACCACGTGGCCCGAGCGCTGGAACCTGGCCAGGGCTATTAGTCCCGGTTCTGAATACGACCCGGGATGCATGCCCCTTCTGCCGCGGCAGGGCTTTTGCCCTTTTCTCTGCCGCGGCAGAAATTTACAATTTCCGTTTTTTGGTCCCCGAGACCTCCTGGCGGCCCCTCCCCGGACCTCGAGAAGAGAGGAGCCTCGGTGGACCCTCCACCGAGCCCCCGGATCGCACGAGTGAATAAGTATATAAAGCAGAATAAGAAACACTTATATTACAGAAGCAAAGTATATCGAGCATATTACATGACCGATGGAGTGTATTACAAAATCAAACTTAGTTCCAACCGGAGGCATGGTACTCTCCATCAACGTTTATGACCTCTGCATCTAAGAAGCCCGCAATTTCCTCCTGAATTGCTCGTATGTGGTCCCTAGGTAGAAGACCGTCCCGAAGCCGTTCGATCTAATATAAAGAAGAGTGGTCACTAAAATATATGAAGCTAAGTAACTAAAATAGATAGTAATAAGAAGAATTGACGACTAACGTACATGAAGTTGCTTTAAATTTCTGCCCTTGGGAGATGTGGTCTGACGAATGAACTCGCAAACGTAGTATCCACACAAGTTATTCCCGTCTCCTTGTTGCAAGCACTATACGAGAAGATTGTTTCAATCAAAATAATAATCAACCAGGCATGATAATGGTATCGACACTAGAATCAAGGAGATGGGCACGGATCTAGATAGTACTTACTTGCACAACATCAAATGTAAGTTGTTTTTCCCATTCACCGGGAGACTTCTTTATGAACCTCTTCCAAACCCTACCCGAGAAAGAAAAAGAATAAAAAGAGTTAGTAATTACTTGATATCCGAAAATGAAACAAAGTAGTCGATATATTGCAATATATAAATACTGAAATTAATAAAGATTGAAATTACCGCTGGATCATTTCCTGCATGTCAGCCCACATTGAGAGGGGTTTACGTTTTGAGTCCATTACAATTACTTTTCCTTTGTCAATTTGGAAGATTAGCAGAATATAGTGGAAACTGCGCACGCAGAACTCATCAATTATACAATGAACATCGAGTAAGGAAAACAGAATGTTTACAACAGAGTAACACACTTACTTGAAGTTGTAAGGAAATAGTATTTCCCGTCGGTGTTGGTTAAATATTATTGCCCTCAGAATATTATTTTCTGTATCCTTGGGAGATTGCCGAAGAGTCTTTTCAAAAATAATTTTTGGATCAATGAACCCAATATCATAGATTCCACCTCTTTTGCATTCGAGAATCTTCATTCTGCAATTATAATATATGAGTGTACTATATATATATATATATATATATATATATATATATATATATGAATATATATGCAATTGAATGAGGTGAGCTAGAGAAATAAGTGCTTACAGACAATAGGCACTAAGGATAGATTTGTCGAGGGCCTGTTGCTGGTATAACTGAAACAATTCCTCAAATTGAATCATAACATATCCATTTCCAGTTCCATAGTGCTCGTCCTTAACGTTGAGACATAGCCAGTCCTCAGATTCATCAGCGGCTTGCATATACCAACTATGCACTCTTCGCATTTTCGTTGGTAGATCCTTTATCTCCTCGGGTTTGACAAGAGGCTTCCCGTACTCGTATTTGTACGCACATTCAGCTGCGGGGAAGTAGTTCACTGTTTGCATATACTCAGCAATGGACAAACCCGTATCAGCTGCCTTGTCTGCGTACAGTGTTATAAACTCCGGATCAATATCCTCATCAGCAATATTAGTGCTCGGCCCCACCTGGGTATTGGAAATCACTTTGAGCGGGGACGTGGATTGTTTTTTCTGCTCTCCGAGTTGAGCAACTGATTTCCCCTTTTTCCCGCTTGCGCTACTACTCTTCGTTGACCGCACCATTTCCTGGTGTGACTTCAGAATAGAGCGGTCATAGTCAGATGACAGACTCGGCTCGGGTTGATGAAGAGTCTTCACCATTTTCCAAGCTCGTTCTATCTCTTCTTTGGTCTCAGGGAAATCTGGCTTTTGCTTCTCCTTCCGCTTTGATTTCCACGCATCGTATTCGTCCTTTGCGATTTTCTGGGTTTCCTCGGGAGTATAGTCGTAAGGTAACTTGGGTACCTCTTTTGGTACCTTCGGGAGGGGTGACCGTTGACGTTTCGGTGATTTTTTACGTTTCGGCAGAAACTTAGTGGGCGGAGAGGGCTGACGCGGCGGCGTAGGCGACCGCGCTGGAGACGTGCACGGCGTAGGCGACCGCGCCGGAGACGGCATGCGTTGCGAAGACGACCGCGCTGGAGACCTTTGCGCTGGAGAAAGGCGAGGATTCGATGGCTTTGTCGTCTGATTTGTGAGCACAATGCATTCCTTTAGCCATAGAACGGTCAAGTTCTTGGCTTCTCCGAGTTCAGTCAACTCTTCGTCTTCACCTTCAGGAAAATCAAGCTTTACCCGCTCGAATCCGTTGACAACTTCATCGACCCCAACAACAGCGTAGCCCCGTGGAACCGGAAGACTATGGTGAGTTGGTTCGTTGCCAATTGGTAAGGCATATCCGGCCGCCGCCTTGATGGTTATATTGACGACCTTCACGTGGAGCTCACAGGATGTCATTTCCGTGATCTCATCCACCGGGTGAATCATCGGCGGTGCATCATCACCCGGTAGCTGCGTGGACGCAACGCTGCTTTTGCGATGAGAATGTGCGGCGTCGGGAGCCTCGACTTCAACTTCTACCATGTGTACTGTTGCGCCGGTAGACACTATCTGCTGGCTAAGTGTGTTAATTTGGTCCTGCTGCTTCTTTGCTACATCCTGTGTCAGCTTTACCATTTCTTCAAGTTGACGCCTCCAGTTTGCCTGATTCTCTGCTTCAGCTGCCTCCTTGTCCTTTTTACGTTGACGGCTTCTATCTGGGTATAACTTTTTGGTGGAGTCGAACGCAACACTCCACGGAGGAGTGCCTTTTGTGCCTCGTGTACGCCCTCCGTGTTCCTTATTCCCTAGGGCTCGTGTGAGCTCGTCGTTCTCTCTATCTGGCACGAACTTCCCATCTTTAACGTCCTTTATTGCGTCTCTCAGCTTCTCTATGGGTAGAGGACGACTCTTTTTATGCCTTAGGTTATATATTGCTTTTCCTTCGGCGTCCAACCTGCCCCCATGCCCGTAGAACCATAACCTTGTCCGCTCGACCCACAAGAACGGCTCGGGAGTGATCCCCTGCTGAATCAGGTTGTTCTCCCATGTCTCCCACTTGGGACTAGAACCCTTGTAGCCACCTTGCCCCATAACATGGTGATATACCTTTTTGGCGGCGTTTTTCTCATTTGTTTTCGTCCTTTCCAGTTCATTCTCTGCCAGCTTGTACTTCACGAAGTCTGCCCATACGGGTTTTATTTTCTCATACCCTTGAGTGAAATCAGGAGTCTTGTTCTTCTTAACATAATCAAGGTTCAATCTTTTCTTTCAGTTTTTGAATTGCTCGGCCATCTTTTTCAGGGTCCACGCTTTGACCTTTTCCCGTATCTCATGTTTCATTTTAGTAACATCGGCCTCAGTCACATCCGCTTCATTCTCGTCCACCTCCGGCACGGGTAAGTTGAAATTAGCCAAAATCTTTGAGAAAAGATGATCTTTGGCTATTTTGCCGACATATGAAATTCCTTGTTTCCGCGGATCTTTTGGCTCATTCCACTCATTAACAGTGATCGGGATGTGATCTCTAACTAGCACTCCGCATTGCTTCACAAATTTTTGGGCAACATCAGCGGGAAGCTCGGGTGCGCCGTCTGCTGTGATCGTGTCGATCCTGTATCTTTCTGTATCTTTCAACTTCTTTGTTGCGCCTCGTTTAGTCTTTTTTCCGGTTGATATATTTGAACCGGATGGCTAAAAATATAAAGACTGTTAATACATGTATATAGACAACGGATGCTTCATTAATTAACATATATATATATGCACCTCGGAGCCGGTGTTTGTAATTTGTATGGTTCCACCGGAGCCGTCGGCTGCTCCCATATCGGAGCCGTCGGCTTCTCCCTCATCGGAGTCGTCTCCCTGGGTGAGCACCGGATCTCCCTCATCGGAGTCGTTCATCCACTGGCTCACATCGGGCTCTACGTCGGGCCCGCGGATTAAACCCTCGATCATATTTTCGGCATCTTCGTCTCTTGGCTCCATACTATACAAAAAGAGTAAGTATATATTTCAGATCCAATTCATTAAAATTGCTTATGCATAATAATATTTAAACATACGATAACATTTCTAGCATTCTTAAATTTATAACACTATCTTAATTAGATTTTCTAACATTCATAATTAATAATTCTAACATTCTTCAATTTCCTATATCAATTCTAAACGTACGAATCTAAAATTGCTAAGTCTAATAACTAATAATTCTAACATTCTTAAATTTCCTATATCAATTCTAAACGTACCAATCTAAAATTGCTAAGTCTAATCTAAAATTTCTAACATTCATAAACTAATAATTCTAACATTTGTAACACTAATAAAAAACAGTAATTAAGTAAAAAAAAGGGAAAAAACAAAAAAGGCCCCGGGTTAGGGCGAGATGGAGGCAGGCCTTACCTCCTGTTGGGACAGCGGCGGGGCGGCGGCGCGGGGCGGTGGAGGCCGGCGCGGGGCAGCGGCGGGCCGGCGGCGCGTGGGGCGAGGGGCGGCGCCGCAGAGGAGGACGCCGACGGGGGCGAGACGGGATCGAGGGGCGGCACCACAGAGGAGGACGCCGACGGGGCGAGGGGAGGCGCGTGGGGGGCGAGGGGTGGCGGCGCAGAGGAGGGCGCCGACGGGGGCAATGAGCGGCGCCGCAGAGGAGGGCGCCGACGGGGTGAGGGGCGGCGCCGGGTGCGACGGGACGTAGGGACGGCGCCGCAGAGGCGAGGACGCCGACGGGGCGAGGGCGGCGCGGGGGAACGGAAAAAATGGGCAGCCTGGCGGCGTCACTTTCGTCCCTGCGCGCGGTCTGGAGCTGAGGGGGGCGGTGACGTGTATATATCCTATCCCCCTTTCGTCCCGGTCGGTGGCAACAACCGGGACGAAAGCCCCTTCCGTCCCGGTTGTTGCCACCAACCGGGACGGAAGGGGTTTTCGTCCCGGTTATTGCCACCGACCGGGACGGAAGGCCCGGCTGGTCGCGCACCGGGACCAGAAGTACTTTTGGCCAATTGTTTTAGCGCCAAAATTTGAATATATTAAATATGCACGTGAATAACTTTTATATAGTTTCAAATTAGGAAAAAATTACAACATTAAAATTGTTTGAATTTGCATAGCTAATTCAAATCCGTTTTCTGTTCAACTAAATAATTATTCTAACTATTCAAACTATTAACTATTTCACTATTTGCACTTAATTTAAATATAAATATCTTATATTGTTTTAAAATTAGTAATAATTACTTTAAACAGAAAACAGACGCTGAAATACAATTTTCTTTTCTACCGTGCTCGGACGCCGCGGATGATGTTCCCGTGCACATTACTACCCGAGCGCCAAGTCAACAATGACCCAAGCATGCATGGATGAATGTGTTAAACACTGATCCGGATGTTTTGTATTTGGGAGATGAACTGACCAGTGTATGAAGCTGGGCTATATATATAGGGTCCTCTGGCTCACAAAGTGTTGAGCTAGGGTTTTGATCCAACGGTTAAGAAACACCTCATCCAACGGCTCACAGCAGCTCGAAAGAAACACACTGTAGCCCTGATCGGACGGCTCACAACAGTTCGAAAAAAACACACCCGGATCCAACGACTCAAGAGCGCTTGAAAGAAACACACGATTCGTGTGATTCTATCTGATTGGTCCAAACGAAACCCTAATTCCCATTTAGTCCCGGTTGGTGTCCCCAACCGGGACTAAAGGGATGATCCGTTTCCCAATGAAACCATAACCCATTTAGTCCCGGTTGGTGTCCCCAACCGGGACTAAAGGGATGTTTTCTTCTCGCTATATATATGTATACATTGCCACTCCATTGCCATAAACACATACAAACTCACCACTCTCTCATGGCTTCTACGGTACCCACTCTAACATTCATCCAGGCGGAGGCACTTTCCGCCTCGAACTACCCCTGCCCGTGCGGCTACAACGTTCCCGCCGGTTGGATGCTGAGCGCCGGAGGAGTGCCGGTCCCTCCTCTTCCTCAAGGTGTGGCGCGTCGGGCGGCCATCACGAACCACTACTACCACGAGCTCACGCCGGAGCAGCGGAGGAATCCCAGTTGGCATCCCGATAACCAGCATACTTGGGATGCCTTCTTCATCAATCGGCGTGAGACGGCGCTCGCCAGGTATGAGGACGACGGTCTGCCTCCTGGGAACTATCACGAGGCCGGTCGTCGGCTATGGTGGTCCGGCCGGACTCTACAGAGCGTCATGGACTACATCAGGGCCGGCGATATCCCTCGCCTGCGCTACCCTCAGGCCCAGCCCTGGAGTCGTGATCCTCCGAGGGAGTGCAGAGCACCGTCAGACGATAGTGACGACGACGGCGGCGGCGACTACGACGACTACGAGTACATGTACTATAGGCCTAGGCAGGAGTATGACTAGTAGATCGATGCACTTTTGCCATTATGTACTGCCTTGTTTATTTAGATCTATGCTCTCCGTTTAGATTTAGATCCAATCTTGCCATTATGTGTACCGTGCCTTGTTTATCTATCGAAATACATGTCCCCCTCTTTTTAACGTCTATCGAAATGCCATTAGATCTGAATCCAACAAATCAGGAAAAATCACACGGAAAACAGAAAACAGACGAGCTAGAGGGCCACTGTTTGCCGGAATACAACAAATTATTTTATTAAACAGCCAACAGAAAACAGACGCGCTAGCGCGCTACTCTTCGTCCTCGTCGTCGTCGGTGACCTCCTCGTCGTCGGAGGAGGTGCATGATGGTATTTCCGAGATAGGCCCCCACCTCGGATCGTCGGAGGCCCAGACTTCGCCGGCGTGGTCGGCCCGACGGAGCGCTTGCAGCGCCTTCGTCCTTGCCTCCCGAGCGGCATCTAACTCGAGGTGGCGTTCGAGGCGCCGCTCCGCCCGCTCACCCGCGCGGGTCTGCCATAGCTCCTCGTCGGCGCTCTCCTCACCCGGATTGTTCCGGTAATACTCGCGGACCACGCGGTCGTCCCTGGCGTCGACTAGGCCCTGAAACGCGCGGTGCCTGAGGTGGCGGTGGTCGGCGGCAGTGACGATCTGCGGCGTCGGCGCCCTGGCCTCCGCTTCCCAGAGGGTATGGCAGTCGCTAAAATTCATCAACGACCGCGGGCGGCTGAGGCGCCAGGCCGCCGCGTCCCAAGCGCGGGCGGCCTCCGAGGCCGTCGCAAAGGAGCCGAGGGGGATGCGGTCGTCCCCGAAGCGGATAGTCGCGGTGAACATTCCGTTCTGCTGCGATCGGACTCCGCGGAAACCGGTAGTGTTGTTCCTCCTCGGAGGCATGGTGGTGGCACGACGGTGCGTGGAGTGGAGGTGCGGCAGTTTATAACGCGCATTCATGGCCACGCGTTACAACTCCCGCGCCACGCGCAGGACTCCCGCGCCACGCGGCAGGACTCCCGCGCCACGAGGTACAATACACACTACCACCCACACCTCTCTCTCACTCCCCCAAGCTTAAAAAAAAGGGACGGGGGCTGTGGCCGCATTTGTAGGGGAAGGGACATTGGTCCCAGTTAGGGGGATGATCCGGGACCAATGCCCATGCGCGCGCCACGTGGCCTGTGGCTAGGGATTCGTCCCGGGTCGTGCCACGAACCGGGACCATTTGCTCCCCACGAACCGGGACAGATGCCCCCAGGTGGTTTCTGCTGCCTCGGGCACACGAACCGGGACCAATGCATGGCACTTGTCCCGGTTTTTGGTGCAACCGGGACAGATGCCCCCTGCCCCCCTGGACGAAAGGGGTTGTTTCCACTAGTGATGGTGAACTGAAAAAGATGAACATGGAGCGGGCCGCACCTGAATCGACCAGAGGGCGGCAACTAGGAGCTAGAGGTTGGCAGTGGGAGCTAGAGAGGTGAGCGAGTGGCAGAGAAGAGGGGCAAGCAGAGTGGGTGCGTCTGCGACGCGACTCGTGAGCGAGGGACAATATGGGAAACTCGTAAATTTTCGTAGCGTGGAAATGTTTGTACATAGAAACCTTTAAAGTCTTATAATTCTGTAACTGGTTAAATGAGATAGATAAATTCACCTCCTAATGTTACGTTCAGCCGAGATCTACTCGGGTCACGACTTACTTCTTGGCAGAACCTGGTTCATAGGCTAACTATGGTTATTCTAACACCAGGCGCCGATGAATTTCGTTGGAATCTCGCTAAGAACGGAATGCTCTCGGTGGAGTCCATGTATAGGGCTATGATCCAAACAGACATGCCAGTCGATATTTTAAAAAATGTATGGCGTCTGAAGGTACCACTAAAGATTAAGGTCTTTGCGTGGTATCTTCTGAAGGGGGTCATACTGACAAATGGTAATCTTGTCAAACGTAATTGGCATGGGATTTCTAAGTGTGTATCTTGTTCTCATGATGAGACGATTAAACACTTATTCTTTGATTGCACTTTTGCGCGTTCTATATGGTTCGCTAACCAAATGGCTTCGAATATTTATCAACCCACATCACCCGCGAATATATTCGTTAACTGGTTAAATGTGATAGATAAATGATTCAAGACTATTATTAGGGTAGCAGCGCTTGCCATTATTTGGTCGCTCTGGCTTTGTAGAAATGACAAGATTTTCAACGATAAAAATTTCTCTCGTATGCAGGTTCTATTCAGGTGCACAGGTATTCTCCGTTCGTGGTCCACATTACAGCGGGGAGAGTTTCGAGAACTTTTTATGGAGACGTGTGCACGGCTGGAGCAGGTGGCGAGGGATATTTTTATCCCACATGGATGGACGCGTGATCTATGGATAGAGGCTCCATAACATCGACTGTCTACATCTACGTGATTCGTTAGACTTGTCGTATTTTTACTTTCTCTTTTGGATTTCGGCTATGTGCATTTTACGATGCAGAGCCCCGGTGTAATGCTTAAACATTTTAAGTAATAAAAGCCCTTTATCAAAAAAAAAGTGAAAAGTAAAGTATGGACACCTAGAGGGGGTGAATAGGTGCTACGACCAATTTTAATTTTTCTTTCGATTTAGGCTTGACACAAAGGTAAATTCTCTAGATAGTGCAACTAAGGTAAATTTACCTATATGACAAGGATAGCAATAAATGCAACTAATACAACACTTAATGCAACAAGTACAACAATTAATGCAACAAGCACAACAATTAATGCAACAAGTACAAGTGAGTAAACGATAAGGGAACGAGGTAACCGATGGGGGGACGCGGAGACCCGATGTATTCCCGAGTTCATCCTTGTTAAGGGAGTACGTCTCGTTGGAGGGGTGTGAGCTCGCCATGAAGGCCTACTCAACGCCACAAAGGTCTCACCCTATTCTCCGATGAACTCCGCCACAAAGGCCTAGTTCACCTTCCACTATTGAACCCCTTTGGGGTGGGGATCGAGTCCTTTACAAACAAGTTTGGGGCACACACCCACAACCAAATTGGGGGCTCCCAACACTCACAAATCACCAAGAGTAGCAAGAAGCCTAGGTTCTCCACAAGAGGAAACCCTAGGAAAAGATCCCTCAAGCAAATGAGAGGGGAAATGAAATCCGGTTGGTGAAGACGTAGATCGGGGGCTTCTCCTTCAATCCTCCAAAGATCAAGGCTTTTGGGTGGATGGATTGGGAGATCTAGCAAGGTGGGGGAGCTCCAACAATGGTGACTTTAATTCTGGACGAACTAACCCAAGGTAGGTGGAGGGGAGGGGTATTTATACCCCTCATAAAGTCTTGGAGCCGTTGGAGCTTTTCTGCCAAATTCACACCGGAGAATCCGGTCTGAACTTTTTGCAGAACCACCAGGACGGAGACTCCAGACAATCTCCGGTGTCTCTCCGGACTGGATGCAGCAGACGATACTAGGTGTGCACCTCTTGGAAAAATTTCAGAAAGCTCCGGTGCGGAGACTCCGGTCAGGAGGACCGGATACTCCGGTCTTGGCGTTGCGGTTAGAGCTGGAGAGTGTCTGGGGTCGAGCGGAACCAACAGCACCCAGTCACACCGGAGACTCCAGACAGTCTCTGGTAAGACTCCGGACTGAGTACCGCAGGCGACACCAGAAAGTCCTTAGCAATTTCTTCAGAGGCAGCTCCCACACCGGAGACTCCGGACAGTCTCCGGTATGGATGCAGTGGGCGACACCAGAAAATCCAGAGACAAAGCCCTGGATAAATTCTTCACACCGGAGACTCCGGTCTGAGAGTCCGGAGACTCCGGCCTGGAGAAAACTCCAGAAGACAGAATTCCAGGTGTTTTGCCCCTTTTTGCAACACCACACCACCATATAAAATATGTTGTTTATGCCCTGAAATACATCAACACACTTAAGGATACATGTGTTGTTAACAAACACCAAAACAATATGATTTAAGCGCGTTTGCACTTTCAATCTCCCCCTTTTTGGTTTTTGATGACAACACACATATTTGCAATAAAATCACAGCTAGGCTATGTTTGAAAAAGATAGAGCACTCACAATGTGAGCTCCCCCTATATTTTACAAACAAAGCCCTCTAGATCAACCACGAGTGAACAGTAATACATACATGCATAGAGACAATAGATAAAGCAATAATAGGTAATAATATGAAAGATAGCTTCACCACGTGGTCTCAACACACACAAACATCCATTGTTTACTAGAAAAGCAAAGCAACTAAGATAACGGGAACACAAGCCATAAAAGGCAAATCAAGTTCAAAGACTTGTGTTCCGAAGCAGATAAAAGCAAAGCAACCCATGCAAATCCCGGAGAAGACAAAGCTACTTCTCCCCCTCTGGCATCAAGACACCAAAAGGGCAAAGAGCACTACGCATCCCAAAGTCTCAGTCATTGTCCTCATAGTCATTGTCTTCATCATCCACCGGGTCCGTCACCTCATCATCATCATCTCCATCTTCATCTCCCTCATCATCCTCAGCATCAGAACCAGTGTTGAAGTAACCAAGGTCCTCATCATCATCCTCAGGCTGATCCTCAACATTTTCTTCTTCCTCAATCACATGGGCCTAGCACGGTGGGTCGAAGAGGAAGGAGCCGAGGTGACATCCTCAAAGTTACCCCACGGGAACTGATCAGTGTTCCACTCCTCATAAGACATAGTCACAGATGCGGTGGGAGGAGTGGGAGGAGTGGGAGGAGTAGTGGGAGGGGTACCCATAGGAGGAGTAGCTCCAAGCCCAGGGTGGTCATGCAACTTGGAGATCATCTTCTTCAGCTCACGCCTCTCCTTATAGGCCACATGGTTCTCTTTGTGCACTGCAACTGTTGAAAGTAAAGTATGGGAACCTAGAGGGGGGTGAATAGGTGCTACGACCAATTTTAATTTTTATTTTGATATAGGCTTGACACAAAGGTAAATTCTCTAGATAGTGCAACTAAGGTGAATTTACCTATATGACAAGGATAGCAATAAATGCAACTAGTACAACACTTAATGAAACAAGTACAACAATTAATGCAACAAGTACAAGTGAGTAAAGGATAAGGGAACGAGGTAACCGATGGAGGACGCGGAGACACGATGTATTCCCGAGTTCCTCCTTGTTAAGGGAGTACGTCTCGTTGGAGGGGTGTGAGCTCGCCACTAAGGCCTACTCAACGCTACAAAGGCCTCACCCTATTCTTCGATGAACTCCGCCACAAACGCCTAGTTCACCTTCCACTATTGAACCCCTTTGAGAGGGGGATCGAGTCCTTTACAAACAAGTTTGGGGCACACACCCACAACCAAATTGGGGGCTCCCAACACTCACAAATCACCAAGAGTAGCAAGAAGCCTAGGTTCTCCACAAGAGGAAACCCTAAGCAAAGATCCCTCAAGCAAATAAGAGGGGAAATGAAATCCGGTTGGTGAAGACGCAGATCGGGGGCTTCTGCTTCAATCCTCCAAAGATCAAGGCTTTTGGCTTGATGGATTGGGAGATCTAGCAAGGTGGAGGAGCTCCAACAATGGTGACTTTAATTCTGGACGAGCTGACTCGAGGTAGGTGGAGGGGAGGGGGTATTTATACCCCTCATAAAGTCTAAGAGTTGTTGGAGCTTTTCTGCCAACTTCACACCGGAGACTCCGGTGTAAAGGCCGGAGACTCCGGTCAGAACATTCCGCAGAACAACCAGGCTGGAGACTCCGGACAGTCTCTGGTGTCCCCCCGGACTGGATGCAGCAGGCGACACCAAGTGTGCAACACTTGGGAAAACTCCAGGAATCTTCAGTGCGGAGACTCCGGTCTGGAGGACCGGAGACTCCGGTCTTGGCGTTGCGGTTGGACCTGGAGAGTGTCTGGGGTCGAGCGAAACCAACAGAACCCAATCATACTGGAGACTCCGGACAGTCTCCGGTAAGACTCCGGTGTGAGTACCGCAGGCGACACCAGAAAGTCCTTAGTCGTTTCTTCATAGGCAGCTCCCACACAGGAGACTCCGGACAGTTTCCGGGGTGGATGTAGTGGGCGACACCAGAAAATCCATAGACTTGCACTGGGTAAAATCTCCACACCGGAGACTCCGGTCTGGGAGTCCAGAGACTCAAGCCTGGAGAAAACTCCAGCAACCAGAATTCCTGGTGTATTGCCCCTTTTGACAACACCACGCCACCATATCAAATATGTTGTTTAGCCCTGAAATACATCAACACACTTAAGGATACATGTGTTGTTAACAAACACCAAAACAAGATGATTTAAGCGCGTTTGCACTTTCAATCTCCCCCTTTTTGGTGTTTGACGACAACACACATATTTGCAATAAAATCACAGCTAGGCTATGTTTGTAAAAGATAGAGCACTCATAATGTGAGCTCCCCCTATATTTTACAAACAAATCCCTCTTGAACAACCACTAGTGAACAATAATACATACATGCGTAGAGACAATAGATAAAGCAATAATAGATAATAATATGAAAGGATAGCTTCACCACGTGGTCTCACGCACACATAACATCCATTGTTTACTAGAAAAGCGAAAGCAACTAAGATAATGGGAACACAAGCCACAAAAGGCAAATCAAGTTCGAAGACTTGTGTTCCGAAGCAAATAAAAGCAAAGCAACCCATGCAAAGCCCTGAGAAGACAAAGCTACTTCTCCCCCTTTGGCATCGAGACACCAAAAAGGGCAAAGAGCACTACACATCCCAAGGTCTCAGTCATCGTCCTCATAGTCATTGTCTTCATCATCCACCGGGTCCGTTGCCTCACTATCATCATCACCTTCTTCCTCTCCCTCATCATCCTCAGCATCAGAACCAGAGTTGAAGAAACCCAGGTCCTCTTCATCATCCTCAGGCTGATCCTCAACATGTTCTTCTTCCTCAATCTCAGGGGCCCTGGCACGGTGGGTCGAAGAGGAAGGAGCCGAGGTGACATCCTCAAAGTCACCCCACGGGAACTGATCAGTGTTCCACTCCTCATAAGACATAATCACAGATGCAGTGGGAGTAGTGGGAGGGGTACCCATAGGAGGAGTGGCTCCAAGTCCAACATGGTCATGCAACTTGGAGATCATTTTCTTCAGCTCACGCCTCTCCTTATAGGCCACATGGTTCTCCTTGTGCACTGCAACTGTCATGCACAAAATATTACGCTGGAACCGAGAGAGCTTCTTCATCTCATCCTGAGTCTCCTCCCTGCTAGAGCGGCGAGAGGGAGGGTCAGCATTCTTCCTCCTAGAACGAGGAGGCGCCTCAGCTTCCCCCATGGGGGTGTCAACATCAGGAAGGTAAGAGGACAGAATCTGGAGAGAACCCACTGGATGCTCAGTCTCCGTAGCCAAACCACCAAACTGATCAAGAATGAGCTTCATCACATAAGGAGCATACACAGGCACTTTTTTTTATCTCAATCATAGCTGAGTAGATCTCCTCCTTCATGAAGTGCATAACATCAATCTCAAAACCCTCTCCATCAGGACCAGCAAGGTGACACTGGAAGGCCTGGTAGAGAAGGTTCACAAGACCACCACGAATAGCATCCACATTCCCGGCCTTCGGAGCAATGTTGCAGCGGAAGAGACGAAGACAGATGTTGTAGACTCTCCTGAGATCCTTAGCGGTGTCGGTGCTAGATATCTTCTCATACATCGGAGCCATGCGTCTCTTGTCATAGGCCACTCCATGAATATGCATACGGTGGCCATTCCCTTCTCCCCAAGGGTAACCAAGAATCTCATAAAAGCGCCTCATAGAAGACTCACACTCAACACACCCACACATCCACTTCAAGGTAACATCCTCATCTTCACCAAACGTGACAGTGGCAAAGAACTTCTGAATGATAGAGATGTTGTAGTTCTGTTGGATGCCAACAAGATGCTCAAGACCCAGTTTCTTCGTGATCCAGATAGCCTCCTCAAAGTACTCAGAACTGCTGAGAGTCGCTAAGTCTAGAACTTTCTGGGGACATACAGGGTGCTTGAAACGGGAGTGGATCTCCTCCATGATCAACTCAGACTCCCTCCTCCAATAATAAGCAGTCTCAGCTGTGCGGGCCATGGTGAAGAAAGGTCGAGCTCGCATAATCCTGTACTCCTTCTTGCTCATGGAAACCACAGAGGTGATCCGGTCATACTTGGCCTTCTTCGCCACTTCAGCCCTCAGTCTAGCCTCATGCTTCTTTTTCTGATGCGTCTCAGTCTCAAAGGTTTTCTTCTAGCCAAATTTACCAGTAGCTTCATCAGTGACAAGATAGTTGCAGGTATGACCACGGTAGGAACGCTTGTTGGGGTTTGAGGACTTTGACTTCACCCTTTTCCCCACAAAACCAGAAACACAACAACAGAGAGAAACCAAATGAGCATACATGTCCAATAAAAGTGCAGAAAGAAAACATAACCATTTAAAATCAGTTCTGGGAGATTCACACCGGAGTCTCCGGTCTGCCAGACTGGAGTCTCCGGACTGGCACACCGGAGTCTCCGGACTGGGCGTGACAGCAGATATGAATCTAACACAACTGGTTCCTATGATGATTCTATCAGTTTCTACCATGGTTCAACAAGCTAGGGTGATGCTACCAACAGCAGGTACTATCTCTCCAAAAAAATCCCTAGATCTTAGATCTAGATGAAAAACAAACAAATGGTGAGAGGAGATGGTGTACCCTTGTCACCCTGGCCTGTCATTGAGCCATCCACAGATGGGAGAGGCAAGGGGAGGTGGGGGAGGCGGTTTCCGGCGGTGGGAAACGGCCGGGGAGGAGCTCCTGGCGACGGCGGCGACGCAGCAAGGTATTGGGGGCATGGGGGAAGTGGGGAATGAAACCCTAACTTCCCTCAACCCCTTGTTTTTATACTGCGAAACTCACACCGGAGTTTCCGTTCTTAACTCCGGAGTCTCCTGGCTGGCCGGAGAGTCTGGTGTGGCAGACCGGAGTCTCCGCACCTTTGCCAGAAAAACCTCCCCAAAAGGACATCAAATGCAAGGACCAATAAAACTTGTCTAAAAGGTAGGTTTTGGCAAGGAAAGGTAAAAACAACATCAGGGAGGGGATCTTATACTCAAGAAAGACTAGAAAACAATTTGATAACAAATTTTGAGTATATCATCCAAAATGCCAAAACCCTCAAATAAGACCCAACTCTTTAAAGAAAAGGTTGGTGGCCTAGGCCACCATGTAAGAGTTGATGGTATGCAACCGCGAAGATATATCTTGGGGGCATTGCCATTACTCAACATTGAAGCTCATAATTCAACATTAGAAAAAGAGAGATAACAATGAATTTTTGCTTTGGGCATAATGGGGGAGGGAGAACCCAATGTGTTAGGATAACACTCCCCCTATGTCCATGCCTACACCTAAACTCGAACACGTTTCATCTATAGGGGTGTGTGCAAGATCCTCAAGTCAAACTCCTAGAATCAATGACATTTATGTGACGCCCCGGGATCGGGCACTATGCAGATTTCAGCATTTCCGCCAAAATCCACATAATAACCGATTTCAGGTTGCCACTTCTGATAACATTACAACAGTTCATGAATATTCCGCAACAACAACAGAAAAGATATATATACAAGACGACTCAAACGATTCAAGGATACAACTGATACAATACAAAGATCCAAATAACAGCGGAAGAAACAACATAGTGTCCGACTACGGACAAGATACAAATTGGACTAAGAGTCCTGAAGATAACCGATGGCGTCCAATCCCTGCCCAGACCAAGCTGGAGGGATTCCCAAGCTAACATCGTCAGACTTCAAACCTGTTGACTGCAATGTGGAATATGCAGCCACGAAATGGATTCGTGGGTCAGTACTATTAAGTACTGGCAAGTGGATAAACCATACTCACAAGATACCAGCGTAACCAATCATCACAAGATACAAATACTTTGGGTACAACGGAAGGAAGGGATTATTGCAAAGAAGCGGCAGCGGGCAGCACTAACAAACTAAAGAGACGCGCTACAACTTCCGGCTAAAAGAAAGGGATAAGATAGCGCGACAAAACCAACTATAACTACTCACCAAACAATACCCATCCAGTGTTACCCCCTACTAAGGAAGCAACCCAAGGAAAACTCACGCTGTTGATTAAGGTGACATTCATTTTTTATGGTGAAGGTAATACTATATTACTAGTCAAGTTATTATCATTAGGTGTAAGTTGTCTGAGTACTTGTTAGCTAGCACTTTCACCAAGTCGTCACATAACCGTGGACAACACGGCTTCTCGAGAAGATTCATCCCTGCAGGGTGCGCTACAGTACCCGTACACACTCAAGCCACCAACTAAAACTCAGGTTGGCTCGACACGACCCAAACCGTCTCTACAACCCATCCTAGGAGCCACGGAGCTATAAGGTCCCGGCCAGTCCGACCTAACCTAAGCGCAAGGGTGAAAACCACACCCCCGGCACCACAGGCCTCGCCCTATATGCATCATCATCATCATCAACAGTAACAATGGGGGCCCACCCATTCATGCATATGAGAAAATGGAACACCCGAACTAAGTGTGGCTCTTCGGACAAGCTGCAAATCAGGTCTAAGTCGAGGGGGGTCCCATACTACCTCCCGGATGCGGTTAGCGCGCTCATCATGGATCAATGGACAAGACCCTTTTCCTAGTTTCGACACTAGCAGGCTCCAAACCCACGCCGGGCCTCCTGCCGGTGCCTTATCATCAAAGTATTATTACCCCAAACATTAACATGTTGCTGATTAAATTGAAACCCAACTATCAACTAAACAGGTGATAAGACGGACAACAAGACTTGAGCGCAAACAACACTAAGCATGCTAGTACGACACATGCCAACAAACAATAGGGTTATAGGTGTGGAGGTAAGGCAATATCGTGGCAGCAGGGTAAACATGTGATGGGGTCGGAACACAAGCATCGAAAATACTATGCTAGCATAAAGACAACGGAAATAATCGGTAACAAGTGAGGAAAGGCAACATAGGTAGCAAGTGAGTATACTTGCCTGGAATCCAGCAAGTAGAGGTACAGGACTTGTCGTTGCTCACATCATCTCAGCGTCCTATCCGCGAAGAAGCAACGAACTAGAACAAACATCGGATGCAACAATTACTACTACGGCAAAAGATCCAGCATGATCCCATTTTATATGCATGACATGCGAGATGCAACTTAGGCAATTTAATCGGAACCGGAGTCCGGACAAATAATTATTGGTGCAAGTTGTTTATCTAGCCATCATATTAAATGTTGATTAACATGGAAAACAATAAGTAGGTGAGCTAAACAAGGTTAAATGGAATAGGGCAATATTTAAAGTAATTACCCCGACACATTCCATATTTATTTATTAGGTGACATGCATAACACAACTAGAAGGCAACATACAAGATGCAAAAATGAGCATGTATGGCATATTAATAATCTACACATTTTTCTGATCAGAATTCATATATAACACTTAGCCATTGGAGTTCTAGTTTGAAAGTTATGCATTAATACATTTAACAAAAATAAATAAGACATAAAAGGTTTGGGCTAGGATTTGAACTTGGGCAGGTGCAAGAGGTAGCATAGCGTGTGCCACTACATTGCGCTTGGTTTTATGATGGAAAAACGAGTCAGCCCATCAAAAGGCATCATCAGCGATAACTGAACTGAAAACAGTTCAAAACGTGAGGGGAAAAAAGAAGGGCTTTGCCTTGAATAGGAATTGAACTCGGGATCTGCTGTGATTTAGTTCGTACTGCTATCCAGTGGGTCACTAACATGTTGCTGATTGGATCTGAGACTAACTGTGTATGAAATGACACGGATACGTTAACTGAACCTGAAACGAAAGCTTCAGACTTGCAGGAAAAAAAATAAAAGAAGAGGCTATTGCCTCGAATGGGAATTGAACTCGGGTTCTCATGGAACCAGATGAAACATCAGCCAGTGGAGCTGGCCTCAGTTCCTGATGGGATCTGAATCCGATCAAAGATGAACAATTGGAGCGATGATACTGAATTTTTGACACTCGGGATTCAGACTTCGGGGACATAGGCAGAACGACGAGAATGATCTCCAGCGATGCTACTGGCTTGAGTAACTGCGCGCGTGTACGAGTCTGTGGTGAAGTGTGCAGCTGTGTGCAGCTGTGTATGATGTGGTGCTGATGGGTACGTGAACATGGCGGGGTGCGATCATAGGCCTAAAGGCATGAGAGGCAGAGCTCGACAAACTTCAGTTTCATGGCGGAACGAATAGGGAACAGACATGCGGGTCAGCTACATCACGTAAACGAGATAGTTCACGACGAGAATCGAGCGAGGAGCTCACCGTGAGGGTTCTGGAGAAGTCTTGGTTGCCGACGTAGGCGAACGGCGACGAATTTCGCCGGGGAAGATGGCCAGCTAGAGATGAAAAGGAGGACAGCGTCGTCGCTGTAGTCCCCTCCGAGCCGATTCCCCGCGTTTGGACGACGTAGACCTCGCCGCGGTGCTCCTAGAGGCCTCCTCTTGGCTTATAGACGACGGAGGAAGCCCCGCGCCATCGGCTATGGTCATGATCGTGCTCGTGGTTGTGTAGAGGAGGAAACAGAGAAGGGAAAACAAGTTGGTGGCGGCGGCGGCAGAAGCAGAGGAAGAGGGGAGGGGCTAGGGTTGAGGAGAGGGAGTGGGGCGGATTTATGGAGGAGGGGAAAGGAGGGGTGCAGGTGGCGTGGTGGTTCTCTTCTTGGAGGAAAGCGACAGGAGGGAGGGGATCACGCTTCTGTCGTGACCGTCCGTACGAAGAAGAAGGGAAGGTGGGCTGGGTCGTAGGTTTAGGTGGGCTAGGTGGGTGGGCTGGTTGGTTGGGCATGAAATAGAGAGGAGGTGGGCTGGTTTCTTGGGATGCCTCCTCCTCGATTTTCTTTTTCTCTGATTTTTTTTTATTTTCTAGGATTTTAAAAAGAGATGGTTTGGGCAAGGGTTTTAAATAGGAAAACCAATGTGTGTAAAATAAATTGGATAAAACAGTGACTTAGTCATCAGAACATTTTGAAAGCAGTCCAAAAAAATGTTTTGAGTTGACAATTAAAAAAAAAGGTTTGAGAGGAAAATAATTTTAAGGCTCAACAAAAAAAAATGCAATGCATGCAGGATGCCATGATGATGCAAAAAGAAAACAATCAAAACTAATTGGGGAAAACCCCGGGTGTTACAATTTAGTTCATTCCTCAAGAACAAGAATCTTGCATCATCAAGTGGCTTCGTGAAAATATCCGCAAGATTGTCCTTGGTGGGCACATAAGATAGTGCAATATCCCTTCTTTCCACATGGTCTCGGATGAAATGGTGGCGAATCTCAATGTGCTTCGTTCTTGTATGTTGCACGGGATTGTATGCAATCTTGATGGCACTTTCATTATCACACAAAAGAGGCACCTTATCCATATGAACTCCATATTCCTTGAGAGTTTGCCTCATCCATAGCAATTGAGTGCAAGCACTTGCGGCGGCTACATACTCGGCTTCGGCGGTGGAGAAAGATATGCAATTTTGTTTCTTGGAAGACCAACTTACCAAGGAACTACCAAGAAATTGGCAAGCCCCGGAAGTAGACTTCCTATCATCTTGATCACCCGCCCAATCGGAATTCGTGTAGCCCTTGAGAGAAAATTGTGCCCCCTTTGGGTACCACAAACCAAATCTTGGGGTATGAACCAAATAATGAAAGATCCTATGGACCGCCACCAAGTGGCTATCCTGAGGAGCCGCTTGATACCTTGCACACACACCTACACTCAAAACGATATCGGGCCTAGATGCACAAAGATAGAGCAAAGAACCAATCATAGAACGATACAACTTTTGATCCACATCTTTACCCTACGGATTACGTGATAGGTGGCACTTGACTTGCATAGGAGATGTCTTCATCTTAGCATCTTGGAAGTTAAACCTCTTGATCATGTATTGGGTATACTTGGCTTGAGAAATGAAAGTCCCACAAGCCCATTGCTTGATCTCAAAGCCAAGGAAGAATTTAAGCTCACCCATCATAGACATCTTGAACCTGTCAGTCATAATCTTAGAGAACTCATTATTGAAAGCTTGGTTAGTTGATCCAAAGATAATATCGTCCACATAGAGTTGGCATATGAAAAGCTCTCCCTTTACTCTCTTGGTGAAGAGAGTGGGGTCGATCTTCCCAACTTCGAAACCACGGTCATCCAACAATTCTCTAAGGTGCTCATACCAAACACGGGGTGCTTGTTTGAGACCATAGAGAGCTTTGTCAAGTTTGTAGACATGGTTAGGAAAGTTGAGAGTCTCGAACCCCGGACGTTGCTTCACATATACTTCCTCTTTTAGTGGTCCATTCAAGAAAGCACTTTTCACATCAATTTGTTGCAATTTGAAATTATGAGAAGATGCATAAGCAAGGAGGATACGGATGGACTCAAGGCGAGCCACAGGTGCGTAGGTTTCATCAAAGTCAACGCCTTTAACTTGAGTGTAACCTTGAGCAACCAATCTAGCCTTGTTCCTTATGACAATGTCATGCTCATCTTGCTTGTTCTTGAAAATCCATTTAGTGCCAATAACATTGTGGAAATCTTTGGGCTTCTCAACCAATCTCCAAACTTTGTTGCGCTCAAAGTTATTGAGCTCATCATGCATTGCTTCAACCCAATCGGAGTCCTCAAGAGCTTCAAACACTTTCTTCGGTTCCACCATAGAGATATGAGCTTGATGCTCACTAAAATGTGCCAATTGCCTTCTTGTGGATCTTCTAGCTTGAATATCCTCCAAGACCTTGTTGTCTTGTGTTGCACCCGGACTTCTAGGGGATACTCACAGTCCGTTAAACAGTAGATAAATGGCTTACGGGGCATACCGGCACCCGCATCTCAATATGAGCAGGCCAACACGTAAACGTGTGACAACCATTATCGACTATTCATCGTCTGCGCAAACCATCCCATAGAAATCTAGATACTTCCATTGACGTACTTCAAAACATACACACATGGTACGTCAACGGCATTGGAACAAGTGATATCACCACAGATCTCTACGACACAAAAGATTGAAATAAGTTGCAAATAGCTCTCACTAGAGCAGAGATAGCAAATACAATCATCCAGAGGACACATGTCCCAACAATATCATCATTACATCACAGCGGAAGCATTCAACATGTCCGGGTACAGACAAGAACCAAATAGGCCTAAGAGGCCGGAAACGAAAAGACGGAGCCCAACCACGTAGTCTCGGATCCTGCCCGGGTCCGCTATCTACTCGTCAGCAGTCTCGTCATACTCCACGTGGTAGCCACCATGGGGATCCTCAGAAACGTAGTCTGCGGAAACCACGGCCCCAAAGGGGTCAGTATATAAACGTACTGGCAAGCAAGACTCACAGTTCACCAAAGTGTAACCCGTCAACACCAAGCACAGATGCTTTGGGTTCAACGGAAGAAGGGGTGATACAAAAGATGCGGCAGCGGGCTGCAATAACCAACTACCGATACATACTACAACTTCCGGCTATCAGAGAGGAGATAAGGTAGCGTATCGTAACCAACTACAACTAACTCCAAACAAACCCATCCTGGATCTCGCCCCTTATCCGAAGAAGCAATCCGAGGATAACTCACACGGTTGGATTAATGATGGTTCAAATTGTTGTGTCAATATAACTATTACTAGTCAAGTTATCATTAGTTAGGTGTAAGTTGTTCTGAGTACTTGTTAGCCAGTACTTTCACCAAGTAATCCATAACCGCGGAAAACACGGCTTCTCGAGAAGATTTATCCCTGCAGGGTGTGCTCCAGTACCCGTACACACTCAAGCCACCAACTAAAACTCAGGTTGGCTCGACACGACCCAAACCATCTCTACAACCCATCCTAGGAGCCACGGAGCTATAAGGTCCCAGCCACGCAGCCGAATACTCAGCGCAGGTGTGCAAAACTCCCGCAGGACACAACACCCCGGCACTACAGGCCTCGCCCTATATGCATCATCATCATCATAACCATCACCAGTAACCATGGGGGCGCCTCCCATTATGCAAAGGAGCAAATGGAACACCCGAACTAAGTGTGGCTCTTCGGACAAGCTGCAGATCAGGTCTAAGTCGAGGGGGGTCCCATACTACCACCCGGATGCGGTGAGCACGCTCATCATGGATCAGTAGACAAGACTCTTTTCCTAATTAAGTTCGACACTAGCAGGCCTCAAAACCCTAACCCGGGCCTCCTGCCGGTGCCTTAACATCAAATTATTATTACCCCAGACATTAACAGGTTATTGTTTAACATCGAGCCCCAGAACATAATAGAAATATAGTAACATAAGGTAACGGGTAGCAGACTCGAGCAAAACAACCCTAATCATGCTAGTAAGACACGGGCTCAAACAACGGGGTTATGGGAGTGGAGGTGAGGCAATATCAGGGTTAAAGGATACATGTGATAGGTTCGTAACAGAAGCAACGATTCATAGGGCTAGCAGAGTAGACAACGGAAAGTATTGGTATCCAATGTTGAAAGGAACACAGTGGTTCATGTGAGTGAATACTTGCCTGCAAACCCAGTAGCCTAGTACTGAGCTAACTCCTTAGAAGGGGTGTCGTAAGTATCGTCGGTCTCAACGTCGTCGTTTATCCGAGAAGAAGCAAACAAACAACGCAGAGAGACAAACAATCAATATCATGGCATAGTGCACAAACATGGGATGATGCATGTCAATTTAATTGATGCATCAGAAATAAACTAGTTGACAGGATAACATGTTTAAATGGGCCCATATGCAATTGGATTGCATATGGAAAGCCCATGAATTATGGTTGGAATATTTGTTTTACAGCTAAGCAATAGATGAAGGTGGATTAGCATGATGCATGGATGAGGAAAACAGCAAAATAACAACAATAGAAGCAATTGGAAATAAGGTTTACCCAGTTTAGAAATTCATTTATTAAGTTTTGGAACTTTGGTTACTTAAAGGTGTCACACAAGCATTTGTTGTTTTCACCAATTTTAATTGTTCAAAATAGATAACAAAGTTCATATTTGAAAAGAACACAAGATTTTAGTTGGAATACATGTTTCACTTGTTGAAAAAGGATTTCAAACAAATTATTTATGAATTAAACAAATTTAAGCAAGAATTAAATGAATTTAATTCAAACATGAACTTATTTGAATTTTTATTTGTTCAAAACATTAAACCAAATTTATATTTGAAAATTTTATACTTTGATGGTTTGAAAACATATTTTATTTGTTGAAATTGGATTTAAAATGAGCAAGTTATTAATTTGGCAATTTTAAATGCAATAATTAAGAAACAGTTGTTTTCAGCAATTTAAATTATTCAAAACAGCAAACAAAATTGATATTTGGAAAGTACATGAAAAGTTTATTGGAAAACATATTTAGTTTGTTGAATTTGGAATTTTTATGCCCAAGTTATGAATTTTGCAAATTTAAGTGAATTGAACAAGTTTTCAAATTTTGCACCAATTTAAAATATTCAAAACAGTAAACAAATTTTATATTTGGGTAGACAATTCAATTTGGTACAGAAAACATATTTAAAAAGTTGCATTTGGAGTTAAAATGATTTAGTTATGCATTTTACAAGTTTAAGGTGCAAATCTGCCATTTTTATTAACTAGGGACTTGGAAAATATTTTTCAGGGGCCTAGGAAGAAGTTACAGGGACTGGACTGTGATTTCTGTGAAGGCGCTGTGGCAAAACAAATAGAAATAAAATTTTTGGTTTTATTGAGGGAGGGGGGAATCGAACCCCTGCCCTCTGTTGCGAGCGCAAGGGACAGGTACCAGTGCGGTGACTGAACTTTGGTGATAGGAAGGGGGCTCGGGGTGGATATGGTTCAGGTGCGGGCGTAACTGAACCTGTTCAGGTGCAGGTCGCTGTACATCGACGGGAACATCACGGTCGCCGGCAGCGTTCGCTCGCGGTGGCCTTGGGGCGCTGTGGGCTGCGGCGTGGGGTGGTGTGGGGGTGCGGCCAAGGGAGAGAGGAGAGACGAGGGGAGACGGAGGGGAGGAGATGAGTACCTCGAGCGGACAGAGGGTCGTACATCGGGGCAGCAGGTCGCAGCAGCAGGGAGCGGCCGGCGGGAAGATGGGCACGGCGGCGGCGCCTCGTTGCCTCCCGGCGCCCACCGATGGGTGGAGGAGGAAGCCCGCGGTGGGGAGGCTCCATTCCCGCGCTCGGCCGGGCCGGAGGGAGCCTCCAACGCCGGCGATCACCGGAGAGAAGGGGTGGCTCGGGTGGGGTGTTCAGTTACAGAGAACAGAAAAGATACAGAGAGGAGAGATGGAGGTGGAAGGAGAGATGGAGGCGGGGGAGAGAGGAAGGAGGGAGAAGAAGGGTGGAGGGGAAACCCTAGGGCCGCTAGGGCTTAAGAGGAGGGGGAGAGCGAGCAGCAGCCGTTGCTCTCCCTCTCTGAATACGTGGAGGTGCTGGATGGTCGTCCGTACGAGGAAGACGATGCCCGAGGGGGTATCGGGCCAGGGGAGAAATTTGGGCTGGGCCTGCCCCTCTCCCTGTTAGCTGTTAGCTTGTTATTATTTATTTATTTTGTTTCTGATTGTTTTTTTTTGCTGATTGGAATAAGAGAGAAAGGGAGGTTTTTAGGAGTAGAGTGTTAGTAGAAAATTTTGGATGAGTGGTTATAGCAACATCAACATTGCAAAGCCTTTGTTTTCAAAAATTATTTCAAGTTATTTGATGTTTGATAAAATAAAGGAATTTAATGGAATAATTGAATTAAGTGATTAATTGAAACTTAAGCAATTCAAAGCATTGTTTAACAAGACATGTTTATTTGATACAAATGATTGTTTGGTTTTTGTAAGTTTCATAATTTCAAAACTGGTTTGATGTTTGGGGATTTTATTTGAATTTGAATAACATTTGGATTTAGTGAATTATTATAAGCCATCATTTAAATAGTTTGAACCTTCTGGTTTAATTGAAACAAAAAGGATTAGAATTTGGTTTGTAATTCTCATAAATTCAACATGGTTGCTGTTTGGAAGAAATTGTAATTGAATTTGAAAAGGGTTTGATATTAAATGAATTTTTGATAGAAACAAAACAACAGTTTTGAAATCACCACTTTAATGGAAACAATTGATTGTTTTGATTTGAAATATCATTTTGGAAATTGTAACATCACAAGTATGAAACAAGGTTTGAAATTTGAGTTGAAATTCAAATAGAAAACAAAGGAAAACAAAGGAAAACAGTTGGAAAACAAAGCAAAACAGAGGAAAACAAATGGAAAACAAGCAAAACAAATGCAATCAACATGATGTCATGATGCAAAACATAAAATAACAGAGAGCAAAACATTCTAATGGCTATTTTTCATACTTGGGATGTTACATCTTGGGCATCAATATGCTTCAAAGCTCTTCTTATCCTTTTGACACGACGGGCTTTGATCTCCGTATTATTGCGAGGAGGGATCACTTGATCATCTTGATCATTTGGGTCCCCATCTTGACCAACTTGGCCTTGATCATCATCATCATCATCAATAATATCTTCAACACTTGCTTCAACTTGAGGAGAGGATGAAGAGGATGGTTGATCTTGGCCTTGACCTTGACTCGCATTAGTGAGAGGACTGGGTACGACTTGCGTAGTGTCTTGGTCAATAAGAGGAGGGTCTTCAACATGTTCTTGGTTAGGTGTAATACTTGTCTCCTTGGCTTGTTCTTATATTGTAGAGGAGGGCTCCACTTGAGTAGAGCATAGTCCTTCTCGAGTCGCCATAAGGTGTCCCTCAATGGGGCGGAAAAATCCCACACCCATCCTTCCTATGGCTTCTTGAGGTATTTCAACATCTACATTAGAAACATGAAATTGCGCCACTTGGGAGCCATCATTTTCCTCGAAAACCACACTACAAGATTCTATGACAATCCGCGAGGCTTTGTCAAAGACTCTATAAGTGTGGGATTCGGCACTGTAACCAACAAATATACCCTCAATAGTTTTGGATTGAAATTTAGACAACCTAACACCCTTGATCAAAACTAAAGCACTTACAACCGAATACACGGAAGTAGGAGACGTTGGGCTTGTTGCCGGTGAGGATCTCATATGGAGTCTTGTCCAAGTCTTTGCGGATGTAGAGGCAGTTGGAGGAGTGGCATGTGGTGGA
This sequence comes from Alopecurus myosuroides, assembly GCA_028641055.1. Classification (NCBI taxonomy): domain Eukaryota; kingdom Viridiplantae; phylum Streptophyta; class Magnoliopsida; order Poales; family Poaceae; genus Alopecurus; species Alopecurus myosuroides. The sequence goes on from CM054058.1 coordinate 254,881,682, forward strand.
TATGGCCTCGGCCCATAAATATTGGGGAGAAGTGTACTCCGCCAACATGGTCCTTGCCATATCCAAGAGAGTGCGATTCTTCCTTTCGGCAACACCATTTTGTTGAGGAGTGTAAGTGGCGGAGTATTCATGACGAATGCCTTCTTCACTAAGGAATTCATTCAATGTATAGTTCTTGAACTCCGAACCATTATCACTCCTAATAGCCATGATTTGCACATTATGTTGACGTTGCACTTCGTTGGAGAAGTCGATGATGGTTTTTTGAGTTTCACTCTTGCACTTAAAGAAATAAACCCAAATGTATCTTGAATAATCATCGACAATCACCAAGCAATACTTCTTGCCACCAAGACTTGCCTCGGGCACGACACCAAAGAGATCAACATGGAGAAGCTCCAAGATCCTCTTTGATGAAATAATAGTCTTGGCCTTGTGCACTTTGTCGTGCATCTTTCCTTCAACACACGACCTACAAACGCGATCCTTTGAAAAGGAAACATTTTCTTTTAGTCCGACAATAAGGCCACCTTTGTGAAGACTTTGCAAAGTTCTCATGTTGACATGGGACAAGCGGCGATGCAACAACCATCCCACGTCCGCCTTTCCGAAAAGACACATTGTTTTAGTGTTGGTAGACTTCGAAAAGTCCACCACAAACAACTCATTTTCAACATGTCCCACGTAAGCGACATCAAGAGTCTTGCTCCTCAAAAGGATCACAATATCAACATCAAAAAAGACGGTGAAACCCATCTTTCCAAGAGAGCGGACGGAAGGTAAATTGTAACCAAGGGATTCGACAAGCATGACGTTCACGATAGTGATATCGGGAGCGACCACAACCTTGCCGAATCCGGATACCTTAGACGAGGACGAGTCTCCATAAGTGATGGTTGCTTGTATGTCATTTGGGCGCAAACTCCGTCACAAGTTCTTTTCTCCCGGTCATATGGCTAGTGCATCCACTATCAATTATCCATTTGGTCCCACCGGAAGCATAGTCCTGCAAGAGATCATTGACTAGAGTTAGGACCCGAGGAGGGTCCCTTCATGTTAGCAACAAGGGTCTTTGGAACCCAAATAGTATAGTCAATGAAACCCTCAATAGGACCAACATATTTAGCTTGCACAACACCATAATAATCAACATATAAGAAATGGTGTGGATTGTTAGTTCCCGCGGAGGTGCTACGAGTAGTGTTGTCCCTCATGACACTACTACTCGAGGCAACAATGTTTGCTTGAGCGGGTGTGCTACGAGTAGTGTTGTCCCTAATGACAATACCACCCGAAGCACCATTGTTGGTCTTCTTCTTGTTCTTCTTCTTGGCTACATAGCCAAGACCTTGCTTGACCACTTGTTGGCTAGGAGCACTCAATTGTGGTCTAGCAATGACCACATTAGAGCTAGGGGCAACCACTTGTGGGGTGGGAATCACAACCTTCTCAACTTGAGGGCCTTTGCCCTTGAGCCTTGCTAGTTCATCCTTCAACCTAGCATTTTCCTCAATAATATTTGCATGATCACAAGAAGAAGTAGAGGTGCTAGGATTGTTAGGTTGATTAAGTTGAGTTTGAAGTTGTTCATGCAACTCTTTGAGGGAAGAGTGTTGGCTCTCCAAAGCTTTGTGAGCCTTGGTTAGCTTTTCAAACTCCTCGGTTAGTTTACCATGACCAACCCCAAACTCCACCTTATCCTTTTTAGCCTTTTTATATTTAGCAATAGCAAGATCACGTTCCTTAGTGATGTTAGATACAAGTTCATTATGAGTTAATTCAATAGATTCAAGTTCATCCGGTAGAGAAACTCTACCATCATGCTCTTCCTCAAGAGTCATAGAGAGGGATGCAATTTCATCTGCGTCCCTTCTTTCAACCTCACCTTTCTTCTCAAGAGCATCTTTGGCCTCTCCCAATTGCCTCATGAGATATTCAAAGTACTTCTTGGTGTCCCCTTGCATGTTAGACATAAAATGGTCTAAGGAGACCCTTTCATATTCTTCTCTAAGACTAGCAAGATGTTCTAGTTCACTAGGGGTCTTAGAGTTGGGAGAAGGTGATACCTCCGTGGCCTTAGCCATGAAGCACTTGGCATTTTTTTTGAGGATGATCGTCATTGGGGGATTCAAAGAGGGATGAAGATGATGGAGTAGAAGCAATAGCAAGAGCGGCCACTTCACTTGTGGTTTCTTCTTCTTCATCACTCCCGGAATCATACTCCTCTTGAGTCAAGAGCACAACCTTGGTGGGAGACTTCTTGTTGAATGGTTTCTTCTTGAAGTGAGGTTTCTTGTACTCAACCTTGGACTTGTCCTTGCGAATGATCTTGCCACTATGGAGCTCTCTATTCTCATAGGGACACTCCGCAATGAAGTGGTGCTTACCTTGGCAATTGAAGCAAGACCTCACTTTTTGAGCCCCATCATTTCTGTAGCGAGACTTGGTATTTTCCTCAACAAATCTCCTGCCCTTGGGAGGATTGTTCCAAAACTTTTGCACGGTGACATCGATGAGATCTTATAGAACAGGATCATAGTCTTGTTCCTTCAAGGGAGGCAATGCCTCTTCTCCTTGTTCTTCATAATCAACCTCTCTTGACAAAACCTTGGCCTTCAAAGCAACGGATGCTCCTTTGTGCATTCCAATGGCCCTAACACGGTTGTCAAGAGCATTATTGGTTTGCACTTTATATGAGCACATTTCTTGCATCACTTGAGTTGAGGTCATTGAGGATAAATCATGTCTTCCTTGAATGCTCTTCATATCCGCTCCCTCAAATGGCATTATAGCAATCATGTACTTCCTATTGATCCAAGCATCATCAATGTACTTGGCACCAGCATTTGAGAAGGCGGTGGCAAGAGTCTTGAGTCTCCGGTACATGTCCACATGATCTTATCCATCATGCATATAGAATCCTTCGGCCTCATTGGTCAAGGCATCATATCTATTCCTTTGCATGCTCTCATTGCCCACAAACATGATGACAAGAGCGTCCCATGTTTCCTTGGCGGTGGAATATTGTTGAAGATGCGGCATGTGGTTAGGACCCACGGCTTGTTGAAGAATGGACAAAGCGGTGTAATTGAGTTGGCAATCTACGGCTTCTCTTCTTGTGAGATTCTTGGGGTCATGAGGCTTGTATCCATCACGAGTGATTCTCCAAAGATCTATACAAGAAGAGTTCAAGTGAGTCTCTATGTAATATTGCCATTCAAGAAAATAAAAAGTCATCAATTTTAGGTGGATCTCCTCTGGGGATTATATGAGGATGGGGAACGGGAGGATCGGGAGAATAACTTCTGGGAACGGCGTGAAATTCTCCGTTTCCTTCCGTACCCGTCTTAGTGGAGTGTTCGGCGGAAGCATTTTTATGTGGATCACCATCTACCCCTTTCTTAGCGCCCTCCGGATTAGTTTCCGGAGGAGAAGTCTCGGATGCCTCTGGTCCTTTGGCTTTGAGAAGTTGTGCCAAGAGTTGACGCAACTCATCAAATTTGGTGTCTATGGATGAGGTCAATGAAGTTCTCAAATCATTGAGATCATCCATGGTCACCTTGGCCACAGAACCTTTGGTATCCGAATCTTAACCCATACTAAAACTCTTAGGCGGTTAAGCCCGATAGAAGAGTCGAGGCTCTGATACCAATTGAAAGTAAAGTATGGGCACCTAGAGGGTGGGTGAATATGTGCTACGACCAATTTTAATTTTTCTTTCGATTTAGGCTTGACACAAAGGTAAATTCTCTAGATAGTGCAACTAAGGTGAATTTACCTATATGACAAGGATAGCAATAAATGCAACTAGTACAACACTTAATGCAACAAGTACAACAATTAATGCAACAAGTACAAGTGAGTAAAGGATAAGGGAACGAGGTAACCGATGGGGGATGCGGAGACACGATGTATTCCCGAGTTTCTCCTTGTTAAGGGAGTACGTCTTGTTGGAGGGGTGTGATCTCGCCACTAAGGCCTACTCAACGCCACAAAGGATAAGAAAGGTCGAGCTCTCATAATCATGTACTCCTTCTTGCTCATGGAAACCACAGAAGTGATCCTGTCATACTTGGCCTTCTTCGCCAGTTCAGTCCTCAGCTTAGCCTCATGCTTCTCTTCCTGACGCCTCTCAGCCTTAAAGGTGTTCTTCTGACCAACTCTACCAGTAGCTTCATCAGTGACAAGGTAGTTGCGGGTGTGAGCACGGTAGGAACGCTTGTTGGGGTTAGAGGCCGCTAACTTCAACCTTTTCCCTGAAAGCACACACAAAACCAGAAACACAACAACAGAGAGAAACCAAATGAGCATACATGTCCAAAAAAATGCAGAAACAAAACAGAAACAACAAGAATCAGTTCTGGGATATTCACACCGGAGTCTCCGGTCTAGCAGACCGGAGTCTCCGGACTGGAAGACCGGAGTCTCCGGACTGGGCGTCAGGCAGGGATATGAATCTGACACAACTAGTTCTTAGGATGTTACTATCATATTCTACCAGGGATCAACAAGCTAGGGTGATTCTACCAACAATAGGTACTATCTCTCCACAAAAAAACCTAGTCCTTAGAACTAGATGCAAAAAAAACAAATGGGGAGAGGAGATGGTGTACCCTTGTCACCCTGGCCTGTCATTGAGCCTCCCTCAGATGGGAGAGGCAAGGGGAGGCGGGGGAGGCGGTTTCCGGCGGGGGGAAACAGCCCGGGAGGAGCTCCTGACGACGGCGGTGGCGCAGCAAGGTATTGGGGGCGTGGGGGAAGTGGGGGATGAAACCCTAACTTCCCTCAACCCCCAGTTTTTATACTGCGAAACCCCACACCGGAGTCTCCGGACTGGTCGGAGATTCCGGTGTGGCAGACCGGAGTCTCCGGACCGACGCCAGAAAAAACCCGCCAAAAAGGACATGATATGCAAAAGCCAATAAAACTTGTCTAAAAAGGTAGGTTTTCGCAAGGAAAGATAAAACAACATCAGAGAGGGAATCTTATACTCAAGAAAGTCTAGAAAACATTTGGATAACAAATTTTGAGTATATCATCCGAAAATACCAAAACTCTCAATTAAGAACCAACTCTTCAAAGAAGAGGTTGGTGGCCTAGGCCACCATGTAAGAGTTCATGGTATACAACCGCGAAGATATATCTTTGGGCATAATGGGGGTAAGGAGAACCCAATGTGTTAGGATAACACTCCCCCTATGTCCATGCCTACACCTAAACTCGAAAACGTTTCATCTATAGAGGTGTGTGCAAGATCCTCAAGTCAAACTCCTAGAACCAATGACAATTAGTTCATTCCTCAAGAACAAGAATCTTGCATCATCAAGTGGCTTCGTGAAAATATCCGCAAGATTGTCCTTGGTGGGCACATAAGATAGTGCAATATCCCCTCTTGCCACATGGTCTCGGATGAAATGATGGCGAATCTCAATGTGCTTCGTTCTTGTATGTTGCACGGGATTGTATGCGATCTTGATGGCAATTTCATTGTCACACAAAAGAGGCACCTTATCCATATGAACTCCATATTCCTTGAGAGTTTGCCTCATCCATAGAAATTGAGTGCAAGCACTTGCGGCGGCTACATACTCGGCTTCGGCGGTGGAGAGAGATATGCAATTTTGCTTCTTGGAAGACCAACTCACTAAGGACCTACCAAGAAATTGGCAAGCCCCGGAAGTAGACTTCCTATCATCTTGATCGCCCGCCCAATCAGAATCCGTGTAGCCATTGAGAGAAAATTGTGCCCCCTTTGGGTACCACAAACCAAATCTTGGGGTATGAACCAAATAACGAAAGATCCTATGGACCGCCATCAAATGGCTATCCTTAGGAGCCGCTTGATACCTTGCACACACACCTACACTCAAAACGATATTGGGCCTAGATGCACAAAGATAGAGCAAAGAAGCAATCATAGAACGATACATCTTTTGGTACACATCTTTACCCTTCGGATTACGTGATAGGTGGCACTTGACTTGCATAGGAGATGTCTTGATCTTTGCATCTATGAAGTTAAACCTCTTGATCATGTCTTGGGTATACTTGGTTTGAGAAATGAAAGTCCCACGAGCCAATTGCTTGATCTCAAAGCCAAGGAAGAATTTAAGCTCACCCATCATAGACATCTCAAACCTATCAGTCATAAGCTTAGAGAACTCATTATTGAAAGCTTGGTTAGTTAAGCCAAAGATAATATCGTCCACATAGAGTTGGCATATGAAAATCTCTCCCTTTACTCTCTTGGTGAAGAGAGTGGGGTCGATCTTCCCAACTTCGAAACCACGGTCATCTAACAATTCTCTAAGGTGCTCATACCAAGCACGGGGTGCTTGTTTGAGACCATAGAGAGTTTTGTCAAGTTTGTAGACATGGTTAGGAAAGTTGAGATTCTCGAACCCCGGAGGTTGCTTCACATATACTTCCTCTTTTAGTGGACCATTCAAGAAAGCACATTTGACATCCATTTGTTGCAGTTTGAAATTATGAGAAGAAGCATAAGAAAGGAGGATACGGATGGACTCAAGGCGAGCCACGGGTGCGTAGGTTTCATCAAAGTCAACGCCTTCAACTTGAGTGTAACCTTGAGCAACCAATCTATCCTTGTTCCTTATGACAATGCCATGCTCATCTTGCTTGTTCTTGAAAATCCACTTAGTGCCAATAACATTGTGGCAATCTTTGTGCTTCTCAACCAATCTCCAAACTTTGTTGCGCTCAAAGTTATTGAGCTCATCATGCATTGCTTCAACCCAATCAGAGTCCTCAAGAGCTTCAAACACTTTCTTAGGTTCCACCATAGATATATGAGTTTGATGCTCACTAAAATGTGCCAATTGCCTTCTTTTGGATCTTCTAGCTTGAATATCCTCCAAGACTTTGTTGTCTTGGGCATCAATATGCTTCAAAGATCTTCTTATCCTTTTGACACGACGGGCTTCGATCTCCGCATTATTGCACGGAGGGATCACTTGATCATTTGGTTCCCCATCTTGACCAATTTGTCCTTGATCATCATCATCATCAACAACAATATCTTTAACACTTGCTTCAACTTGAGGAGAGGATGAAGAGGATGGTTGATCTTGGCCTTGACCTTGACTAGCATGAGTAATAGGAGTGGATGCATCTTGCATAGCAACTTGATCAATAAGAGGAGGGTCTTCAACATGTTCTTGGCTAGGTGTAATATTTGGCTCCTTGGCATGATCTTCTATTGTAGAGGAGGGCTCCACTTGAGTAGAGCATAGTCCTTCTCGAGTCGCCATAAGGTGTCCCTCAATGGGGCAGAAAAATCCCACACCCATCCTTCCTATGGCTTCTTGAGGTATTTCAACATCTACATTATAAACATCAAATTGCGCCACTTGGGAGCCATCATTTTCCTCGAAAGCCACACTACAGGTTTCTATGACAATCCGTGAGGCTTTGTCAAAGACTCTATAAGTGTGGGATTCAGCACCGTAACCAACAAAAATACCCTAAATAGTTTTGGATTGAAATTTAGACAAGAAAACACCCTTGATCAAATAGAAGCACTTACAACCGAATACACGGAAGTAGGAGACGTTGGGCTTGTTGTCGGTGAGGATCTCATATGGAGTCTTGTCCAAGCCTTTGCGGATGTAAGGCGGTTGGAGGAGTGGCATGCGGTGGATATGGCCTCGGCCCATAAATATTGGGGAGAAGTGTACTCCGCCAACATGGTCCTTGCCATATCCAAGAGAGTGTGATTCTTCCTTTAGGCAACACCATTTTGTTGAGGAGTGTAAGTGGCGGAGTATTCATGACGAATGCCTTCTTCACTAAGGAATTCATTCAATGTATAGTTCTTGAACTCCAAACCATTATCACTCCTAATAGCCATGATTTGCACATTGTGTTGACGTTGCACTTGGTTGGATAAGTCGATGATGGTTTGTTGAGTCTCACACTTGCAGTTGAAGAAATAAACCCAAGTGTATCTTGAATAATCATCGACAATCACCAAGCAATACTTTTTGCCTCCAAGACTTTCTTCGGGCACGGCACCAATGAGATGAACATGGAGATGCTCCAAGATCCTCTTTGATGAAATAATAGTCTTGGCCTTGTGCACCTTATCATGCATCTCTCCTTCAACACACAACCTACAAACGCGATCCTTTGAAAAGGAAACATTTTCTTTTAGTCCGACAATAAGGCCAGCTTTGTGAAGACTTTGCAAAGTTCTCATGTTGACATGGGACAAGCGGCGATGCCACAACCATCCCACGTCCGTCTTTTCGAATAGACACATTGTTTGAGAGTTGGTAGACTTCGAAAAGTCCACCACGAACAACTCATTTTCAACATGTCCCACGTAAGCGACGTCAAGAGTCTTGCTCCTCAAAAGTACCACAATATCAACATCAAAAAACACGGAGAAACCCATCTTTCCAAGAGAGCGGACGGAAGGTAAATTGTAACCAAGGGATTCGACAAGCATGACGTTCACGTTAGTGATATCGGGAGCCACCACAACCTTGCCGGACCCGAATACCTTAGACAAGGACGAGTCTCCATAAGTGACGGTTGCTTGTATGTCATTTGGGCGCAACTCCGTCACACGTTCTTTTCTTCCGGTCATATGGCTAGTGCATCCACTATCAATTATCCATTTAGTCCCACCGGAAGCATAGTCTTGCAAGAGATCATTGACTAGAGTTAGGACCCGAGGAGGGTCCCTTCATGTTAGCAACAAGGGTCTTTGGAACCCAAATAGTATAGTCAATGAAAATCTCAATATGACCAACATATTTAGATTGCACAACACCATAATAATCAACATATAAGAAATGGTGTGGATTGTTAGTTCCCGCGGAGGTGCTAGAAGTAGTGTTGTCCCTCATGACACTACTACTCGAGGCAACATTGTTTACTTGAGCAGGTGTGCTACGAGTAGTGTTGTCCCTAATGACAATACCACCCGAAGCACCATTTTGGGTCTTCTTCTTGGCTACATAGCCAAGACCTTGCTTGCCTACTTGTTGCCTTGGAGCACTCAATTGTGGTCTAGAAATGACCACATTAGAGCTAGGGGAAACCACTTGTGGGGTAGGGATCACAACCTTCTCAACTTGAGGGCCTTTGCCCTTGAGCCTTGCTAGCTCATCCTTCAACCTAGCATTTTCCTCAATAATATTTGCATGATCACAAGAAGTAGTAGAGGTTCTAGGGTTGTTAGGTTGATTAAGTTGAATTTGAAGTTGTTCATGCAACTCCCTGAGGGAGGAGTGTTGGCTTTCCAAAGCTTTGTGAGCCTTGGTTAGCTTTTCAAACTCCTCGGTTAGTTTACCATGACCAACCCCAAACTCGACTTTATCATTTTTAGCCTTTTTATATTTAGCAATAGCAAGATCACGTTCCTTAGTGATGTTAGAGACAAGTTCATTATGAGTTAATTCAATAGATTCAAGTTCATCCTCTAGAGAAACTCTACCATCATGCTCTTCCTCAAGAGTCATAGAGAGGGATGCAATTTCATCCACATCCCTTCTTTCAACCTCACCTTTCTTCTCAAGAGCATCTTGGGCCTCTCCCAATTGCCTCATGAGATACTCAAAGTATTTCTTGGTCTCCCCTTGCATGTTAGACATAAAACGGCCCAAGGAGACCCTCTCATCTTCTTCTCTAAGACTAGCAAGATGTTCTAGTTCACTATGGGTCTTAGAGTTGGAAGAAGGTGATGCCTCCGTGGCCTTAGCCATGAAGCACTTGGCATTACGTTGAGGATGATCGTCATTGGGGGATTCAAAGAGGGATGAAGATGATGGAATGGAAGCAATAGCTAGAGCGGCCACTTAACTTGTGGTTTCTTCTTCTTCATCACTCCCGGAATCATACTCCTCTTGAGTCAAGAGCACAAACTTGGTGGGATACTTCTTGTTGAATGGTTTCTTCTTGAAGTGAGGTTTCTTGTACTCAAACTTGGACTTTTCCTTGCGAATAATCTTGCCACTATGGAGCTCTCTATTCTCATAGGGGCACTCCATAATGAAGTGGTGCTTATCTTGGCAATTGAAGCAAGACCTCACTTTTTGAGACCCATCATTTCCATAGCGAGACTTGGTCTTCTCCTCAACAAATTTCTTGCCCTTGGGAGGATTGTTCCAGAACTTTTGCACGGTGATAGAATGAGATCCTTTAGCACGGGATCATAGTATTGTTCCTTCAAGGGAGGCAATGCCTCTTCTCCTTGTTCTTCATACTCAACCTCTCTTGACAAAACCTTGCCCTTCAAAGCAACGGATGCTCCTTTGTGCATTCCAATGGCCCTAGCACGGTTTTCAAGAGCATTCTTGGTTTGCACTTGATACGAGCACATTTCTTGCATCACTTGATTTGAGGTCATTGAAGATAAATCATGTCTTCCTCGAATGCTCTTCATATCCGCGCCCTCAAATGGTATTATAGCAATCATGTACTTCCTCTTGATCCAAGCATGATCAATGTACTTGGCACCAACATTTGAGAAGTCGGTGGCAAGAGTCTTGAGTCTCCGGTACATGTCCACATGGTCCTCTCCATCATGCATATGGAATCCTTTAGCCTCATTGGTCAAGGCATCATATCTATTCCTTTGCATGCTCTCATTGCCCACAAACATGATGACAAGAGCGTCCCATGTTTCCTTGACGGTGGAATATTGTTGACGATGCGGCATGTGGTTAGGACCCACGGCTTGTTCAAGAATGGACAAAGCGGTGTAGTTGAGTTGGCAATCTACGGCTTCTCTTCTTGTGAGGTTCTTGGGGTCATGAGGCTTGTATCCATCACGAGTGATCCTCCAAAGATCTATACAAGAAGAGCTCAAGTGAGTCTCCATGTAATATTGCCATTCACGAAAAGAAAAGGCATCAATTTTAGGTGGATCTCCCCTAGGGATTATATGAGGATGAGGGACGGGGGGATCGCGAGAATATCGTCCTTTGACGGCATGATATTCTTCGTCTCCATCTGTGCCCTTTTCGGTGGAGTTTTCAGCGGAAGGAATTTCAGATGGATCACCATCTACCCCTTTCTTAGCGCCCTCCGGAATGGTTTCCGGAGGAGAAGTCTCGGATACCTCCGGTCCTTTGGCTTTGAGGAGTTGCGACAAGACTTGACGCAACTCATCAAATTTAGCGTCTATGGATGAGGTCAATGAAGTTCTCAACTCATTGAGATCATCCATGGACACCCTAGCCTTGGACGATTCGGTATCCGATTCTTCTGCCATACTAGAACTCTTAGGCGGTTAAGCCCAATAGAAGAGCCGAGGCTCTGATACCAATTGAAAGTAAAGTATGGGCACCTAGAGGGGGGTGAATAGGTGCTACGACCAATTTTAATTTTTCTTTAGATTTAGGCTTGACACAAAGGTAAATTCTCTATATAGTGCAACTAAGGTGAATTTACATATATGACAAGGATATCAATAAATGCAACTAGTACAACACTTAATGCAACAAGTACAAGTGAGTAAAAGATAAGGGAACGAGGTAACCGATGGGGGGACGCGGAGACCCGATGTATTCCTGAGTTCCTCCTTGTTAAGGGAGTACGTCTCATTGGAGGGGTGTGAGATCTCCACGAAGGCCTACTCAACGCCACAAAGGCCTCACCCTATTCTCCGATGAAATCCGCCACAAAGGCCTAGTTCACCTTCCACTATTGAACCTCTTTGAGGCGGGGATCGAGTCCTTTACAAACAAGTTTGGGGCACACACCCACAACCAAATTGGGGGCTCCCAACACTCTCAAATCACCAAGAGTAGCAAGAAGCCCAGGTTCTCCACAAGTGGAAACCCTAGGCAAAGATCCCTCAAGCAAATGAGAGGGGAAATGAAATCCGGTTGGTGAAGACGTAGATCGGGGCCTTCTCCTTCAATCCTCCAAAGATCAAGGCTTTTGGGTGGATGGATTGGGAGATCTAGCAAGGTGGGGGAGCTCCAACAATGGTGACTTTAATTCTGGACGAGCTAACCCAAGGTAGGTGGAGGGGAGGGGTATTTATCTCCCTCATAAAGTCTTGGAGCCGTTGGAGCTTTTCTGCCAAATTCACACCGGAGACTCCGGTCTGAACTTTTCGCAGAACCACCAGGCCGGAGACTCCGGACAGTCTCTGGTGTCTCTCCGGACTGGATGCAGCAGACGACACGAGGTGTGCACGTCTTGGAAAAACTTCAGAAAGCTCCAGTGCGGAGACTCCGGTCAGGAGGACCGGAGACTTTGGTCTTGGCGTTGCGGTTAGAGCTGGAGAGTGTCTGGGGTCGAGCGGAACCAACAACACCCAGTCACACCGGAGACTCCGGACAGTCTCCGGTAAGACTCCGGACTGAGTATCGCAGGCGACACCAGAAAGTCCTTAGCAATTTCTTCAGAGGCAGCTCCCACACCGGAGACTCCGGACAGTCCCCGGTAAGTCTCCGGTATGGATGCAGTGGGCGACACCAGAAAATCCAGAGACAAAGCCCTGGATAACTTCTTCACACCGGAGACTCCGGTGTGAGAGTCCGGAGACTCCGGCCTAGAGAAAACTCCAGCAGACAGAATTCCAGGTGTTTTTCCCCTTTTTGCAACACCATACCACCATATCAAATATGTTGTTTATGCCCTGAAATACATCGACACACTTAAGGATACATGTGTTGTTAACAAACACCAAAACAAGATGATTTAATCGCGTTTGCACTTTCAAAAAGTCTTATAATTAGGAATAGAGGGAGTATAATGTTTCTAGGCTAAAATTGTACAACAAACAGCAAATGATGATATAAAAAACCACAATGTGTCTCTCTCTTGTCACCAACTACATCGAAACCCTTCCTTGAAAGAAACATTGACCAGTCCCATCTACAGGAATTAAGGAGTCCTCACTGGAGTTTTGAATCACCTACTTTAGAGAAACTACATAGATATCTTCAGCGTCATGGACATCCTTAGACAACTTCTATCTAACACGTGTAGGAAAACGAGTAACTAATGCAATATCAGACTATATATATACTCCCTCCGTCTCAAAATAATTGTCTCAAACTTAGACAAAAATAGATGTATCTAGACATATTCTAGTGTAAGATGCATCCACTTTTGTCAAAGTTTGATACAATTAATTTGAGACCGAGGGAGTAGTATGCAAGGATTCCCTGTTACTTGCTGGAGTAGAAACAGTGAAAAAATACAGAACTAGCCACACATGCATCCATTTCCAATGGCCCTAGACATTCGAAATGTAATTTTCTTGCGTGCCTCCTATTAGTGGCGAGGTATAACCAGACATTTTATCATTTTTAACCTTTCTCCCTATGAACCGCCGCCATCTCTAGCTCACTTCGTGACCCACCAAAGGAAGGTACGTGCAAACTGGGGAGGATAAATTGGGCTTAGTGTGACCAAAACTTGGGCTTCATGCGGATATTAGGCTCAATTAACCACAAAGTGCCCAACTCGACCTGCGGAGTAACAGCCCTGCAATAGCAGGCTGGCCTATTTAACCGACACTCTGCCTATGGAAACCGGTTTAACCGCTTCACTGACCCCTCTCTCTCAATTTCAGATGAACATGACAAAATGAAATAACCGATGTTCAATGATTACTCTAAAACCTGAATCAGTGTGTGTTTGTGTGTATAAATTATGTATACCCAGTACAAAATATGAGCCATGGTACTATCATTCAATTCAATCCTAGATATACAATATTGTACATATTCTGAAATTAGCACTACCACTTTTTGTAGCTATATGGGTGTAGTTATTCTAAGTTATATGCAATTGATGTTAGTTGTGTATGCAAAAATCGTATATAATATTGCTCAAAGCAGTATAATGCCGAAAAGAAGACCAATAAGCACAACTAAATGTTGCATGGAGAAAAAGCTTTTGACAATATTCATGTACATTGTGATTCAGTGAAGCAAGATATAGTTCGGACATACGAAATGCAATAGCTCTTTGGCATAACATTTTCTTCAGCATTAACACAACAGACAACAGACCCACCTATGTTTCCCAAGGCATCCGTGCCATATATATTTTAACAATATACTGCAAACACGACGCTGAGCATTATAGACATCAAAATCCTACTCAAGGCAAGGCAACTCAAAACAGATTAGAGTTGTTATTCACTGTGTTAGAAACATCCGGAGTACTGGTCTAAAAATATATATTCCAGATAATTGAAAGTAAGGAATGAAAAAATAAAGATTGCATAAGAATTTGGAACAAACATAAAAAAATATGTCCTTTTTACCTTTCCAGCTTATACTACCAGAAGATTCCTAGAACCTGATCGACCGCAACTATTCGCATGCTTCTTCCCCATCTGATAGAAACATGAAACATCACATCTCAGATTAGTCTAACTCCATTTGATCTACACCAGGAGGTCCAGGAACAAATCAAAATGTGTGAAAGAATATTGCTAAAAAATATTTGAATAAAAAAAATACTGGCTGTTATAAGCTGGCTAATGCTGACCATACCGTGCATGCTTCAGTTATTTGAATGTGTTCAATGTGATGGTAGTATTTGCTCTGCTCTGTGATGTGCGACAACGATTTTTTTGCGGTAGGAAATCAAGGGAGGGGAAAATGAACTTACAGAGAGGAGGCGAATGACGGGACCCTGAGCACGGCCCGCTAGTTGAAACACCTGGGGTGTTTGCCCTAAGTTAGAAAATTGGTTGTTTTCTTTTTTGGCATTGCATCACATGCATCATCTGCACATTGTTTGCAAACCAATTCAAAAACAAAACAAAAATTCAAATCCAATTAAATTTTTTAAAACAATGCACCTGTGTTTTTCAAACACAAATTGTTTTTCAATATAAGTTGATTGGAATTAGTTTTGCTTGGTTATTTCAAAAATCATTTTCTTTATGAAACACTATTTGAAATTAACTTGGCAAATTCAAATCAATTGGCAATTTGAATTTTTTGAGAATAAAGTTAACATACATTTGAATCTTGCTGTTTGGTAATTCAATAAAAATTATTGCATAAAATAAAACCCTAAAAACCTATTCATTTTCTCTCTCTCTCTTCCCTACAAAAAAAAAAGTGCAAACAGAAAATAAAAAAATAAAACAAAGAAAGGAGGGCAGGCCATCCAATTGGCCCAGCCCACCAAGCCCCAACCGAGCAGCCCACATCCCCTTTCCCCTACCTCTGTCCGTACAGAGGACAGGAGATCGTTGTCACCACCTGTCCCCTCCACCTGCTCCCCTCCTCCCTTATAGCAGCCCTTCTCCCCCTCCTTTCCCAAACCCTAACCCTAACTCTCCCCTCTCCTCCTCCTAGCCGCCACCTTCTTCTTCCTCCCTCCCTCCTCTGTCTATTTCTTTCGTTTCTCTGAATTCTCGGAGGAGCATCCATGGCCGCCGCTTTGAGGTCATGGCGCGGCCACCACGGGCACCCTCGGCCCTCCATCTCGCCGGGAATGGAATCGTGGAGGTGTGGGCTGCGGTTTTGGTGAAGGCGGCGCGGCCGGAGGTGAACCGCAGCGAGCACGCCGTCGAGCTCTTCCGCCACCCAACGCGCAGCTTCCATCGTCACCATCTCCGTCAGGCTCGACCTCGCCAACCCGTCCCCGAGCTCTTCTATCCGTCCCCGCGCACTCCCTCGACGCCTGCCCGTGGTGAGCACCCTTCTCCCGGCCTAGGCCCCCTCCCCTCGTGCTCTGATCGCCGGCCATCGCGCCGCGCCATGGATTCCTCGCTGCAGGTCGCCGGCCGTCATCTCTTTTCCGATCGATGCAGTTAACTGCATCTCGTATCAGTTTTCGTCCACCCGCACATGCCACCTCAAAAGCCCGCGCCTCTATTTCCTTTCACAAACGGATTACTAGCCCAGCTGGTTAGCACCCTTGCACGCAAGCCAGCAGCCCGAGTTCGAATCCCCTTGGGCGCAAAAGCCACCCTTTTTCTCAGCCTTTTTCCTTTTTCTCTCGAATTCCAGAAAACAGATCTGAACCCTTAATTGTAAAATCAACAACAAATTGAATTTTGCTCCAAATTCAACGATTCAAGTTTCTGTGGATTCAAAATCTTGTGCTCTTTCCATTAGTAACAACATTGCAATATGTTTCTGTAATAATTTTTGCACTAAATAATTAATTACTGAAAATGCAATAAAAATTGGAAACTTTGGAATTTCATAACTTTAGTTCTGTTCATCCAATTTGAGCAAACTTGGGCTCTAAAAATTTATCTTAACAAACTCTACACATTGGTATTTTATTTGGTCACAATTGAATTAAATTTGAACATGTTTCCCTCTGTTTACTAAAAAGGGCAGAATAAGACTACTTATGACAAATTGCATAATAAATTCAATAATAACCCAAAAATTATGTTTAATAGCTCAAAATGTTCAGTGAAACATTTGCTACATGTTTTCAACCTTTTCAATGCAATTTGTTTACTGTTTTTCCTAATTAAAAGTGGTGCAATAATTCAATGCTTTATTTAAACCTCTTAAATTGCAAAATTCATAACTTGGGCAATTCAAATCCAATTCCAACATGTAAAATATGTTTTCCGTGCAAAATTGAATAAGATTTCCAAATATAAACTTTGTTTTCTGTTTTGAATAAATTAAATGGCTGAAAACAACTGTTTCTTATTTAATGCATTTAAAATTGCCAATTTAATAACTTGCACATCTAAAATCCAAATTCAACAAATGAAATATGTATTCCACCTAAAATTTTGTGTTCTTTCCAAATATAAATTTTGTTATCTGTTTTGAACAACTAAAATGGGTGAAAACAACAAATGCTTGTGTAACTCACTTAAGAAGCCAAATTTCATAACTTGATAAATAAAATTCCAAACTTGGTAAACACCCTTTTCAAATTGAAGCTATTGTTGTTTTCTCATTGTTTTCCTCATCCATGCATCATTCTAATCAACTTTCACATGATGGTTATTTGTAGATAATTTAATTCAACATTAGTTCATGGGTTTTTCCATATGCAATCCAAATTGCATATGGGCCCATTTAAATATGTTTACCATGTCAATTGGTTTACTTTGATGCATCCTTAAACTTGTCATGCATCCATATCTTGATCATGCTGGATCTTTTGCCGTAGAAGTAATTGTTGCATCCGGTGTTTGTTCTAGTTCGTTGCTTCTTCGCGGATAGGACGTTGAGATGATGTGAGCAACGACAAGTTCTGCGGATGTACCTCTACTTGCTGGATTCCAGGCAAGTATACTCACTTGCTGCCTATGGCTGCCTTTCATCACTTGTTACCGATTCTTTCCGTTATTCTTATGCTAGCCTTATGATTCGATGCTTGTGTCTCGATCCTATCATATGTTTACCTTGCAACCATGATATAGCCTTCCTTCCACTTCCTATTACCTGTTGTTTGTTTACCCCGTTGGCCCTCGTGTCGTAGTTGCATGCTTAGTGTTGTTTGCGCTCAAGTCTTGTTGTCCGTCTTATCACCTGCTTAGTTTGATAGTTGGGTTTCAATTCAATCAACAACATGTTAATGTTTTGGGTAATAATAATTTGATGATAAGGCACCGACAGGAGGCCCGACGTGGTTTTGCGGCCTGTTAGTGTCGACCCTAATTAGGAAAAGGGTCTTGTCCATTGATCCATGATGAGCGCACTAACCGCATGTGGGAAGCGAGTATGGGCGCCCCCCGCAATTCTGATTCGATTCGCATCTCGTCCAAATCGCCTCATTTAGTTCGGGTTTTCCATTTGCCGCATGCATATGCAGGTGCGAACCCTTGGCGCCAGGGTGGAACTTTTGTAGTCGGCATTTAGGGAGACACGTTCTTAGAGTGCTATGAGGGTCCCCTTTTCTTCGTGGGGCTTGATTAGCCGTGCGCTCAACTGCACGGTGTTCTTTGGGCTTGATGCGAAGAAGAGTTGGGTTGTGTTGAGTACCTCGCTTGGTGGGTTGATCCCCCGTCTGGCGGGTTATTCTTACGTGTACGGCCAAATTGGTGCATCCCTGCAGGGTTAAATCTTCTCGAGAAGCCGTGTTGTCCGCGGTTATGGATGACTTGGTGAAAGTGCTGGCTAACAAGTACTCAGACAACTTACACTTAATGATGATAACTTGACTAGTAATATAGATCACCTCCACCATAAAATGAATGTCACCTTAATCAACCGTGTGAGTTTCCTTGGGTTGCTTCCTTAGTAGGGGGTAACATTGGATGGGTATTGTTTGGTGAGTAGTTGTAGTTGGTTCTGATACGCTATCTTATCCCTTTCTTTTAGCCGGATGTTGTAGCGAGTCTCTGTAGTTAGTTAGTGCAGCCCGCTGCCGCTTCTTTGCAATAATCCCTTCCTTTCCGTTGTACCCAAAGTATTTGTATCTGGTGATGATTGGTTACGCTGGTATCTTGTGAGTATGGTTTATCCACTTGCCAGTACTTAATCGTACTGACCCACGAATCCATTTCGTGGCTGCATATTCCATATTGCACTCAACAGGTTTGAAGTCTGACGACGTTAGCTTGGGAATCCCTCCGGCTTGGCCTGGGCAGGGATTGGACGCCATCGGTTATCTTCAGGACTCTTAGTCCAATTTGTATCTTGTCCGTAGTCGGACGCTATGTTGTTTCTTCCGCTGTTATTTGGATCTTTGTATTGTATCAGTTGTATCCTTGACTCGTTTGAGTCGTCTTGTATATATCTTTTCTGTTGTTGTTGCGGAGTATTCGTGAACTGTTGTAATGTTATCACAAGTGGCAACCTGGAATCGGTTATTATGTGGATTTTGGCGGGAATGCTGAAATTTGCATAGTGCCCGATCTCGGGGCGTCACACTAGTCATGGAGCATCTGGTGGAGTTAGGTCTCGAGCAGGACAACATCGGTGAAGCTGGGGGTGTACTTGAGGCCGTAGAACAAGTCCTCGAGGTCGTGGATGCGGTTCTTGGCGCGGGCGCTGAACTGCTGGTGTCGCACTGACCCCGACCACGACAAGCCCTGACGCATCGTCGTCCCACTCCTGTTGTACCCCAATCGATCGGATCGGCGTGGTGGATTAGATGGGCAAATCGTGAGGCAGAATCCGCGCCGGCCAATGGTCATGCTCGTGGTCGTCCCTATGGCCGGTCCAGCCGTGGATAGCGAGCCTTGGTCAGGGGGCTAGCGAGCCAAGGGCTGGGAGAAGGCGGAGCTCCCCGTGTGGTCCTGAGGCCGGCGGCGACAAGCAAGAACCTGTGACGATCGCTCGCACATACAGCCGCTGCCATCGGAAGGGGCGCGGGCGGGAGGAGCTCGAGGTGCAGGAATAGCGGAGGGAAGGCGGAGGAAGAAATCATGGTGTTAACGATTTTACCGAGGCTGCTCGAGGTGCTGCTGCTGGAGGAAAACGGCGAGCCGTGGGAGTGGGACAGCTGCTGCACGCACTGTGTCTTTTTTTTTGAACAGGGGTTGGTCCCAGAGGGACCTAGAAGCTATTATTGATCGGCGGCAAGTTACAAAGAGGACCTACAAGAAATAGAAATTGCATCGAGGTCCTTACAATTTGCACCAACAACCCTAGACCTAATCCTAGAAACGCCATCGGGTCCAGCTCCATTGCCGCCGCATCGAAGCTCAGCGCAGCCAAGCACACCACCGCCGGGGACGAGACCACTTGGGGTGGTGCACCGAGAGCCAACTTCGGCAGAGGTAAGGGGCCTCCATAGTGGCACATCGACCTAGAGGTTGATTCCATCAGCGAACGCCGGCCGACATCTTCCGTAACCGACGAGAAGAGGGAGAGGGGTCGCCCTTCGACCATCTTGGATGACAGCTCGCATGGAGCTGCCATGAGTGCCTTCTCGGGAGCAGCTTCTAAACTCCCCTGCTGCATCACCAACGACTGCGGAAGCAACGAGCAGAGACCAACTCCAAGCTCGCCTCCATGGCGAAAATTGGAAGAAGCCTCAACTAGCTGACCGTGGTCCTCAGATCCGCGATAACCGAGCTTATTAGCACTGCCTTCGCCACTTCCTACCTCCGGCGCCACCATCCGCCATGGCCAGCAGCCGCCGAGGAGTAGCACGCCTCCGGTACCGCTCGCGAGCACCAGGAGCAAGCAGAGTGACATATAGTCAACTTCCACACAGGGCACAAGCTGAAAGAAGGAAAAACCTAGAAGGAAAAACCTACATTTACTATCTACAGAGGTGCACCGCGTTCCTTCTCCATCTCTACTCCGAGCAGCAACGCCGTCGGAACATGACCGAAGTCGGGCAGGGGAAGGAGAGGGGAAAGACGCGTCGCTGATAGTGACCAGTTAGGTCGCCTGTCACGCACGGTGTCGACGATGCCGTAATACAGCACACCACGGACGGCCGCACATGCCGGTGTCAGCGCAAGAACGGGGCCACAAGCCAGTCTCACAGACGGCACGAAAGCCAAGGCAGGATCAGGAGGACGGCAGATGCCTATAGTTAATTAATGATCTGTTCCCGTAAAAAAATTGCTGGTACAGTGACGCTAGAGTGGTACAGTGCGCTAGTGCAGTGCTGCCGTGCTGGGATCTCTTGATGGAATGCCTCACGCCAACACTGTAGCAGTGCCTCGGCTCTGTGAAGGTAGACAGAATCCGCGCCGGGCACTCCCCCCCTCCCCCACCCCATCTCCATGACCTGCCCTCACTAGCTAAAAAGAGAACCCTAGACACTCAGATCCTCGAGGAAATGTTCTGCCGGAGCGTCTCCGTCGGCGACCGGAGCGTCGTCTCCGTTGGCGACCGGAGCGTCGTCTCCGTCAGCAGCCAGAGCAGCAGCCGCAGCCGCAGCCGCAAAAACACCATTGCCCGGATCTATGGGCCGAGGAACCTCGAGGATGATTTTGTCCTAGGCGACCTGAAAGAAGAGAGTAGGCCGGTTCTTGCCAAGATCGAGAGGTGCTACAGCCGGGTGAATCGGGAGCTTAGATGCGGCGGCTTATGCTTCGGCCTTCTGGATCCCACCTCCAACATCTACGTCAACTCCTACATGTCCCCAGATGAAGCTGCCTGGGTAGGAAAAGGGCAGCAAGCTGCGGACATGATCCAGCGGTCGCTGGATGGCCTCCTCGCCTTCCTGACCCGCCTTTTCCCCTACCTCCCCGATGTGGAGGCCCTGCGATATCTTGAGGCGGCCGGGGCGGACCCCCTCCTCGCCTCCCTCCTCATAATCAATCGCCGCGGGATAGAGCAGTCGTTCAGGATTGAGGCCGACGCCACCGTGGCCACCGTCGAGGCGGCCCTCCTGTGCGCAGCAGTTGCCGCCCAGCACCCGGATCCGGCGACCCTCGTGCTAGGGTGGAAGGTGGTTTCACCTGATCTGAAAGAGATCCTGCAAAGTCTTCAATTCAACCGTGATGTGCTTCGGATCCAACAAGCCAAGATGAAGGCTCCTGGGGCATCTGATCTTGGTCTTCAACTAAAAGAATCTTGGGAGCTCGCCAAATCTCGGCTTCACTTTGCAAAACCTAGAGCACTGCCTTTTGCGCGGGCGGCGAGGAAGCGTGTGCTTATCGCAACAATCCACCGGTACTACCTACAGGCGCTGGCCATGCTGCCAAAGGACGAGCTGTGCGCTCGGTACCACCACAGCCTGCTCAAGGCCGGCCACTGCTATGGTCCACTTGACCCTGTCTCCAACATCGTTGTCAACACTCTTTGGTATAACAAAGCTTTCCCGCCAAGCAAACAAGTTACAGTACGCATGATCAGCACCAGGTCCCTGATGCGAATTGTGGCCCGGTCGTTCTATGGCCTTGTTTCCTTCATGTGCACCCGCTACCCGAACCGCACAGCCGACCAAGTTCTGCAGTGCCTACAAGCGGCCAATGCTGACTTGCGAGTAGCGGATCCCGCCCTTGGTGATATCACGGCTAGGAGAAGAGATGTTAGTCAGAGCTTCTCCGGTAACTTGCGACAGGTTGCATCTTTCAGATCTCTTGGTTATGAGGCAGTCGGAGGACACACTCAACCCCCCAGTCTTGATTTAGCATATACTGCTGCTGCCAAAGCTGCGTGCCACCCTGAGCCACATGGTCAGCAAATTCTTCTTGGGTCACGTGACTCACTGATTAAGCTGGAGGTTGCCCATATGCAGTATCTACATAAAAATTGCATACTCTCCTCTCAGAGTGCTGAGTTCCTTGCTGGTTTACTTGTGTCTCCATCTGCTGATGAGTCACGCCAGCAACCACAGCCAGAGCCTAGAAAGGTAGGCAAGGCGACCTACTGTGAGTTTTCTCATCACTGCCACAACTTCTGGCGCCAGCATGCTCGAGTACTCAGGAAGGTGGAAAGAGCATTAGCAAAATTTAACATGAACATGGTTGGTTTCTTCTCTTACATTTACTTGCTACAAAATTTTGCTTCAAATAGTCCCTCCGCTGTGGTATGCTCAACCTTCCGGTTTAACCCTGTGTGTTCATGGTTGAAGGTACACAAGTTTAGGCTTCACTGTATCTGTGGTGTCAATGAGCTCGCATCTGGCCCGGAGTACAATCCGACCTTAGGTGTAGGGAATCCTTTTATATATCATCACACCCATATCAACTTTTTGGCGACTAACGAAGACCCTGAATCTGCTCATGCTCCTGCGTCTCTCTTCTTTGCTGAATGTGGCAACTATAACACTAACGAGTCTTCGTGCATTCCTGTGGATCCACAAGACACTGGTATACTTGAGTCCGACCTTACAATTTCCTTGTTAGTACTTCTAAATTATTATGATTATGATATCAATTTCATGATCTGTACTATGAACTTGTGATGTAGTGTAAGTCTAGGAGTTGTGTAGGTTCTGGAAGGAGATACGGCCGGTTAGGACATGGTTAAGTTATCTCTAGTTGAAAATCCCTACTGTTTCCGTGGACATTAGATATTAGTGATGTGATGCCCAGAAAAAAGAACATTGCTGAAGTTTGTCAAACGGAAATGTTATATTAGATCTGTATAGGGTTAAAGTGATGCTAACCTATGACATTGTGACTAATTCAACATGCATCATAGATGACAGTAGGTAAAAGATATCAATGTAATTTTACATCGTAGAATACTGGAGTCCATTACTGTAGGAGAAATGTTCCTTTGGACCAAACATGCATTGCATTTCCCAATTGGCTAATTCTGTGCAAAGTCTTGCGTAATTCTAGATGTTGACGAAATATACTGTAATATACCCTTTTTATACTCCCTCCGTCTCAAATTAATTGTCACAAAATTTGATATTTAAGGCGGAACAAATTATCTTTGTGGAAAATCGAATGTTATTTAAGGCGGTAAGGCGAGGTGTTGCTACTCAACCCCTTCCAGTGACTAGGTGACACCTTAAATACTACAGAAAAAATCCTTTACTATTGGTTTTGCAAGAAAGATAACAACTGCTGTTTATCTGAATAGTGATCTAGCATTACACCATGTACCTGGAAACTAGATATCATGATGTTTTGATGCAACATTATTGTTTAAAATAAGATATAGAGCCAACAAGGTCAGCATGGGAATTGTTTCAGACAGATATAGCTTTAATCGTACATAATTAGTAAAGTAGTTGTAATGTACCTACATATATTGCCACAATGCCATTTTCCTGTCAGAGCCCGTGACCTCTTTCTATAATATCTCGGCAAGAATATTTAAAAGAGTAGTTATGCATTATGCATCAAAACTGAACATTTTGGCTGGGGTCTGCATCAAACATTCAGTGCAAAGTACTCACCAGTAGACTTAAACGGCCATATGTGTGGAAAGTAGCCAAACATTTTGTAGAAGAAGAGGCATGTTAGTGATAGAACGGGTTGACATTTGATGAGCTTAGGGGTTGTGGGCACTGTAACCAGCATAAATGGAAGCGTTCCTAGTGCTGAATATAAACAGAGTAAATCATGATTTATTCTATAACCAGAATAAATCATGATAAGAATTCGAGACGCCACTTGAAGGGACGATTACAGTAAATATCTTAGAATTCTCTTCTTGAAGAAGCTGCTGCTTTGGTTTAGGGTGTGTTTGTTTTGGCTGGCTGCGGCTGGTTGTGGCTGCCTGTGCTGCTGTGCAGGGAAAGCTGCTGTTCTGAGTTTTAGTGTTTGGCAACTAGCTGGCTGTCTGGCTGCAATCTGTGAATTTTTCTAAAATACCCTTACGTGTATTGCCTGGTGAGACCCGACGGGGTGGTCCTGCGTGGCTGTCTGGCATCCATCAAGATTTTGGCAAGACCTCGCCGTGGTGGTCCGGCGAGGCGGCGCGATGACGAAGTCGTTGGTCCCGGCGCCGGTCCACGGCCAAATGGCACACTAACATGTAGCACATTCGGATATATAGATATGCATAATATACACAAATATAAATACAAGCATTTAGCTAAGCATGCAGCCACAACTCTTGTTTGCCGTTGTGTATAGATTTTAGGGAAGACAAGCGTTTAGCTAAATACAAAAATACATGCGTACCATATATGCACACACTAGCAAATAGGAGGTGGCCATGTGGCAAGTAGTGGAGGTGGGTCAAGGTGGGTGCATGTGCTTGGTGCGCTGCCTCTGCATGTGACCCGGTGCGCTGGGCGATACAGCGAACGAGGATGGTAGTTTCCTGTAATTACCTGAAACGAAATGGGCAATGGCATATACCGGTTCAACTTAAGTGGCAAAGCTTCGGGAAGCAGGATGAAACACCTTTTTTCGAGTATGAAGGAAATGGGCATGCTTCGGTAAAAGCCAAACGCACAGCCAACTTGTTTGTTTCGTTTGCCCAGCTTATTTTGGTGGAAAGCACCTAGAAGCATTGATGTAAGTTGAATTGTAGAATGCATACTGGCGTCTTTTCATGTCAAGACGTAATATCCGAATGCTGAGAAATGAAATGTGTGTTCTCTCTGGTAGTAAACCTGCAAATGTAAGGAAGTGAGCATATTTAAATGAAGATGTCCATTATTTTGGCAAGCAAGAAACCTTGAAATGCTTTGGTCCTGCTCCATGTGGTGTGCAAAGAAATACGAAAGAAAAATATTCTTCACATGAAAAACTGTCAGTAGCAACTCTGCCTATGATTTTTAAACATAGCCAGTCCCAACCCCGAGGAAAAAAGGGTTGTGATAGGTTTGGTGAACCAAGTAAAAAACCAGTCTTATGGATTTGAAACCCAACAGAAATTTGTTCACGTGAAATCTGTCACTAGGATGTATGTGTCACTATGCTATTTACTCCCTCCATTCCAATGAATAAGGTGTGCACACGTTTCAAAATTGAGATTTGACTGCAAACTAGACCAAGTGTGGGTTATATGTGCCGTTGAATTCGTATTTGAAAAAAGTTTGAAATGCGTGCTCGCTTATTCATTGGAAAATGTTTGAAATGCGTGCTCGTATTTGAAAAATGTTTTATAATTTTTGTATGTGTGCAGATCATGTCCGTTGCATTTACTGTGAATGCCAAGGCACTACATCGATTGTGCATCCAGCTGTGCAGGGTTTTCATGGGCGCGACAGAGAGTTTGAGAAGGTGCTGCGTGGAGAAGCCCTTTTTGATAAATCAGGCCGAAGCTGGTACACCAACAACAGTATATTTGTTGGTAGAGCCCCAGATAAGCTGACGAGTCGTCTTGCAGACGACTTCATCTACTTTGACTATGTCCCAGATCCAAATGCCAGGGAAATTGTGGAAATTGGGGACGCCTACATGTTTGAGAAGTAGCAACTTGTGTCTTCTGTGGCAGCAGCAGATGTTAATGATAGAGAAGTAGCGGACAAGCCTCTAGTTGTGTATTTTATGCCATGTTCAATATCGTGGGATGTTGCTCTAGGTGTATTTGGGTGTGGGATATCAAATCTGTGCTGAAATGCTTAACCCTGTGTTATGTAGCATGATGATTCCTATTGACACTTATTATGGATAGGAGGTAGTAGTAGCAGTCTAAATTCTGATGGGTATGCGCTTCTTATTAGTCTTTTATGCCATGCTTAATATCGTGGGATGTTGCTCTAGGTGTATTTGGGTGTGGGATATCAAATCTGTGCTGAAATGCTTAACCCTGTGTTATGTAGCATGGTGATTCCTATTGACAGTTATTATGGATAGGAGGTAGTAATAGCAGTCTAAATTCTGATGGATATGCGCTTCTTATTAGTACGTTCTGGTTTTTTTTTTCACCGAGCAGCATAAGAGAGAAGTTACCTGGTTGCTGCATTTGGACATTGGAATGCATAAATTTTCTATGTAATAATATGATGACCCAATCCCACGTTCATCAATGGGCTGGGTACCATTTCTTGCCTCAGCTTCTGGGGCTGGGTACCATTTCTTGCCTCGTTTAAGCTTCGTCTGGTTAGCGCTTTTTCCCGTCGATCGGTCCCAACTGATGTTAGATCCTTGTCGTGGGGCAAAACCCTCGCATCTCAGGCTGTAGGTGGACACAGTCTGTCCACGGTGCCCTGAGCCGTGGACGCCCGTGGGCAAATCGCGTTTGCTGGTGGGCGGCCGCGGTAACCCCGCTACCAAGTTAAGCCTGCTTATTATTTTTTCCTACCCTCTCACTAGAAAAAGGTCGGCCTTCCGGAAGGTTATCCCGCGCGCTCTTGACGCGACAAGTGCCGCGCTCTCCTTTCTCCTAGCCTTTCACAGGTGCGCGTCAAGTGTCGGATTTTCCCTTTCCCCCGACGGAGGATGGATTGGCACGCATTTAATCTGTTTCTTCAAAATGAAATATCTCGCGAACTGTTTTTCGAAATTACGAACCGTTTTCATATTTGAGATCCACGCGTCGAGATTTTCAAAACTAAATCCCATATTGATAGGTTTTGAGAAACTTTTTTTTGTACGCCCAGAATCAATACGGATGTACGCCCAGCTACACACGGTTGTACGCCTACGTGCAGTGAACGAAGGACGTCCCAAGTGCATGTGCTGACGTACACACGTGCACCACGGATGTACATACAGACGGTTGTACACCCAGTTACGCGGATGTACACCCACACAGATGTACACCCAGGAGTTTATACACCCACGCGCTTTGTACACCCAATGAAGGGCCGGCGTACACCCAGACGGATGTGTACACCCACGCGGATGTACACCCAGATACACCGTACGTATACTTTCTAAAACAGTCTTTTTATACTTTCATTAACATTTTTTTATACTTTTTAGAACAGTTTTTTTATACTTTCAGTAACATTTTTGTATACTTTTTAGAAACTTTTTTTATATTTTCAGTAGCATTTTTTAATACTTTCAGAACAATGTTTGTATACTTTTCAGTAGCAATTTTTTTATACTTTCACATAGAACATGTATACTTTTAGAAACAACGTTTCTATACTTTTTAGTAACTAGTTTTTTATACTTTTTAGATACAACACGTGTGTACTTTTTCGATGAACGTCGTAGGTGTTTTGTTCGAGGCGAAGCCGAGTTGTAGTACGAGGCAACGCCGAGCCGTAACACGCACTACGATCAATGCACGCTTCGACCAATGCGCACAACGACCTATGTTCCTTCTTCAAGATCTTTATAAATGGTTATCGAGGCGAAGCAGAGCCGTAAAAAAATAGCGAGGCAAACCGAGCATCGTGCTACTAAATATACATTGTGTACATGGTGTACACACACGCGCGTGCTACCGAAAGTATAAAGTATAAACAACAAGGTGTACAAAGTCCGATTTTTTTCTCTCGAAACCTATCACTATGGGATCTAGTTTTGTAGATCTCAACGCGAGATATTTTGTTTTGAAAAAACAGATCTAAAAAGAAATGCGTGGCAACCTCCGTTCGGGTGGGAAAGAGAAAGCCTCTATGCGCGACCATACAGTGACCATGAGTGGTCGTTCGTGCCGCGCGTGTGCTGGATTCATGGAATGGTCTCCCCGCGAGCAGGACTGATTATTTGGTAGGGAGTCTCCCCTTGGTCGGGTAGAGAGAGGAGGAGGGAGAGTACAACACATAAGAATATGGGCACAACTGAGCTGAGCGAACTTGGTTTGACGGATTTAAACGGGCTGAAGGACTGTCGAATATGCATCTCAACGAGTCCCTCGGGTGAACCGATAGGGTTTCAATTAAGAAAAAGTGTAGGCGCTGGTGACAATCGTCGGCTAACAGGGGGAAACGATTTACCCAGGTTCGTGCCCCTCGTAGAGGTAAAACCCTTACTCCTGCTTCTGTCGATCTGTATTAGCAATAGACCGGTTACAATGGGGGAGGGGGGGGTGCTCGAGTCGAGAGTAAGATCTCAATCTCAAGGCTTTCGTGGTGTTGTATTCCTTTGTCCCCCTTCCGGTGGTTCTCCTGGACTTATATAGGTGGCCAGGTCTCAAACCGCACCCGGGGGGGGGGGGGTTACAAACCCTAACCTTAAATTGGTTACAAGTTTCCTTTCTTGACCCGCAAGGCCTTGCGGGTGGGCCTCGATCGGGCCTTTTAGAACTGTCCATATCATCTCCCTTTGGGCTTAAGTCTTGGGCCTTGTACCGGGTAGCCTCACCCGATAGGTCCAGGATTCATCCCCTCGTCAGTAGCCCCCGAGCGTTTACTCGATTGAGAATCTGTCGGGTAGACGCTCAAAGTTCGTCTTGATCTCTTTCTATTGATTGCTTCAACCGTTTGGTGTTAGAGGGCGTATACCCTGTGCGCGATGCGCTTCTTGTGCTCGAGCGTCGAGCGATGAATGTGCCTGTGTTTTGGCTGTTTTCGCACAAGGATATGGCTCAGTTGCTTGGCTCTCCCTAAAGCTCAGGGCCAATTAATTGCATCTAGGGCAAACCAGTTCTGGCCTACACAAAGTCGAGACCTCCGACTCAAATTCGGCGAGGTGATCATTGCGACTGGGCCATGGAGGTCTTACCGAGTCGAACTTAAGCTATAGGGGTACCCGGCGCGTCCGCTAGGACTTTTCTTCGTGTTGTTGACACGGAAATTTACCGGAGAACGCAGCTTGAGTGCGATTCCAGGCCCATAAGAGAGATCTTTTGGGTCTTACCTTCGTACTCGAGAGAATACGGCATCCGGATGTGCCTAGTCGGCTGAACGATCCAGGGTAGGGATGTGTAAATACATCATGTGACAGAGTGGCAGGAGCTGCACACTTGCGAGCATTATCTTGAGAATTTTTGAATGAGAAAATTTCCCTTCTTGTTGTATTTATGCAAAAGAGATTTTTGCACTTGTAATATTTTTCCCATACGAAAGAGTTTTCGTGTCTGGAGGCCTTGTTGTACCTATACGAAAGAGCTTTCGTGTGTGGATAGTTATGCGAAAGAGTTTTTGCGTCTTGACATGCCCATACGAAAGAAATTTCGTGTCAGGGAGCTTATGCGAAAGAGTTTTCGCGCCTTGATATGCCCATACGAAAGAGATTTCGTGTCAGGGATTTTATGCGAAAGAGTTTTCGCGTCTTGATGTGCCCATACGAAAGAATTTTCGTGTCAGGGAGCCTATGCGAAAGAATTTTCGTGTTTGATGAGGTATGTAATGATGTCATTGCGCACTTGTCCGTTCTGACTCCTCCCGATGGGACATGACGGAGCGAAGCAGAGCACGATCGCCCACCTTGTCAGCTTTTGACTGGAAACGAGAGGTCTTTTCCGGTTTTCCCACGAGCCACGCGCTATAAATGCGCACGATCTGCTGTAAAGATCGTGGCAAAGGCAACTGTTCACCGCCGCCTCGTTTCCACTTCACGCGTGGCGGTCGCGATGGGTGCCACCTCGCCAGATCTACGGTTCAGATTAGCCTGGCCTGTGTATAAGTAGCCGTCCTTAGATGATGGGTAAATTTCCTGGCCATTTGCTCCTCTTCTTCCTCCCCGCGCACAGTTCCTGTTCTGCAAGCACCAAAGAGCTCTCATGGCCGGAGGGAAGAAACGCAGCGCCGCCGCATCATCGTCGAAGGAGGTTGGCGATGCTTCCACGCCGCCCGCTGTGAGAACGGGTGATTAGCGCTCCACCAACACCACCAGGAAGAGCATCAACGAGATGCAACGGGAAGGGTTGATTCCTCCCGACGGTGACAAGCGTGTGTGCCTGGCCAAGAAAGAAGAGGTGCCTAATCCCCGTGCAAACGAGCGTGTGATCTTCACGGATCACATCTCACGCGGTCTCTCTCTTCCTCTCCACCCCTTTCTCCTTGGATTGTTGTTTGTCTATGGCATACAGCTCCATGACTTGCCTCCAAACGCGATTCGGCACATATCGTGCTTTATCGTGCTATCTGGGCATTCGCCCGCACTGGGGCCTCTGGAAGGCCCTGTTCAAGGTGCAGATCTTCCAGGAGAAATTGCGACCAGGTGAAAAGTTGGCCGAACCACTGCGCACCGGTGGCTTTGGGATCCAGGCGAGGACTGACATCCCCTACATGGAGATGTACTTCGTCGACTCCGCGCAAGGATGGAAAAATAAGTGGTTCTACGTCGTCGACAACGGCGCGGGTGGAGCTCCTGAGTTCCATCCATTCGCGATTCTAAAATGGAGGAAATCCTGGGCGCACAAGCTCACTGCCAAGGACAG
Organism: Alopecurus myosuroides; assembly: GCA_028641055.1. NCBI lineage: Eukaryota > Viridiplantae > Streptophyta > Magnoliopsida > Poales > Poaceae > Alopecurus > Alopecurus myosuroides. Next base: position 254,912,164 of record CM054058.1, read on the forward strand.
TAAGATCGTCTCCCCTCTACTCGCAAAGGTGGGGAGCTTCCGCGACAAGGTGATGGGGGTTCTGCTGAATGGATTGCACTTGGCGAGTGTCTTTCTTCGGTGGAGGATCCAGCCCCTTCAAGAGAGGTCGTCGACCATGTGGGAGTATCAGGGCACCCAAGATCCTAGCCGCGTCTGCGAAGACATCCTCTCGAATGCTGAATTCGAGAAAAAGATCGCAGCCATCACCAAGCTGAAGAAGGGAGAGGCCTTCTCGGCCTGTTCTCTTGAGCCATTCGAGGCTTCGAAACCTCCTCCAGCCAAGGTAAGTTTGTTGTTGTTCTTCCTTTGTTTGTTGTAGTCCGAATTTCTATCGATTGAGAATCTTTTCTTCTCTTCTTTCTTTATATCCATAGAGCTTGAACGTGGAGACGTGCTACCCGCCCCTTACTGCAGAAGAGGCATCAGATCTTCTTGCGAGTAATGTAGACGCTCCTCTCGAGACCAGCGTTGCTGAGGCTGACTCGAGCTCTGAGCATGAGTACATGGATGACGAGGAGGAGTCGGATAGCGAGCAGCTCCAGCGCCGCAAGCGCTGTAAGCTCGAAGATGACGAAGTCACCTCCAAGGGTAGTTCCTTGGGTGATGAGTCTAACAAGGCGACTGGGCCTCTTCAGGCGCCTCCTCTGAATGTGCTTCCTCCCCTAGGCCATAAGCCGAAGGTTTCCACCGCCTGGAATGTGGACATTCAGGATGACGATGATAAGGATGAGTAAGTTTTTCTTGCGCGTTGTTCTTTAGTCGCGAATCTTTTTCTTGTTCTGTGTCCTTGTTTGACTTTTCCTTCAATAGAAGCCTTGAAACCATCAGCCCTTGCCAGTATGCTTCTTCGGTTCCCTCTGTGAAGAGGAAAGAAGTAGCTGCGGGTGAAGCTCTAGTCGCAGAGGCCGCCCGAAGATCTCCAAGCCCCGTACGGGCAGCCGTAGCTCCTGAGTACGGGCTGGCTGGCTTCGCGGGTGGAGCTTCTACAAACAGGGAGGTTTCGGGCAGCTCGGCGGATCCTCTGTCTACCGCCCAAGGCCAGGTAAGTTTATCCCTTCTTCTCGCATCTTGGCGAGTGTCTTTCTTCGGTGGAGGATCCAGCCCCTTCAAGAGAGGTCGTCGACCACGTGGGAGTATCAGGGCACCCAAGATCCTAGCCGCGTCTGCGAAGACATCCTCTCGAATGCTGAATTCGAGAAAAAGATAGCGGCCATCACCAAGATGAAGAAGGGAGAAGCCTTCTCGGCCTGTTCTCTTGAGCCATTCGAGGCTTCGAAACCTCCTCCAGCCAAGGTAAGTTTGTTGTTGTTCTTCCTTTGTTTCTTGTAGTCCGAATTTCTATCGATTGAGAATCTTTTCTTCTCTTCTTTCTTTATATCCATATAGCTTGAACGTGGGAACGTGCTACCCGCCCCTTACTGCAGAAGAGGCATCAGATCTTCTTGCGAGTAATGCGGACGCTCCTCTCGAGACCAGCGTTGCTGAGGCTGACTCGAGCTCTGAGCATGAGTACATGGATGACGAGGAGGAGTCGGATAGCGAGCAGCTCCAGCGCCGCAAGCGCCGTAAGCTCGAAGATGACGAAGTCACCTCCAAGGGTAGTTCCTTGGGTGATGAGTCTAACAAGGCGACTGAGCCTCTTCAGGTGCCTCCTCTGAATGTGCTTCCTCCCCTAGGCCACAAGCCGAAGGTTTCCACCGCCTGGAATGTGGACATTCAGGATGACGACGATAAGGACGAGTAAGTTTTTCTTGCGCGTTGTTCTTTAGTCGCGAATCTTTTTCTTGTTCTGTGTCCTTGTTTGACTTTTGCTTCAATAGAAGCCTTGAAACCATCAGCCCTTGCCAGTATGCTTCTTCGGTTCCCTTTGTGAAGAGGAAAGAAGTAGCTGCGGGTGAAGCTCTAGTCACAGAGGCCGCCCGAAGATCTCCAAGCCCCGTACGGGCAGCCGCAGCTCCTGAGTATGGGCTGGCTGGCTTCGCGGGTGGAGCTTCTACAAACAGGGAGGTTTCGGGCAGCTCGGCGGATCCTCTGTCTACCGCCCAAGGCCAGGTAAGTTTATCCCTTCTTCTCGCATCTTCTGCTTTGTTTGATCGTAATTTCTTATCGGGTGCACGACAGTGCTCCCGATGGGAGTAGCCCCCGAGGCCGTGGTTAATCGCTTGCGGTTGGCCACAGACTCAAGTTGAATTTTTCCCTTCTCGCTTTCCTTGATTCTATCGGGTGCACGACAGTGCTCCCGATGGGAGTAGCCCCCGAGGCTATACTCGACTGTGTACAGTCGTGTATAGGCTCAAGAGATTTTGTCCCTAACTTGAATTTTCTTCATGTGCTTTTGCAGACTCTTCTTGATTCCCTTGCTGCTATCGGTCGTCTAGTGCTTTCGGCTGAGGCAGATTGCACTTCCCTTCGGGTGGATCACCATCGGCTCGTCGAGGTAAGCTAATTCATCCTGTTTTGCGGATTTTGTTGATCGCGAAAGTTGCTTTAACTGTATTCGTCATTTGTAGATGAAGTTGTCCGCCTGAAGGCCGAGAAGGCTGAAGCTGTCGCTCGGGTGCAAACCCTTGCGGAGGAGCTGGAATCCTCCCGGAAGGAGTTGGAATCCACTCGCAAGCATTCGTCCGATCTTGAGGGGAGCTTCTCGAAGGCTCCAGAAGCGCTGAAGCAGCTGGAGGAGGCAGGCGCCAAGCACGACAGCGACCTTGTCGGCCTCATCCGTCCCCTGGCTCAAAAGTTTGCGGGTAAACTATCTTTCATCATCTTTCTGCTGCAACTCGAACTTTATTTTGTTGTCTCAGAATTTTATGTTGTCTTTGCTGTAGATGCCCTTGGGGTTGGACTGGAGCTGCCTGGGAGTCAGTGGCTAGACGCCCTTAGGGACTCTCGCACCCAACTCCGGGAACACGCGAGTAGGATCTGCTCCCTCGTTGGTGACTCCACCCGAGTGTTGAAGCAGTTCCACGAGCGCCTACTGGTGGATGCGGCGGTTCCGCCTACATTGGGCAGCCTTCTGAAGGTGTTCTTGGACGATGAAAATCTCCTCCAGGCATATTCAGTCGCTCAGTCTGAGTGCGGGGCCAGGACGGCTATCCAATTTGGACTGGCGCACGGAGTCTCGGATGACCTGGAGAAGGTGTACTCGAGCATTCCGTACGATGACTTAGGCAAAAAGGTAGCGCTCCGTCCCTTTGGCGCTTAGGCTAAAGTCCTCGCAAAGAAGCTCTCTGAAGTGCTTGCTCGTGCTAGTCACAAGGGGCAGCCTTCTGCGAGTGGCACTACTCCTGCAGCCCCTTAGGATAGTTTATGTTTTCTTTTGCTAATCGATGTAATGAACGTTGGGATGTATTCCCGTATTTTTGTAATCGAAGTGTTTCCTGGAATCTTCAGTGTCCGATTGTTGTATGCTCCCGATGCGAGTAGCCCCCGAGCACCCGAAAAAATGGGTGGTGTGTTTCTCGAGCGGGGTCTTGTTATTTTTCTGAACTTGCTTCGTTTCTTTCCACGTAGTGGATCCTGGCACAGAATCTTCGAGTGGGTCTGCCGCGCGGGAGAACCCCCTTGTTGCTGCTGCTAGCACGTTCGTCTCACTCCGTGACCGTGTTGCGGATGGCGAGCGCAAACTAAAAAATCTGCGGGGTGTGGTTGATGTTGCCAAGTCAAAGCAGAAACTTGCGGCTGAGCGAGAGCAATTTGTGATGGAAGAGCTGGCCGCTGTTGTAAAGGACATGCTTTGTAAGTTTGCGAGCCCCCTAGTACTTCGCTGCTTGTTTACTTTTTTTGTTTTGACTTGTTTGCTGTGTGTGCAGTTGTTGAGCCTGACGGTCCTTGTGAAACCCACTGGGTGGATAATCACATTATCCATGAGGCGGGTACCTCGAAGCCGCATGCGAGCAATTTCTGGTCTGGCCGCAGTCGAGACTTTATCTTGGCCACCTTAAAGTATCGGGCGAGCCAGGCGAAGATACTTGTCGAGTCCTGTCGCGAGGCCCTTTCTTCTGTGCACTGTACGTTCTATCCATTGGGTACCGTTCCAGAAGGGTTGAGCAGTTTGCTAAGGATCTTTGGTCGAGTAGGAGAAGTTCGTGAGTGTGTCCGCCAGCGACTTATCTATGGATCTCAAGTAGCGCTCGCCTTTGTTCGGGTGTGGCATCCCGAGATCAACTTAACCTCTGTGGCAAGGCTTCCTGACTCTCCAATTGATTTTTCTCCTCATTATGTAGTCGTTCGTCCTACAGCATTGCAGATTATTCGACTGACTTCCGAGGAGATTGATCAGATGCTTGCCGAAACGACTGCTCGTCGTCATATGTAATTGTAGAATGTAGATATCCTGTATTTTGTTGTAATGTGTTTGAAGGCATAGGCCTCGTAACCCTGTATAGCTCACTCGATATGTTTTAAGGTGTTTATAAGGTGTGGACCTTGTTGTACCTTGTATTTTGAAAAAATTATTTTTATACTAGTTAGGCGTAGCCCCGTGTGTTTTGGGTGTATACCTGTTGTTTTTAACATGTAAAATGGAAGATGCGGATAGCTATGGTTGAGGAACCATGTGTTTTATTGATATGGCTGAGAAGCCATGTATTTGATCGAGCTACAGAGTGTCTAGTACAGACTTATTTCTTGCGAGTAGAATAATCCTAAGGGTAGAATTTGTCGAGATGCGCAACATTCCACGGGTTAGAGTAGATGCCACCAGTCTTCGGGTTCTTCAATCGATACGCGCCAACTGAGATAACTTCGTGTATTATGAAGAGTCCTTCCCATGGTGGCTCGAGCTTGTGTCCTTCCTTCTGCTTGAGCCGCATCACCAAATCTCCTACCACGAAAGATCTGTGGCGTATACGGCGACTGTGATAGTTGCGCAGTGATTGTTGGTATATTGCGGATCTTGCGAGTGCGATGTATCGTATCTCATCCAGTGGGTCCACGTCTTCTGCGAGTGCCCTGTTTGAGGTTTCTTCGCTGTATACGGCGACTCGTGGAGCACTGAATTTGACATCTTCGGGTAGGACATCTTCAGCTCCGTATACCATGAAAAATGGCGTGTAGTTTGTTGATCGATTTGGAGTTGTGCGTAGGCTCCACAGTACCGATGGTAGTTCTTCTGCCCAGTGCCCTGCCGCTGGGTGCAGTCTATCGAGTATCGTTTCTTCGGGCCAGCGCAAACTAATCCGTTGGATCGTTCGACCTGGCCGTTCGTTTGCGGGTGGGCCACCGAGGCGAAGCTGAGGGTAATTCCTTTTTCCTCGCAGAAGTCCTGTCTTTCCTTTGTCGTGAAGTTGCTCCCGTTATCCGTGATGATATTGTATGGTATGCCAAATCTGCACACGATGGAATTGAGGAATCTCACGGCGCACTCAGCATGTGCGGAGGTGACTGGTATGGCCTCTATCCACTTTGTGAATTTGCCGACTGCCACAAGCAGGTGGGTGTATCCGCCAGGCGTTGATTTGCGAAGGGTTCCTACCATGTCCAGCCCCCATTGAGCAAAGGGCCAGGCGATAGGGATCATGTGGAGTTCTGTGGCGGGGGCGTGTGGCTTGGGGGCGAACCTCTGGCAAGCATTGCATTTGTCGACTAGGTCCTTTGCGTCTCTGGCTGCCGTGAGCCAGTAGAATCCTGCCTGAAAGCCTTGCCTACAATTGCCTTCCAGCTGGCGTTGTGTCCACAATCTCCTTGGTGTATGTCTTGTAGCAACTCCTTGCCGTCTTCGGGTGCTATGCATCTCTGCAATATTCCTGATATGCTCTGCTTGTATAGCTCTCCGTTGAGCACCCGAAAGGATTTGCTGTGTCATACGATTTGTCGGGCCTCGCAAATGTCTGCTGGGAGCTGTTTGTTGGACAAGTAGTCGAGATATTTCTGCGTCCAGACTGGCTCGACCAGAAAAACTTGTCTTGAAATGTTGTGGCTGAGCTCGATGACAGCGATTTTCGGGCTGACGTCCATCTCCAATGTTGCGGGTGTTCCCGCTGGCTTTTTGACCTTGACCGAACACTTGATCATTCTTTCGAAGTAGATTCCTGGCGGTATGGGCGTGTTTGTGGACGCCATGTTTGCCAGTTTATCTGCTTCTTCATTGCTCGATCGCGCAATGTGCTTCAGTTCACATCCTTTGAAACTTCCTTCGAGCAGATTATACATGTCACGGTAGGCGACCATGTTATCCGCGATAGCATCGCTCTCTTTCATCGTCTGCTGCACGATGAGGTTTGAATCTCCATATATCATTAGTCGGGTGGCTCCGCAGGCGACCACCATTTTCATGCCGTAAAGGAGGGATTCATACTCTGCGTCGTTGTTGGATGCTGGGTCGTCGGGTGGGAAGTCCAACCTCAGGACGTACTGCAGCTTATCTCCTATGGGAGATATGAGGACGACCACGGCTCCAGCTCCTTCGTTTCTCTTCGACCCGTAGAAGTACCTGATCCAGTTGCTCGTGTACTTTGGTGGTCCTGGTGTTTGTAGTTCCGTCCACTCGCTTAGGAATTCCACGACTACCTGGGATTTCACAGAGTTGCGTCCTGCGTATATTATGTCCCAGGCACCTAGCTCGATGCTCCACTTTGCAATTCTTCCGGATGCCATGGGATTGTTTTTGATAGTACCGAGTGATGCGTCGTTTAGCACCATGACGGTATGTTCTTGGAAGTAGTGCTTGAGTTTTCGAGCTGTAAGTACCACGCCATACGCGAGTTTCTGGTAATGAGGATATCGCTGTTTGCACAGCGAAAACACCTCGCTGATGTAATATATTGGCCTTTGGACTCTGTATGCTTTTCCCTCCTCTGGCCGCTCGACTACGATGACCGTGTTTGTAACATCCCAAGTCTGAAAAATAGCCTTTAGAATGTTTGCTATCTGTTATTTTATGTTTTGCATCATGGCATCATGTTGATTGCAATTGTTTTGTTTGTTTTCCATTTGTTTTCCTCTGTTTTCATTTGTTTTCTATTTGAATTCTAAACCAAAATTCAAACCCTTTGTTTCATCCTTGTGATGTTACAATTTCCAAAATGTTATTTCAAATGAAAACAACCAAATTGCTTTCATTTTATTCCATGTTGATCACTTATTAAAATTGTGGGTTTTAATCAAACAAATAATTTCCAAATCACCTTCAAGTTCAAATCAAATGCATCAAAACAGAACACTTTTGAACTTATAAACTTTAACAAACCAATCAACTAAATTAATCACTTTAATAGTAGGGTTCACCCTATTAAACTTGTTATTTTCTAATATTAACCAACTCCTTGCAAATTGTTCCAATTCAAACCATTTTGGCAAAACAGCAACTAAAGTGGGTTTTTCAAAAACTTAAGTTGTAAAGTGGTATATTTTGAACTAACAAACCCACCTGTTTTTTTCCCAAAATTTTATAAACTCAAAACACCTTCAAATGCTTCCCTTTTCTATTTCTACAAAAAAAAACAGAAGAGAAAAATAAATAAAAGAAAACGCAGCGCAACAACTAACCTATCTACCGCCGGCCCAGCCCGCTAACCTCCCTAACTAGCGCAAGGCCCAACCCACACTCACTTAACCCGTACCGCTTCGTTCTATTCCTTCGTCCTCAAACAGTACGGCAGGGCGATGCCGCCCTCCACGTCGACGACAGCACCACGGGAACGGCGATCCGCCACCCTAGCACCCTACAAATAGCCCTAGGGCCTTCCCTGGCCTGCCCTAACCCTAAGCTACAACTTCCCCCTCGCGCCGCCGCTGTTTCTCCCTCTCTCCCGGCGCAATTTTTCTCTCGGGACCTCACCGCTGCAACCACTGTCGCCACTCTCTGAACCTCGCCGTTGATCGCCGCCGTCACCGTGCGCTTCCCCGCTGGCTAGCTTGGAACGGAACTGCCACCGTCCCCTCTCCATCACCGACACCTAAGTGGAGCACGAGGGGACCCGTAGCCACGCCGCCGTCCACGCATCTCGCCGCCGGCCGTCTCCCCCAACCCTCTGCATCCACTACACCGGAGGTGATCGCCGTGCCTCCTTCCTCCTCCCTGTCCTCTCTGAGACGCTATCATGCACACCACCCACCCCAGCACCAGCACACGCAAGCTCAACGACGTTAGCAACAGCGATCGCCGCCGGCCACCGCGCTGTTACCGTCAATGTTCAGTCGCGTTTCGTCAGTTTCAGCAAACGCGCACGAAGCTGAACCTTATCCTTTGCGCATCTGCTTACCTGACAAGAATTCGACAGCAACGCAGTGGCAAGCCTCAGCTCGCGCGAGCGCAGCCGCCTGGGTTCGATCCCCCGCTGCCCATCTTTTTTGGGAATATTTTCCCCTAGTCCGTGGCCCACCTGTCATCCCCTCTGGTGGCCACGCGTGCGGCTGCTTGGTCCACGTGGGCCACGGTCCCACTGGACAGAGGCTGGGGTTAGACCCCGTGGCTGTAACAAAAGCAATAAAACAATTCTGTTTTGTTTTATATTTCTTTAAATGGGCAGAATAAACAAATAACTTCAAAATTCAATATCTTTTAGTCCATAAATCCAATAAATAAAACTTGTATATGTTTATTACTCAAAATTTTCTAATCTTTCCAAATATCCAATTTGTGTTCTGTTTTGAATTTTCAAAATGCATTTAAATTTCAAATTTGAATAATTCAAATGCAAATTGAAATAATTCATAACTAATTCATACTGTTTTCAAATAATTCAAATAAAATATGTTTTTCATACCATTTTGACTATGCTATCCAAATATAAAATTTGTTTCATTGTTTGAATAATTTAAATTGCCTAAATAATTTAATACTTGTTTAATTCAATTAAAATTGCTAAAATCATAACTTGCTTAATATAAAATATTTTTGAACATGCAAAATATGTTTTCAAACCATCAAAGTGTGAACTTTTCAAATGTGAGTTTGACTTTATGATTTGAACAAATAAAAATTCAAATAAGTTCATGTTTGAATTAAATTCATTTAATTCTTGCTTAAACTTGTTTAATTCATAAATAAGTCATTTGAAATCCTTTTGCAACAAGTGAAACATGTATTCCAACTAAAATCTTGTTTTCTTTTCAAATATGAACTTTGTGATCTATTTTGAACATTTAAAATTGGTGAAAACAACAAATGCTTGTGTGGCACCTTTAAGTAACCAAAATTTCCTAAATTAATAAATGAATTTCCAAACTTGTTAAACCTTATTTCTATTTGGTGCTATTGTTGTTATTTTGCTGTTTTCCTCATCCATGCATCATGCTAATCCACTTTCATATGATGATTAGTTGTAAAACAATTAATTCAACCATAATTCATGGGCTTTCCATATGCAATCCAATTGCATATGGGTCCATTTAATCCTGTTTCTATCTTGTCAACTAGTTTATTTTGATGCCCCCATTAACTTGACATGCATCATCTTTGATTGTGCACAATGCCATGATAATGATTGTTTATTTCTGCCTTGTTTGTTTGCTTCTTCTCGGATAAACGACGACGTTGAGACCGACGATACTTACGACACCCCTTCTAAGGATTTAGCTCAGTACCAGGCTACTGGGTTTTGCAGGCAAGTTATCACTCACATGAACCACTGTGTTCCTTTCAACATTGATTACCGATACTTTCCGTTGTTCTTTTCGGCTAGCCTTAGTAGTAGTTGTTTCTGTTACGAACCCATCACATGAATCCCTTAAGCCTGATATTTCCTCATCTCCCTTCCTACAACCATTGTTTGAGCCAGTGTCTTACTAGCATGCTTAGGTTGCTTTTGCTCGAGTCTGTTATCCGTTACTTTCTGTTGCTATATCTATTACGTTGTGGGGGCTCGATGTTTAATCAATCAATCATGCTAATGTTACTACTAATAATAATTTGATGATAAGGCACCGGCAGGAGGCCCATGAGAGGTTTTGGAGCCTGCTAGTGTCGACCCTAATAGGAAAAGGGTCTTGTCTACTGATCCATGATGAGCGCACTACCCGCATTTGGGAAGCGAGTATGGGCGCCCCCCTCAACTTGACCTGATTCGCATCTCGTCCAAATCGCCTCATTTAGTTCGTGTTTTCCATTTGCCGCATGCATGTTTTTGCGAGCCCAGGCCAGGGTGGAACTTTCGTAGTCGGCATATAGGGGGACACGTTCTTAGAGTGCTATGAGGGTCCATTTTCTTCTGGGCTCGATTAGCCGTGCGCCCAAGGTGCTTTGGGCTTGATGCGAAGAATGGTTGGTTGTGTAGAGTACCCCGCTTGGTGGAAGTGCATTTCCATCTGGCGGGTTATTCTTGAGTGTACGGCCAAATTGGTGCAACCCTGCAGGGATAATCTTCTCGAGAAGCCGTGTTTTCCGCGGTTATGGATTACTTGGTGAAAGTACTGGCTAACAAGTACTCAGGACAACTTAAACTTAATGATCAAACATGTCACACCCCATGATTAATAACTTGACTAGTAATAGGCTTATTGACACAATAATTTGAACCATCATTTTTACAACTGTGTGAGTTATCCTCGGATTGCTTCTTTGGATAAGGGGCGATATCCAGGATGGGTTTGTTTGAAGTTATCTTTCAGTTGGTTACAATCCTCGATCTTATCTCCTTTCTGCTAGCCGGAAGTGGTAGAATCTCTGTAGTTGGTTAGCGCAGCCAGTTGCAGCATCTTTTATATCCCCTCTCTTCCGTTGAACCCAAGGCATCTGTGCTTGGTGTTGACGGGTTACACTTTGGTGAACTGTGAGTCTTGCTTGCCAGTACGTTTATGTACTGACCCCTTTGGGGCTGTGGTTTACGCAGACGATGTTTCTGAGGATCTACATGGTGGCTACTACGTGGAGTATGACGAGACTGCTGACGAGTAGATAGCGGACCCGGGCAGGATCCGAGACTTCGTGGATGGGCTCCGTCTGTTTGTTTCCGGCCTCTTAGGCCTATTTGGTTCTTGTCTGTACTTAGACATGTTGAATGCTTCCGCTGTATTGTAATGACGTATTGTTGGGGCATGTGCCCTCTGAATGATTGTATCTGCTATCTCTGCTCTAATGAGAGCCATTTGCAACTTATTTCAATCTTTTGTGTCGTAGAGATCTGTTGTGATATCACTTGTTAAACGCCGTTGACGTACCATGTGTGTATGGTTTGAAGTACGTCGACGGAAGTGCCTTTGATCTCTAGTGGATAGTTTACATCGACGATGGAATAGCAGAGCTTGTGTTGTCGCGCATAAGCGCAGGCCTACCAGGAAGCTGGGACGTGGGAGCAGTTATGCCCCATAATCCAAGCATCTGCTATCCAGTTCGTACGGTGAGTATCCCCTAGAAATCAGGGTGCGACAAATGGTATCAGAGCCTGTCTGCCTGTAGGATCCCTTTTTACTGGTCGCAGTTGAGTCTAGAAACTATTTTGTAGCTATATAGGAAAAATGAAACGTGAGAGTAGGAATTCTGCCATTTTTTTCTTCTTTTCCCACCCACCCTCCCTTTTCTGGTAAGGAAGTGTAACGTTGTTTTCCCTTCTCATCTGAACTTTCAAGTTAGGATTTCACGAATTCTGGTTTCTCTAGGATGGTTATATCTACTAGACCATAGGAATGGAGGTGGTTGTGACATGATTTATCATGTTGCCTACTCATGATTGAGAACGGAGGCGTGTAAGCCCCGGAAGCAGATCCTCTATTCCTTAAGCAGTAGATATTGATCCTTTAGAATCCCGGATGGGTTTTCCGTAGTACCTCAGGAGTTTTGTTCTCGTTTTCCCCGATGTTGATATCCTGTTCTTCTCAACATCCTTTTCGTCCGTTGAAATCTTGTTGTTGTTTTCCACTTCAAATCTTCTACCGGCGTCTAATCAAAACTTCCTCGTAAACTCTTGTCCAACTAAAGTGTTATTTCATACCGGAGAATCACATTCCTTTGTGTCAACAATCTTTTCCACAACATACCACCCAAATTCTGGTTCCACTAAGCAATCAAAACTCTGTTCACTCCCCGGAATCTCAAATGTTGACTTCCAACATAAGTAAGAACAATCCAATTCTAATGGGAGGCCACATATTCCTCGTTACTCTCATGTTGCTGATTCTGACATTGATCTCATTTTTGGTGTTGGATTGATGTCAATAACCCTGTTCCACCCTCATTACAGATAATCTATTCTCCAAATGAATCAAATTCTATCCAGCTATACACCCTTCGTACAAAAACCTCTCCCTTTATTTGAAAATGTTCCGGTGGTTTGCAAATTCCCTGACGTCTATCCAAGGTGCACGATGTGTTTCACGTATCACAGCTCAAGAAGATCTTCCCAAGAAGTATCCGGACCTTTTCTTTTCTCAGTAGGAATCTCGGGGCGCGATTCCTTCAAGGGGGGGCGTTTCGTAACATCCCAAGTCTGAAAAATAGCCTTTAGAATGTTTGCTATCTGTTATTTTATGTTTTGCATCATGGCATCATGTTGATTGCAATTGTTTTGTTTGTTTTCCATTTGTTTTCCTCTGTTTTCATTTGTTTTCTATTTGAATTCTAAACCAAAATTCAAACCCTTTGTTTCATCCTTGTGATGTTACAATTTCCAAAATGTTATTTCAAATGAAAACAACCAAATTGCTTTCATTTTATTCCATGTTGATCACTTATTAAAATTGTGGGTTTTAATCAAACAAATAATTTCCAAATCACCTTCAAGTTCAAATCAAATGCATCAAAACAGAACACTTTTGAACTTATAAACTTTAACAAACCAATCAACTAAATTAATCACTTTAATAGTAGGGTTCACCCTATTAAACTTGTTATTTTCTAATATTAACCAACTCCTTGCAAATTGTTCCAATTCAAACCATTTTGGCAAAACAGCAACTAAAGTGGGTTTTTCAAAAACTTAAGTTGTAAAGTGGTATATTTTGAACTAACAAACCCACCTGTTTTTTCCCAAAATTTTATAAACTCAAAACACCTTCAAATGCTTCCCTTTTCTATTTCTACAAAAAAAAAAACAGAAGAGAAAAATAAATAAAAGAAAACGCAGCGCAACAACTAACCTATCTACCGCCGGCCCAGCCCGCTAACCTCCCTAACTAGCGCAAGGCCCAACCCACACTCACTTAACCCGTACCGCTTCGTTCTATTCCTTCGTCCTCAAACAGTACGGCAGGGCGATGCCGCCCTCCACGTCGACGACAGCACCACGGGAACGGCGATCCGCCACCCTAGCACCCTACAAATAGCCCTAGGGCCTTCCCTGGCCTGCCCTAACCCTAAGCTACAACTTCCCCCTCGCGCCGCCGCTGTTTCTCCCTCTCTCCCGGCGCAATTTTTCTCTCGGGACCTCACCGCTGCAACCACTGTCGCCACTCTCTGAACCTCGCCGTTGATCGCCGCCGTCACCGTGCGCTTCCCCGCTGGCTAGCTTGGAACGGAACTGCCACCGTCCCCTCTCCATCACCGACACCTAAGTGGAGCACGAGGGGACCCGTAGCCACGCCGCCGTCCACGCATCTCGCCGCCGGCCGTCTCCCCCAACCCTCTGCATCCACTACACCGGAGGTGATCGCCGTGCCTCCTTCCTCCTCCCTGTCCTCTCTGAGACGCTATCATGCACACCACCCACCCCAGCACCAGCACACGCAAGCTCAACGACGTTAGCAACAGCGATTGCCGCCGGCCACCGCGCTGTTACCGTCAATGTTCAGTCGCGTTTCGTCAGTTTCAGCAAACGCGCACGAAGCTGAACCTTATCCTTTGCGCATCTGCTTACCTGACAAGAATTCGACAGCAACGCAGTGGCAAGCCTCAGCTCGCGCGAGCGTAGCCGCCTGGGTTCGATCCCCCGCTGCCCATCTTTTTTGGGAATATTTTCCCCTAGTCCGTGGCCCACCTGTCATCCCCTCTGGTGGCCACGCGTGCGGCTGCTTGGTCCACGTGGGCCACGGTCCCACTGGACAGAGGCTGGGGTTAGACCCCGTGGCTGTAACAAAAGCAATAAAACAATTCTGTTTTGTTTTATATTTCTTTAAATGGGCAGAATAAACAAATAACTTCAAAATTCAATATCTTTTAGTCCATAAATCCAATAAATAAAACTTGTATATGTTTATTACTCAAAATTTTCTAATCTTTCCAAATATCCAATTTGTGTTCTGTTTTGAATTTTCAAAATGCATTTAAATTTCAAATTTGAATAATTCAAATGCAAATTGAAATAATTCATAACTAATTCATACTGTTTTCAAATAATTCAAATAAAATATGTTTTTCATACCATTTTGACTATGCTATCCAAATATAAAATTTGTTTCATTGTTTGAATAATTTAAATTGCCTAAATAATTTAATACTTGTTTAATTCAATTAAAATTGCTAAAATCATAACTTGCTTAATATAAAATATTTTTGAACATGCAAAATATGTTTTCAAACCATCAAAGTGTGAACTTTTCAAATGTGAGTTTGACTTTATGATTTGAACAAATAAAAATTCAAATAAGTTCATGTTTGAATTAAATTCATTTAATTCTTGCTTAAACTTGTTTAATTCATAAATAAGTCATTTGAAATCCTTTTGCAACAAGTGAAACATGTATTCCAACTAAAATCTTGTTTTCTTTTCAAATATGAACTTTGTGATCTATTTTGAACATTTAAAATTGGTGAAAACAACAAATGCTTGTGTGGCACCTTTAAGTAACCAAAATTTCCTAAATTAATAAATGAATTTCCAAACTTGTTAAACCTTATTTCTATTTGGTGCTATTGTTGTTATTTTGCTGTTTTCCTCATCCATGCATCATGCTAATCCACTTTCATATGATGATTAGTTGTAAAACAATTAATTCAACCATAATTCATGGGCTTTCCATATGCAATCCAATTGCATATGGGTCCATTTAATCCTGTTTCTATCTTGTCAACTAGTTTATTTTGATGCCCCCATTAACTTGACATGCATCATCTTTGATTGTGCACAATGCCATGATAATGATTGTTTATTTCTGCCTTGTTTGTTTGCTTCTTCTCGGATAAACGACGACGTTGAGACCGACGATACTTACGACACCCCTTCTAAGGATTTAGCTCAGTACCAGGCTACTGGGTTTTGCAGGCAAGTTATCACTCACATGAACCACTGTGTTCCTTTCAACATTGATTACCGATACTTTCCGTTGTTCTTTTCGGCTAGCCTTAGTAGTAGTTGTTTCTGTTACGAACCCATCACATGAATCCCTTAAGCCTGATATTGCCTCATCTCCCTTCCTACAACCATTGTTTGAGCCAGTGTCTTACTAGCATGCTTAGGTTGCTTTTGCTCGAGTCTGTTATCCGTTACTTTCTGTTGCTATATCTATTACGTTGTGGGGGCTCGATGTTTAATCAATCAATCATGCTAATGTTACTACTAATAATAATTTGATGATAAGGCACCGGCAGGAGGCCCATGAGAGGTTTTGGAGCCTGCTAGTGTCGACCCTAATAGGAAAAGGGTCTTGTCTACTGATCCATGATGAGCGCACTACCCGCATTTGGGAAGCGAGTATGGGCGCCCCCCTCAACTTGACCTGATTCGCATCTCGTCCAAATCGCCTCATTTAGTTCGTGTTTTCCATTTGCCGCATGCATGTTTTTGCGAGCCCAGGCCAGGGTGGAACTTTCGTAGTCGGCATATAGGGGGACACGTTCTTAGAGTGCTATGAGGGTCCATTTTCTCCTGGGCTCGATTAGCCGTGCGCCCAAGGTGCTTTGGGCTTGATGCGAAGAATGGTTGGTTGTGTAGAGTACCCCGCTTGGTGGAAGTGCATTTCCATCTGGTGGGTTATTCTTGAGTGTACGGCCAAATTGGTGCAACCCTGCAGGGATAATCTTCTCGAGAAGCCGTGTTTTCCGCGGTTATGGATTACTTGGTGAAAGTACTGGCTAACAAGTACTCAGGACAACTTAAACTTAATGATCAAACATGTCACACCCCATGATTAATAACTTGACTAGTAATAGGCTTATTGACACAATAATTTGAACCATCATTTTTACAACTGTGTGAGTTATCCTCGGATTGCTTCTTTGGATAAGGGGCGATATCCAGGATGGGTTTGTTTGAAGTTATCTTTCAGTTGGTTACAATCCTCGATCTTATCTCCTTTCTGCTAGCCGGAAGTGGTAGAATCTCTGTAGTTGGTTAGCGCAGCCAGTTGCAGCATCTTTTATATCCCCTCTCTTCCGTTGAACCCAAGGCATCTGTGCTTGGTGTTGACGGGTTACACTTTGGTGAACTGTGAGTCTTGCTTGCCAGTACGTTTATGTACTGACCCCTTTGGGGCTGTGGTTTACGCAGACGACGTTTCCGAGGATCTACATGGTGGCTACTACGTGGAGTATGACGAGACTGCTGACGAGTAGATAGCGGACCCGGGCAGGATCCGAGACTTCGTGGATGGGCTCCGTCTGTTTGTTTCCGGCCTCTTAGGCCTATTTGGTTCTTGTCTGTACTCAGACATGTTGAATGCTTCCGCTGTATTGTAATGACGTATTGTTGGGGCATGTGCCCTCTGAATGATTGTATCTGCTATCTCTGCTCTAATGAGAGCCATTTGCAACTTATTTCAATCTTTTGTGTCGTAGAGATCTGTTGTGATATCACTTGTTAAACGCCGTTGACGTACCATGTGTGTATGGTTTGAAGTACGTCGACGGAAGTGCCTTTGATCTCTAGTGGATAGTTTACATCGACGATGGAATAGCAGAGCTTGTGTTGTCGCGCATAAGCGCAGGCCTACCAGGAAGCTGGGACGTGGGAGCAGTTATGCCCCATAATCCAAGCATCTGCTATCCAGTTCGTACGGTGAGTATCCCCTAGAAATCAGGGTGCGACAGTGTTCACGACTTGGTTTGTTGGGACTAGGTAGAGGTATAAGGGCTCCTTCTCTTGTGGCGTTGCCATGACGCGCTTGCTCTACAGTACTTGCTTCAGATCGAGGAACGCTTTTTTTTGCTTCGGGTGTCCGCTCGAACTTATCTGTCTTCTTCAACAGCTTGTAGAAGGGCAATGCTTGCTCGCCTAATCTTGCAATGAATCTTCTCAGGGCGGCTAATCGCCCTGCGAGCTGCTACACGCTGTGAAGATTGGTTGGCTCCTTCATTGTCAAGATCGTTTGGATTTTCTCTGGGTTGGCTTAAATCCCTCGAGCGAACACCAGATACCCGAGAAGTTGTCCTGCAGGGACGCCGAAGACGCATTTGGTCGGGTTGAGATTAATCCTGTACGTGTTTAGAGCGTCGAATGTCTCTCTGATGTCCTCGAGGAGCGTATCCTCCACTCGAGTCTTGATGACGATGTCGTCAACATACACTTGTACGTTCTTGCCAATGAGCTTGACGAGGCATTTTTGCATGCATCGCTGATATGTTGCGGCTGCGTTTTTTAGCCCGAAGGGAATTGTCATGTAGCAGTAGACACCGTGAGGTGTGATGAATGCTGTCTTTTTCTCGTTCTCCTTCTTCATCCTGATCTAATAGTAGCCCGAGTAGGCATCTAGGAAGGAGAGGCGCTGGCAGCCTACGGTGGAGTCCACGATCTGGTCGATCCGTGGCAAGGGTAAGTTATCCTTGCGGCAGTGTTTTTTCAATGACGTGTAGTTGATGCAAACGCGAAGGATGTCAGTGTTTTTCTTTGGGACCAGCACTGGGTTTGCTAACCAAGTGGATATCTTTATCTCTCTGATGAATTTTGCGGCGAATAGTCTGTTCACTTCTTCTCCAAGTGCCTTTTGCTTTGGCTCTGAGAACCGTCGGGTTGTTTGCTTGATAGGTTTGGCGTCTTTGAAAACTTCGAGTGAGTGCTCGGCGAACTCCCTGGGTATCCCTAGCATATCTGAAGGCTGCCAGGCGAAGATTTCCCAGTACTCATGGAGGAGTTTGACGAGCGCCTTCCTATGCTGGCGAGAGGGTGGTGGACACCATCGCCCTCTTCCCGGGCTCCGTCGGGTGGACTTGATGCTTTCGAGTGTCGCTGTTTGCACTGGACTCGAGTTCTGGAGCATTCTTTTTGGTGAGAGGCATCACGGAGTGGTCCGTGGTTTTTGCCAACTCTTCCAGTTCCTCCTGCATCCCAAAGGATTTTGCGATCTCGTTGAACTCGATGTCGCACTTGTTAGATTTTTGGAAATCACCATCTATGGTGATGGCGCCGTATTCCCCAGGTAGTTTAAGCTTCAGGTAGGCGTAGTGTGGTACTGCCATGAATCTCGCGAACGCTGTTCGGCCGAGAATGGCGTGGTACTGTGAGGGCCAATCGACTACTTTGAAGTCGAGGAATTCTCGCCTCTAGTTTCTTCGGTTTCCGAGCACCACCTCTAAGTTGATAGTTACGAGTGGACGGACTGATTTGCCTGGTACTATCCCGTGGAAGGATGTTTCTGACTCTGCTAATCCATCCAGGTTCTTGTTCATGCTACGAAGTGTGTCCGCGTAAATGATGTTTATCCCGCTGCCGCCGTCCATGAACACCCACGCAAGTTCATAATTGCCTATTTGCGCTTGGATGACGAGCGCGGCGTGTCCTGGTCGATATACCCGAGGCGGATGGTCATCTTTGGAGAAGGTTATCGATTGATCTGCCATATTCAAGTATTCGGGTGTGGACGGTGGAGCTTGTACCGCCATGACCACTTGGCGTGTGTTGGTTTTCTGGGCTCTGCGAGAGGGGCAGACTTTTTGTATCATCCCGAGAAGTCCTGCTGGGTTCGGGTATCCATTGCCTCCTAGATTTGCGGCGAGTGGCGCTGGTAGCACGGCCAACGCTGTGTTTGGATGTCCTGGTGGAGGTATGGGTTGTGGCGGGTGGAATCCCTGATGTCCTCCGCCTGGGAGCTGTGGGTAGTCCTGACTGACTGCAGCTCTATTTTTCTTCGAGAAGGCCTCGTGGATGTCGAGAAATTTTCGGCAATCCTTGAGGAGGTGGGTTGCCTTGGTCTTTCCTGTATGCTTATCTGTAAATAGATGTAGTGTGCAGTAACCGTCCAGGTCTTCCTCGGGGGTTTTATCCTCAGGCTTTGGCTTCCATTCGCGATTTCCACGAGGTCCACCGTCACGGTTTCTCATGAACTCTGCTGCAACCAATTCTTCTCGATCATCATGATCGTAGTGTTTTCTCTTTTTATTTCGACCATGGCGGTCATCCTCGGGTGCTGGCGAAGATGTCTTCTCGTTGCGCACGGAGTCTTCTCCATTGGCCCATCTATCGGCTATGGCCATCAGCTCCCCAATGGTTTTGGGTGCAGCTCGCCCCAATTCTTGTCTGAAAGCGGCCCGTCGGGCTCCTTTGGTGAAGGCTTCGACTGCAACCTCCTCCGATATGTTTCCCGCCGTATTTTTGAGCATAGTCCACCGCTGGATGTATTCACGAGTAGATTCGCCGATCTTTTGCTTACAAGCCCGCAGCTCCTCGATAGATACGGGTCGCTTTTAGGTTGCTTGGAAGTTTTTGCGGAAATCATACGTTAGATCGTCCCATGACCCGTAGCGTGCCCTCGGTATTCCTTCGAGCCAGCTGCATGCAGCGCCCACGAGATGCAGGTTGAGGTACTGCATAGCCGTTGTCTTGTTCCCACGTTGGCATTTTACTGCCGTGAGGTAATCCGATAACCAGGACTTGGGCTCCAGCGAGCCGTCGTATTTTGGGACCTCCGTGGTGAGTTTGAATCTTCTGGGCATCGGTGCCTCGCGAATATCGCGGCTGGAACACAATGCATCGCAGGCCTCCTCATCGGAAGAGGTGGATAGGGACGGTGCGCGGTTTCTAATCGCTCGGGATCTTTCGACCTTGTTCTGAGCGATGTCAGATCGCGCGTTGTGTTCGGGCCGGTCGTGATCGTCCTCCTTCCGTGGCTTCCTGTTGCGGTGTCGCGAGCGGCTGCTATGATGTCGCGGTCTACGGTCGCGATCCCTCGGGATGTCGTCGCTGCTACTCGGGCTGTCGCCGTGACGCCACGTTTCTTTTCCTCGGGCGCGACGAGGTGACTCCTTTCTCCTAGGTGAGGTGCTCCTGCGTCTGCGTGGTATTTCTTTGTCCTTCCGGTGGGTTTTCCCGGCCTCTTGCGTTGTCGCGTGTTTGCGGCTTTGAGCCGCTAGTCTTGCGGCTACCATGCCCAGTTCCTTCTGGACCTGTTGATATTGTTCCGCGCGGGGGTCGTTTTCTCCTGGCTTGTTCGCCTGCAGGTATATGGCTGCTGCCAGAACCGCGGCGGCCGGAGTTGTCGGGTGGCCATTACCGTCGTCGTCGATGCGCATAAGGGATGTATCGAGTGTTTTTCTAATCCCGCTGAGAGAGTCGTGATCCAGGGCTGCGGTCTTCGAGACGTATATTTTCTTTGCGTGATGGTTCCCTACTGAATGCGTTTTGGAGAGCGCCGCACGGCGTTGGCTTGATTCGTCCGCCAGCTTTTTCCGCTCGTCCAGATCCTTGCGAGCTTCTTTGATCAATGTTGCCGCTTTCACTAGATGATAGTGGTATGCGGTTAGATCTTCTTGGGGGCTCCTTCTTCAATCGTTTGGCCTGAGTGTACGGCCGTCTTTGTCTTGACCCAGGCTTCTCGCGATACTTTAATGAGGTCCCTTTCCTTCGCGATATCTTCCGTTTCTTCGGGTGGATCGTTCGATCCTGCCATGCAGACCTGAGCCAGATATGGCCCGTGAGTCCTAGGCGTGGATTGACGAGTTTTTCCGACCCGAGAAGGTTCCTTTGCGGCGATGGTGTGGAAGTTGCGAGTGCTGGGGCGGACGGATCCGTCGCTGGGTGCTAGATTGCAACCAGCGTAGTTGGGCAGCGAGTCGAGAGTTTCCGGGCTCAAGATCGACTCGGAGTCTGATCCTTCGAGATCGGTTTGCTCGGGGAAGTGCAGGATTCCCGCTTTGTTGGCGTGGAAGTGGAAGCTCCCAAACGTCATGGTGACGCTTTTCTCCAATCCACTGAACGCCGGGCGCAATTCCGGTGAGTAGGGCACGACGATGATCGACCCGAATCAGATCGGATCTGCTGAAGTCGAAGTTCCGGGGCTCCAGCTGAAGGTTGGCGATGATGAGGCCGAAGATGCCGTAGATCCAGCGCCCGACGTTCCCACAGACGGCGCCAATTGTCGAATATGCATCTCAACCAGTCCCTCGGGTGAACCGATATGGTTTCGATTAGGAAAACGTGTAGGCGCTGGTGACAATCGTCGCCTAACAGGGGGGCACGATTTACCCATGTTCGGGGCCCTCGTAGAGGTAAAACCCTTACTCCTGCTTCTGTCGATCTGTATTAGCAATAGACCGGTTACAATGGGGGTTCTCGAGTCGAGAGTAAGATCTCAATCTCAAGGCTTTGGTGGTGCGGTATTCCTTTGTCCCCCTCCCGGTGGTTCTACTGGCCTTATATAGGTGGCCTGGTCTCAAACTGCACCGGGGGAGGGGGGGTTTACAAACCCTAACCTTAAGTCGGTTACAAGTTTCCTTTCTTGACCCGCAAGGCCTTGCGGGTGGGCCTCGATCGGGCCTTCTAGAACTGTCCATGACATCTCTCTTTGGGATTAGGTCTTGGGTCTTGGACCGGGTAGCCTCACCCGACAGGTCCAGGCTTCATCCCCTCGTCACGGACGCCGGCGGGACTAGGCGGGATTTAGTGGGCAAAATCCTAATCCCGTTTGATCAAATGGGCATGAGCGGCAAGCTAGCGGACAGCCGCGGGCATGACCACTTATAGGCCTACTCACATCTCCGTTAGATCCTGGGTAAGGAAGAGAGGGATCAAGGAGAAGAAGGAGAACTGAGAAACGTAGGGTTCGTAATTAAGGAAAGAAACTATCTTTATGAGGAAATAGGCTTTGGGCTCATGGGAGCAGATGAACCCCTACCTCTAAAACCGAATTTGAAAACAACAAAAAATTCAAATAAAAGTTCTGGATGTTCATACGAGCATTTTATGTTCGTACAAAAAATTCGTGGAGAAAAAATCTTTTTGTGCGGCGGTGTAAAAATGACATTCCCGGTGTTCAGAAATAAGTTCGCACGTAACATCTTTCTCCTTTTTATACTAGCCACACAAAATGTCGTTTCGATACAAAACTTTTTTACGCGGATAGACATTT
Source organism: Alopecurus myosuroides (assembly GCA_028641055.1). Taxonomy (NCBI): domain Eukaryota; kingdom Viridiplantae; phylum Streptophyta; class Magnoliopsida; order Poales; family Poaceae; genus Alopecurus; species Alopecurus myosuroides. The sequence goes on from CM054058.1 coordinate 254,934,268, forward strand.
TTCATATGAACACTAGAATTATTTGTTTATTTTTTATATCCTAAAATGCGTCAAAAATACATTTTGCACAACGGGTTCATCTGCACCCGTGAGCCAACTAAAATAGGCTTTCGACACTATTTTTTTTTTGATAAACTTCAGGGCTTTATTATTCAAATCTCAGCTCCCACATTGTCAGCAATAATACCGGCAACAAGGAAACTAGGGGGATGTTCCATCCAACACTCGGTACCCGTCTCAGTGCAAGCAAACTTAGCACAAAGATGGGCCGGCATATTGGATGATCTAAGTACATGATGAATAACAAAAGAATCAAACGTCGAAGCTAACCCTTCGATTTCTGCTAGAATAGGCGCCACAATAGAGCGCGAGTTGGCGCGCGCATCCCACAGCTGAACCACCTCGAGGCAGTCCGTCTCCATGAGAACGCGCGGGAAGCCTCGGAGCTTAGCAAAAATGACCCCATCTCGGAGGGCGAGTGCCTCGGCGATCATAGGATCAGTGGTGCCCTGATACGGCTTGCTCCAAGCTCCAACAAAACCGACAGTGGTCCTGGCAAGGCCTCCCACTCCAGCTGAATTTACATGCGATGATAGCCTCGCATCAGTATTAATTTTTGTCCACCCCATCTCCGGAGGTCGCCAACCATGACCTGGCATGATCCTAGCATATTTCTTCGGAACATCCAGCAGCGCAAGCGCATCCCTCGTCCTGATCATCGACTGCACAGGATCGGAACCCTCTTTCTCAGGAGTGATATTATTTCTCGAGGTCCATATTGACCACATAACTGTAATGATTTTAGCTCGCTCCTTCTCAGAGAACATAGGGTCACAAAGGACATCCTTCGCCCAAGTAATCGGATGCAAGGTTGGCACTTTGAGATCTAGCCAACTCCGAGCTTCCATCCAAAACCGTTTTGCATGCGTACACTTTAGGAGAGCGTGCATCATATCCTCATTAGCTGATAAGCAGATTTTGCATCGGGCCAGCTCCACAATATGTCTATGGTGCAGTGCTGTTTCCACCGGAAGGATCCCTCGCAAAACTCGCCACCAGAACACACGGACTTTTGGAACCACTTGCAATTTCCAAAGCCGATCCCATATCTGTTTATCATCAGTTGAAGTCCCCGTTACTGTCCCTTCTGCTGGAGCCAACTGCTCGTTGCGCATCATGAGAGCTCGGTACGCTGTCTTTACAGAATAAATACCATTTTTCTCCAAACCCCATGCCCAAGTATCATCTCCACCTGCGCGCCGTAGCGGAATATTCAAGATTGCGTCCGCCTCCGGTGCAATGAAGTTGTCCCTGACCATATCAATTTTCCACGTCCCATTCTCACTATCGATCAAGTCCGCCACCAAATTTAGGTGCTCATCACCAATCTGTACCGCTGGCACCCTTGTCATCGTGCCCGGTATCCATCTGTCCGTCCACACTGTGGTAGTGCGTCCGTCCCCGATCCGTCTGATCAGTCCTCCCTCGAGAGCCTCCCTGCCTGCAACAATCGCCCTCCACGTAGTAGAGGCACTAGCTGGGACGGTGGCATTCAAGAAATCCGTTGCTGGGAAATACCTCGTCTTCAAAACCCTCGCACAGAGAGATTCCGGGTGAGTCATCATCCTCCACCCGTGCTTCCCAAGCAGAGCGAGGTTAAATTGTTCGAGGTCCCTAAACCCCATTCCACCTTTGCTTTTAGGACCAGTGAGTTTGTCCCAAGCAAGCCAATGGAGCCCCCTCTTGTCGATGGAGCTGCTCCACCAATATCTCGCCATATACGATCGGATCTGCTTATACACTTTCTTCGGTAGCCGAAAGCAGCTCATACTGTATGTGGGAATCGCCTGCACAACTGATTTCAGCAGTATCTCCCTCGCCGCACAAGAAACAAGCCGTTCACATCCACCATGGAGCTTACTACGGATTCGTTCTCCCAGGTGATCGAACGTACCACTAGAAATTCGAGCAATAGCAGTCGGCAAGCCCAAGTATCTCTCGTTAAATGCTTCCACTGAGATAGCCAATATATTTTGAACAGTTTGACGGATAATTGCTGGAGTGTTGGGACTGAAGAAAATGGAACTTTTGTCTCTGTTAACACACTGCCCCGAACATTCCCCATAAATCCTCAAGATCTCATTCAATCTGACAGCACTTGCAGGGCAAGATTTCATGAAAATTAAACTATCATCTGCGAACAGCAAATGATTTATCCAAGGTGAAAATTAAAGTATAGGCTTTCGACACTATGAATCTCTTATCCGAACGAGTCCAAGGTAGAATACTTTTAATCTCTTATCCGTACGTGGGGATTAAAAGAGCGCCAGTATATATATGCATGATAATTAAAGTCCGGAGCTGATACTTCGGTTTGTATTGTAAATTTGTATTAGCCAGAGCAATGTTTACAGACACGGGACAGAGATATGAACCCTCAAAATATTGCACTGTTCCTTCTGATTTGTGATAGTACTCCTGCTTGTTTCAAACTCTTAAATAGGCCCGATCGGTAGAGATTTAGGTGTTAAGTTTAAAATAATTATTGGCGTCTAGATGTGGAATTTAAATTTCGAAACCCCTGGATATGGGGACGCTAGTTTTATTTTTTTTGCTTTGATCGTGGACTCTGGGTTTGGACTGTTCAAAGGTCAACTGGTTTCTGTAGTGTAGTTCCAAGAATATTAACGCAATGTCAAGCATTATCATGCCCTATTGTTTCATCTACGTTGGCGGTGCACAATCTTGTTCCTTACAAAGGTGACCGGCTACTAAAAAGAGCAACCACATGCTTCATCGATTGACTAACTCACATCTATGGTCTAATGTATAAAACGTTGTCTTTCCTCGGGAGGAAGACACGCGCGCGTCCTCCGGACCGCGCGCCGTCTGATCGTCTCGCATCCTAGGGTCGTCGCTCGTCCACGTCAACAGTTCGGAGTGTCTGTTTCCTTACATACCGCAAGTAGCAATTCCCTCGTTTCCACCCCCTAGCTCATTTCACAACGTGCGTGCGGCTTTCGCGGCGGCCCAGGCGTCGCGGAGAACCTCCACTCGTGCCATCGATCTCGTCGGCGGTGGCTCTCCTCCGGCCATACTCCAGTCAGATCCATATCACCCCTACTCCCCGCACCTCCTTCCCTCGCCCCCTTGTTCTCTCATTAGAATCGCCACCTTCTCTGCATTCGGCAGGTGCGGAATCGGCCGATTTCCTTGGGATTCATCGGAGCACATCACCGGCATAGTGCCACCGGGTTTCTTCTGGTTAGTAGCCGTTCCCCCAACCCCCTCTCCCCCTTGATGCTTGTGTGTTCCCCTGTTGTTCCCCGTGCTTGTCCCTCTTTCTGTCCTGATACGATTGCTGTGTCGTCAGGTAGGGGTATCGACGACTGATTTTTTGCTTCACTAGTGAAGGGGATCCCTCCTGCGCAGCCATGGCGGTCAGTTCCCCCTCCTTCATTGCTTTTCCCTCTTCAGGGCTACCTTTTGCTGTTGATTTTGATCAACTTTTTTTTCTAGGGCTTTCATATTGATTTCACTGATTTGTTATGTCCATTGTAGCACTTTAGCAAGGATAGGCTGTGATCATTTAGTGTGGTCTGTTCATGCTATGCTTTTGTGATGTACTGATATGCTATCATATGTTTTTTTTGTGCTCATATATTGTTCATCATAAAATTCATACTTGTTTTGTACTGAACACCAATTCATGTCGGTTGTGATTTGTTTTTGGTAGTACATTGTTCCATGCTGGTTGTGATTTGTGTTCTAAGGGTACATTATTTGCTATTTAAACTCTTTTAGTATGTTAGTATTCAGTTTTTTTTTTTACTTTTTGCTATCTTATCGTAGTTATTTTTTTCAGTTTTGTATATGGTGGTTCAACTGTCCTGCTACATTATCTTATTTTAGATGTATAAGTAGGGTTTGTTGCTACATTAGCAAATTTCAGATGTATAAGTATGTGTATGTACACAGATTTTTGCTAAATAGTGTAATATATGTTGTGCAGGATCCATATTGGTGTTCAAAGGACCGTTTCGCTGCAAAGCGGTTACATAAGTGTGCAAAAGAGTTTACACCCAAAAGAGTTGTTATAGAGAAACATAGTGCCTTCAGGTCACTGCTCAACATTTCTCCATTCAATGTGCCAAATGAACTGATTGACTTCATTGCTGTCAATACAACTTGCGAGCTGCGTGAATTCAACTATAAACACAAAAGGATAGTTTTCACGAAGGAGATGGTGAGCAAGATTTTTGACATTTGCTCGGGGAACAAGCCAGTGAAGCTTTTGACTAAGAGTATGCAGTCAGATCTCCGGGATTTTTACAGAGGTGATTTGGTCATACTCCCAATAGAAAATGCATCAACCATGCTCAAGAAGCTTGATATTAGTGATGAGGACGCTATTATCAGGACATGGGACCTTCTGTGCTTTTCTACTGTCATTCACCCTGGGACCAACAATATGATGTGTCTGGAGTATTTGGCATCCATGGATGACCCAAAGAAGACGCACGAGTATGACTGGAATGAGCACATCCTGGAGTTAGCGATGCTTTATGTGAAGAAGATTCAAAAGAAGAAGGAACTTCCATTGGTTGCTCATGTGCAAGATGTCGACTAGGAGAAGGAAGATCAGTTGGAGCCAGAGGGGCCAAACAAAAAGAAAAAGAAGAATAAGGCCCTCGAATTTTGGGTATCTGGCCCTCTTCCTTTTCTAGCTGTAAGTTCATATGTATGTCTTTTTGTTTGTCCTTTTTTTGTGATTTTTTTTGTTTTTCTTTTGTTTTGGTTGTAGCCTCACATGTATTTTTTTTGCTGCTTTTGTGTCTACTAGCAAAAATATCCGTGCGTTGCTACGGCTAAATAAATTTATACCTAAATATAAGTATAATGAACCGGTCTCTTAATACGGACAAAACAAATAAAAAAATTAAGGTGACCAACAATAGCAGGCCGGCCCTATCTCCCCCGCCCCCTAAGTAATGTAAAAGGTAATTCCTATAGCCACTATATGTTCATAGATGTATAAAATAAATTTAGCAATGTGAAGATTCCCTCATATGGGAAATCCTATCTTCGAATCGCTGACGCGTAGTCCAAATTTTCCTATATAAAAAAATGGTAGACATGTCATTTTATGGAAAATCCAACACAGAATGACCCCATGGAGACTTTCTTGTCGGCATTGTTGGATTAAATTGTTATAATGGGTGTGGCCATGAGGGGGGCCAGGATGAGCCCGCCATCATGGCTATCTCGTCGACCTTGTTGGATTCTTCATTTCGTTGATAAATTCTTTGAGTTAACTTCCTATTTTCATGAGGAATAAAATTGAAAAGTCGAAGTTGTAGATTATACTATCAAGAGATCCTACGGGAAAACTGTCGCTAATTTTCTTCCTTTGTCCATTTCATATGCTGACTACAGGTTGAATGGAAACAGAATACTATTCGTTGCTCTTTTTTTTTTCAAAATAACATGGGGACAAGCTAATGATCAGACAATATCCATAATTTACTCAAAGCAAAGAACACGTGTGATGTCAGAGAACTCTGAAAAAAATATTTGGGATCAGTTTATTGTTAAGTCACTTGGTGCAAATAAAACAAAGTTTGTGTATTCTCGACCAGAGAACTATTTCATTAGCTTTTCATGCAACCTCAAGGTCAAACTATTCTTGTCAAATGCGTTCTATTTACAAATGTTGTTAGATAGTAGAGAGACTCGGTTTTATATGATTTTTGTTTTACAGTTCTATAAGTCGGTGTAACATCAATTCTTCTTGGGGACTTAACTTGGGAACTGGAAATCATCATTGTAGCAGAGAGTCCACCTATAACCATTGCTCTTTCTCAATTGTTTCTACTCTCCCTTCGATGGCTGCCTGCCGTCTTGCATACTCCATGTCAGATACCACGCCGGTGGAAATCAATACCACACCTAGCTCTCATCCTCATGCAGTATGGATACTACTCCGGTATAAAAGTTAGTAGTCAAGAGTTTCTTCATCCCCTGAAGACCAAAGGAAGCTGAACACATTAGCGATAATAAGGTGTCGCTGATTTGGGACTTTGGAACCACACATCATGATACTAAACACCCTCGGGTGGAGTTTGGAATTCAGATCTTGTACGATGTGTTGAGTTGACCTGACAATATCAGCCGTGGAAATTAGTTTCAGTTTTGGCCACATCCAGATCCATAAAAAAGAGAGTTGGCATTGTAATTTAATTTTATCTATACAGAAGGAGTAAAATTCCTTCGAAGTGTAGGCTTCTGCAGGAGTAAAACTGTACCGGAAAAAGGCTCTTTAGATAATCAGTGATTCACAAACACCGACCGGACACATGCATCATCTTGGATTTTAATCAAGGGAGGCAGATCGAAACGTAGAGTCGGAGATTAAGCAAAAAGAATCAATGGAAGAGACCCACACGTACATCTTTCCGTTTTCTGCATCAGCGACCTGCTGCTTATCAGATTGATCGCTCGTTCGTCCGCTCGATGCCCAGTGTAGCCAAGTCGTATACTGTGGCCACGGCAACAATCTTGGGGAGAGTTGAATCGCGGTGCCACACCGGTCCTGTATACACGACATCCGCGGTTGCCTTGACCCAGACCTCACTCGGCGCGGCGAGGCCAATGACGCTTCTCCGCCAAACGTGCCCTGGCCCCCGGGCGCGGCAACCGCCCGAGGCCGGCTTGTGCATGGTATGGACACAGGAAAGACATCGCGTGGGAGCATGACTGCTGTTCCCATGGCGGGCGAGTTCAGGTCCGAGTACCACCGCGGCGAGGCGTAGACCCCCACGGCCTTGTCCACGCCCGGCACCACACATAGGAATTGCAGGTACTTCCTGCACGTGGCATGTTCGATCCATGGTCGTTGTCGATCTCGTCTCCTAGATCCTCTGCGTCCGCTCATGTACAAATTCTCCTCTAGCCCTAGCCGGGGACTGTTGTGCCTTCCAGGACTTCGTTGCGACCACCACCGAACAATCTGCCTCGCCCTCTCTCTGTCCGCTGTGGTGACAATGGGAGCGAACGCGGCTGGCTACACGGTGAGAGAGAGCACGTGGCTCTAGGGCTTGGCCGCTTGGGCATCTATGGTACATGGACCGTGCAGCCTGAAAACTTGGGCACCCCCATGACCAGTTTGATCCCCACGGAGGAGCTGCTCGGCGACTCGGCGTCCTAGAGGCCAGCATAGACATGTGTTTTTTTAGGGTACGCAGAGATGTGTTTCTGGTCTTCTTCTCTCGTGAGCGCTACCTTTGTGGGTTTGTGGTGTGCACATACAAGAGTTCTACTCGGTTTCCGCCCAGATGGCATCGGCTTGCACCCAAGTCCTGCGCCCGTACGAGTAGGAACATCATACAAAGAGGAGAACGGATGAAGGAAACATCGTACGAACTACGAAGGGACGTACAAACGACCACGCGGACGAAGGAAACACAAACGAAGGATGGATTCTTATACTCCGTATTAGGTAAAAGATAAAGAAAGATTACCAGTGGCAGGGTGGGTAATTTGTGTCTAACTTTAGGGGCAGTTTCAATAACCTACCAAACTAAACCAAACGAAGAAGGAAGACTTAATGCCTTTATTATTAGGTATAGATATAGATATGTTGTTTACATGGACCTTCTTGACATTCCAAAGAATGAGCACATAATGAATTACGATTTCCCCAAAGCTTGTTTTGTCAGTACTGATGACTTCCATTTCTTATTCAAAATTGATCTCGATGTTTTTATGCTCCGAAACAAGACTGTGTTTGGAAGGTGTCCTGTAAGTCACAGAAACAATTTTGTTCTATAACTTTTTTGTTGCTGTTTCGATTGTACGCGAAGTTTCAGCACTCAATTGTTTTTCTTTTGTATCTGTGTAGCATCTTCCCATGTCGCAAACCGTTTATGGATTGGTTGACGTGGATAATACAACAATGAAGAAATCAAGGTTAACCCATCTGCGTCGTTGAATGATTGGCTTGTTTTCCCTAGCATGCAAGAATTGGAGGTTAGTTTTTATTTACCTGATGCTGGTTTAGCCTATTTTTAAGCTTTTATAGCATAAGACAGTTGCTTCATGAGTTTTACTTTTTTGCTACTTAATATAGTGTGAATCCTGTTTTTGGGTTTTTAATATAATATGGTGCTATTATACATTTTTAGTTTTGCTCCAGGAGTTTTTAATTCATGGTCTCTTATGATGTTCGCTACCATAGTTATCAATTCATGCTCTTGTATGCTTCGTCCAACCATGTATATTGCTGCAGATTTTTTATGTGTTTTTAAACTTTGACCAAGTTGCTTAATGCAAGTCCCAGCTCGTTCAGAAATCTGTACAACAAGCACAAGGTCGTTTTTGCTTCTGATGTAGATGCTACACCGAAGTCTCTTGGGTTAGGGTTGAAGTCAATACAATCCGCACACATGTCTTGCTCATTGAATGACGTTGATGCTGCTCTGCGAGAAGAAGAAGGTCCTAGTGTTGTTTTTTCAACTAGTCCAGCATGTGAAGATGAGGGTAATATGCCTGATATAGATATTGATGAAGCAAATGTTGACGTCCCTGAAGCAACTGATGTCGGGGCAGCAAAAGCAACTAGCATGCAAGAAGGTGAAGCAAGAGAGGTACCAGGCGCAACGGGAGTTGCTGAAGTGCACGCCTCGACCAAAGAATGTAGCGGTATCAATAAAGATGCCCCTCAAGCAGCAATTGTCATCGATTCCTCTCGCCTTGATGATATTGGCGACCATGACGCCGTGAACAACCCTGATAGATCAGTACCAGCTCCTCCAATGCCATCCCCTGCACGATGTGTCATACCTTCAACTGGGATGACTGTCCAAAGTTCGATGTCTGGAGCCAAGATATCCCGACACAGAAACCTGTCAATAAAGTGGAATGTGCAGAGAAGGGAACCACTGGACTTGGATCGGAGAGCATTGATAAGGGTGCAAATACATGTATGTTTTTTCCCCTTTTCCCGATTTAATTGTTGTACTTTACCTCTTATGCTATCACTTTTATCACTTCTTTCTCATATAAAATACACCTTCTTTTGCTACTGTGTGTCCATAGGCTCTGATAAAGGCAAAGGAATTGACGGAACAGTTGATGTTGTAGTAGGCGGAGACCCAATTGTTGCTGCAACGCCAGTTGTACATCACATGACAGGTTGTAAAATACTTTATGTAATTTTTTATGATGATATAGTTTAGAATCTGTGCTACCGTAATGTTTTATTTTTGCTCATTAAGTTCATAGAACATGCTTCAGTAGTTAAAATAACCTTTTTTTGTAGTTACACATCTTATTTTTTTTTTGCTACTTTATTGATTTAGTTTTGCTAATATAAAGTATACTGCATGCTACAAATCATGGAACCACACCTTTTTGCTACAATACTAATTCCCTTGTGTTATTTTTTATATAGAGGAAGTTTATAAGGATTCCATGGAGAAAGCTTCCCCAAGTACCGGCCAAAAAACTTTTGAAAGGACGACGAGGTACAAAAGGAAGAGGAAAGAGGAGTCATCCCCACCGACGGTGAAAAAGATGAAGGTGTCTCAAGATGCTATTGATGTTTATGACAAGTTTGTCAAACATAGAAAGAATCTGAAGACTAACCGCCAGAAAAAGAAAAAAGCAACCCCTAAGCATTTTCTCCCCCTTGAGTACATTTTCTCAATAAATGTTGTTATTTTCTTGCTAATTTCACTTACTCATGTAGCAATTTTTTCTCAGTTACCATGTCTGCTAGATAATGCTACACCAACACATTTTTTGCTCAATGTTTTTTGTTGCTAATTATGATATTTTTATTTTTGGTTTGTTTTTGTTGCAGGACTGTTTTCATCAGAATCAGTCGTTTCCACTATGAGTAGAAGCCTTTCTTCCAGTCTGTAAAGCAAATACACTACCTTGACTCTTAGCTCATGGGTGTGTGGACTGAACTTGTTAACAAGACAACAAAAGCTGCCTATGAAAAGAACAAAAGTGTGTTAAAGAAGTATGTTTTCAGCCCATATTTCATGGTGAGTATTGCAGAAACCTTTCTAGGATTTTTGCTGTCCAACTTTACATATTTTTATTGTAGCATGTCTTATGTGTCTCTTGAGATGTTTTTATGATCCTCACTGCTGCGTTTTTTCTCACCTTACAGATGAAGCTTCTTGTTGATCCGGAAGAGTTTGATCCATCAGAAGGACTAAGAGAGCTGAAGAGTCAGAATGTGGAATTCAAGATTTTTAAAAATGACCTCGTGAGTTGCACCACACCACTTAATAGTACATGATTTTTTTATTTTTGCTTTTTTCTCATTACCAATGTGAAATTTGTCTTGTAGCTCCACTTTCTTGTTGTCAAGTCGAGCCATTGGCTTCTCTGCACTATCAATTTGCTGCATAACCAGAATCTCATCTTCGATTTTATGAAGGACTCGAAGAATCAGAGCATTTTGGATGAAGCAGCAAATAACCTTGTTAGTTGCTACAAACCTCTTTCCTCACTCATGGAGTCTATTTCTCATGTGTTCATTTTTGCTTTGCTATTTTTTCGTTCAATTTTTGTTTGCTAATTGCAGCTTCGTTTGTTTTTGCTATTATAGTTTAAGAACTTTAGAACACTGGCGACAACTTCTCAATTGTGTATCAAGGAACTTTTAACATTCCCACTTGTCACCACTGACCATCCTCAACAGAAAACCATGTAAGCAATTTTGTAACATTTTTTTGGGTGTTCATGTTATTTCAAGCTTGTGTGGTACTGTATCATTTGTTTGCTTTTTCTAACTCGCTTTTTTTGTGGATTTTTCTTGCTTCAGCTATGACTGTGGGTTCTTTACCATGCTGTTTGTCCAACACCTCAACGCCAAGGTCATGCTGCCGTTTGCCAAGGAAGACATCCCGGATTTCCGCATGTGTGTTGCTGGAGAACTCGTAAATAACAGGGATAACACTGAAGATGACCTCGAGACAATTATGAAGGAGGAGCTGGAGGATTAGATAGGGATTTCGTGATGCACCTAGTGATTTTGTATTTTCTGGCATGTAACGATGAAACATGTGTGTAAAACCAGTTTGGATGTTGCTACATCGACAAAATTTGTGTCTGAAGGATTAATGATGTTTCTTCATCCACTTGTGCGGATCGGTTTTGTTCATGGATGTCTCTATTTGTGTTTTTCTCTATAAGTGTTAGAGAAATGCTACAAAGACAGTTTTTGGTCGCTTTTTTATCACTTCTATTTTTGCTACATAATTATAGATAAAAAAGAATCTCAAAAATTGCTGCAGACTCATTATACTTTTTTTCTACACTAGACTACATAGATTGCTAATATAGATGTTTATTTTTGCTTCATAGCTGACAATTCAGCGCTACCTAGGTTTTCATACATTTTTACTCAGTCCTATATAGGTCTGTTCATGCATCAAATTGTATTTTTTGTTTTTTTTCCTCTGTAATAAGAATGAAGTTTGTGCTTTTCCTTTTCAGGGTAGTAAGAATTTTATGTGCTTCTGAAGGTCTAAAAAATTGCTCCACATGTAGTTTTTGCTTGCTCACCAAGATTTCGTTACTTGCTCACACAGTTTTTCTGTTTTCCTTGATGATGAACACCTAAAAGATAATTATTGCTTTCACACAAAGAAGTAATTCTTAGTTGCTTTTGATCACCAATAAACTTGTACAAATATTATCAATATACTTCTTTCTTGTTTTTTACCCAGAATATTACTATATTTTTGGCTTTTCAAATGTATGTAGAAAATGAAGGGCTATGTGCCTCAACTCTACTCTAGCAGCTATTGTTGCCTCTTTGAACTTCCAAACCCTAAATTCTTCACAAACTTCAATTGTAATATGTTCCTCTCCTTGACAGAAGGGACATTTCTTCTTCCTCTTTTTCCTTGGTGCTTTCGTCTTTTCTATCTTTGGCTTTGGATCCAGAGCTTTCTTCTTCCTTCAAGGATGGGCGACCTTTGGGCTTGACCCTTGCAGGGTTCTTCAGGTCGCTGTAAGAAATAGTACTTTCAGAAGTTTGAGCATGTTCATTGCAATCACTAATAACAATTTCATTTTTCATGCATTTCTCTTTAAAAGGTTCATGATATATGTCCCCATTTGCTTTAGGAACATTAATATAAGAAGCAAAGGATCTATACCAGCCAACAATAAATTGAGGATCAAGACCATATTTAGCACCAAGCTCTTGAAAATCAGCAGTTTCAGCGAAAGACTTAATGCATCATACTCATAGTTTATACCTGGTTCTTTACCTTTGTCGTTATTCCAACCTTCGTTATTGGTTTGAATTGTTTCAATAATATCCCATTTAGGTTCAACCTTCTTACTTGAGAAAGAACCCTCTGAAAATGCATCTAGATAATCCCTGTAATGTCCTGAAAGCCTTGCATAAAAAATAGTAACAATAATTTCCTTAGGAAGATCATGGTTAGGACATTTGAATATTAAAGGTTTCAGTCTTCCCCAAGCTTGAGCAATGCTTTCTCCATCACGAGGCCAAAAATTATAAATGTAATTCCTATCTAAATATAGTTCATGAGAAGAATAAAATCTTATATTTACTAATTGGAGACTCCCTAAGAGTCACCATGTTAATCCTCGGGTTTAAGAAATAATAGCCATCCGATTAGCTAATAATACATGTACAACCGTTGGATGCTGCGCCTAACTCTCTACCCCCGATTATAACCTAAAAAAAAATCCTCAACCGTCAGCGCCTTCGATCTGTTGCGGTTGATCTACTTCGATCCAGCAGCCCCGCGTTCCCATCTCCTAAAATTGATTTGTTGCAGGTTCTAGGTTTGCCATCGCTCGGCGTGCGCCTCCGATGGCAGCGGCAAATAGCTATGCAAGCCAGACTTTTTTGGAGGATGCCATCGGTGCTGATACATGGAATCGCCGCCACTCCAGGTATAATATTTTATACTATTAAACTACATGCATGATGTAGCGTGTTGGTATATGGGCCGGTGATTAATTATGTACATCAGCACCTTGCCCTTGATGTTCTCAGGCTGGTGGCAGTGGCATGTACGTTGACTGTACTGAGCAATTGAATACCGATGCAGTCCAGCATAATAGCTGCTTCAGAGAATTATTTTTCTAGGGAACTCTATGGTTTAAGTACTGTGATCTAATTAGAAATATTAGTATACTTATTAGGGTTGACTTGTGTGAAGGATTATTTTCTTTTGGACCGGTTGGCTCAATTTCGTTGGACATGCATCCGATGAGTGATTTTTTTGGGCATAAGAGTTTAGATATATTATTTATATCTATGTGGCTTGGCAGCACAAAAGGCTGCACAATCGAGCAGTTGCGAGCTCATTGTTTCACCTGTTGAAAGTTATTTTCGTGATATTTTTCACTTGCAGGTGAAATACTAATTATATGAAATTTGAGTAATTTTGCAGTTATATGTTGATTGATCTCCAGTTATAATTTGGTTAATGTCTTGATTCTCAGTTATAGTCTCACTAATTCCCTTGCAGGTGAAGTACTATTTTGGTTAATTTTGCTGATAAAATAAGACACATGCCAACTATATAATTAAGAACATATGACAAATTATGCTCCATCCGATTCATAAAAAGTGTAGCTCATTTTATACTAAATTAGTATAAATTTTGTACTAAGTGAGGGACACTTTTTATGGATCGGAGGGAGCAGTTCCATTCTTTCGACTGACAGCAATGCAAACGGTTAAATATTCTCACAGTTTTCTTTGCAATATAGGAAGTACGTTCCTAACTTTTCCTAAATAACTAGCTGCTGCAGTTGTCGTTTTAAGCTTAGTAGTATGGATTAAATTCCCTCAAGTATTGTCTCACGGCTGGCAAAAATTATTCAAAATATTATTGTGCTTGCTTTGCCCTCTGAGTGATTGATATGTGATATATCGTGAAGTTGGATACAAAGAATCCATATGAAACTCTTTCTAGGCTTACAACTATTTAGTTCTGAATGATTGGTTCTATCCAGGCTATAATATCTCCGTGTTTCTGCTAGCCATATATGGTGTGATAATTTTCATCGCATTTCCTTTGGACATCAATTTCCTTTGATATATTTGCCACTTAATTTGTTACAGGTACAATAATAAGTTGCCGTAATGCAAGGATTACTGTACATGGTACACTCAATTTCCCACATGCTATATCCTTTAATTGTTCATGCATTGAGTTACTTTGCGTATCTATTTACTTATACATTATTATTGTATGAAACCGAGAGTCTACATTTTTTTCCTCGAGGAAACTGGGAGTGAATGTCAGTTCCTAATACATGAATCGCTAAAGCACCATTTGAATGTCATAATGAGCCACTTACTTTACCAAATAGTAAAACTTTGTCAAATCTAAAGTAGTAGTATCCGTAATACTATGTACTTTCCTAATTAAAAGCAACTTACAAAAAATTCTCCCCTTTTCATGAACTGGGAGCACAGAAGAGAGACCTATATTACAGAAGATAAATTTCCGGAGCCGGAATTTTTTAGTCAGCTCGCCGTATTTCTGTGGGAGGTGCCACGGTCCGTGAAAGTTTCCAGCGGTTTTGGTTAAAAAACGCCATTCCGAGCAGCCCTTATGCCTTTATCTTAAAGAAGGTAGATTCTATTTCTTTGTTTTATCATCCTTACAGTTTTGATAGCTCTATTGCTCAAATTAATTGTACCCTCCCATGTAAATTCTCCACTCCAGTTAAAAAAATTGTTGTTGCTGACCATGTTCAGTGCATAGCATGCTCTGTAAAATTTATGTAGTTTCAATGAAAATGTGAGCGGTTATCTTCCTTAGAATTTTCAGACTCGGTGCTCTTTCTATCTCTGCACATTTGTGCAACACTGTACCAAACATATGTTGTTTAGTTTTTAAACTATTCTCATGGGTAAAAGGTTAATTAGCAATAGGCGGAAGATAGACAACGAACATATAGGTGCAGGTCATCAGGTGCATTTTTCTAAGGGGAAGGAGAATGTGTATATCATTGCTCCTATCGACTATACGTTGCATGCCGTACCAAAAGTGTGTTTGCCCCATATTTGTTCCTTTACTCTGGAAAGCAAACACCGAAAAGGATGTCTTCGAGGCATGTACATGCTCACTATTTACTACTCCCTACGACTACTACGCTACTTTTTTACAGTTACTGTATGAATAGACGTGAGATAACCATTCAGGAGTGCATAGGGATCCTATAGGTTGTTTTCTAATTGAAGTATGTATCCTCTCGACGATGTATTCTCAAATTTCTTTCAGGGTGTTGTATATGCTTCTCATGGTTGAACATTAGGTTTATGTAATGAAGTGGATATTTTGTAATATTTGCCACCCAATGTATCAGCCTAACATGTATTACATGTTTTAAATGAAGGGCCATATGGATCTTGAAACTGCTATAATTGTGGTGCAACTCCTACAATATATGGTGGTTTGGCCAATGCCACGTGGAAAAATGTTGCACCCATCTGATGATGTTGCTTATTAACATGTACTCCTTCCGTATCGAAATGTAAGATGTTTTAGCATTTTCTATACAAAGCGTATCTAGACATATTTTAGTGCAAGATACACATGAATCTACACACTAAAATATGTCTAGATACATGTTCTCCAGAAAATGCTAAAACATCTTATATTTTGATACAGAGCGAGTATTAGTTAAGAAAGTGACACCCCTTGAAGATGCATATTGATTTAGACCTGGAAATCAATGCCTACTAACAATACAAATTTTCCTTTTTGGAGAGAAAATAAAATTGTATTATAAGATTATATATGTTTTGCTATATAATTATGAGTTTGTCATAATAGCTAGCCCGTGTATGCGCATGGGTTAACGACTAGTTTAGAATAAAATAGAGATTCAAACTCCTTCCACTCCAAATGATGAGGATCATCTAGTAGCTCATACCACTCCCTTTCTTTTTCCTTAAGTGATAAAGAGAATAGCCTCCTCTTAAATTGATCCATTGAAATACCTGCACACTTGAACAACCCGCTTAATTCATGTATAAAGAGTAAATGATCACGAGGATGGATAGTTCGATCTCCAAAATAGCAGTTATTCGTGACACGTTCAACAATTTTCATAGGTATTTTAAAAGGAACATTTCAGCAGGAGGATTTAAAATATCACAAGCATCATTAGATTTATCACATATGGGAGATAAAGTATCACTAGAGAAAATTTTATCCTCTAAAGCCGGGGAACTAAAAAGTTTATAAAGCTAGATTCCCCAAGCTTAGACTTTTCCATAGTATTATAAATAATGGTATCCAAAGAATTAATGCTATTAACATTGCTACTAGCATGCAAATAAAAACTCTCTCATATTTTTGTTGTTTTCCATTAAGACTCACTAGTAAAAATAAAAACAAGCAACAAGTAACAATAAGCCTAACTAGTGAAAATAAGAAACAAAAAGATATAATTGCAGAATCTAAAGGAAATAACTTCGAGCACTCACACCCGAGGATGTGAGAACCTTTTACCTTACCTCCTCGGCAACGGCGCCACAAAAGAGCTTGATGTGTATGCACGCTTGTATTCTTGTAGACAATGTTGGGACTCCAAGTGCATAGGTTTGTAGAACAACAATAAGTTTCCCTTAAGTGGATTACCCAAGGTTTATCGAACTCAGGGAGGAAGAGGTCAAAGGTATCCCTCTTAAGGAACCCTGCAATTACGATACAAGAAGTCTCTTGTGTCCCCAACACACATAATACAATTTTCAGTTGTATAGGTGCACTAGTTCGGTGAAGAGAGAGTGAAATACAAGTAGTATGGATAATTATAAGTGATAATAGCAATCTGAAATAAAAATGGCAGCAAGCAAACATGTAGCGGAATAGGTTGTAAAAGTATTTCAATGCTTAGAAACAAGGTCTAGGGATCCTACTTTCACTAGTGGACACTCTCAACAAAGATAACATAACTGAATGCATAAATATCATCTCTTCACTACGCTACTCCGAACCATTCTCCGGTCGAATAACAAAAACCAATTCATTGCGTAGGGCTGTAACATCACTCCTCAAAGTCGCATTCCCATGTCTAGTTAACCCCACGCTGTCACTATGAGCGCCCTAAAAGGTACTAGACAAACACCACAATTTCATAAGGTCATCCAACACAAGATATATATCATGCTAAACCACACGATGCACACACTGTCACCTTTACACCGTGATCAAAGTGTTTACAGAGATCTCATAACAAAACCACTTAAGTAGCATAATAGATGAATAGTAACATCTACTTATTCAACTAGATTAAAAAGCTCATGATCTCATAAAGATCACACCATGGGAGAGAGAGATGAAAAACATAGCTACCAGTAGAGCCCTCAGCCCCGAGGGAGAACTACTCCCTCCTCATCATAGGAGACACCAACGACGATGAAGATGGCGATGGAGTCGATGGAGATGGTTCTGGGGGCACTTCCCCGTCCCGGCAGGGTGCCGGAACAAAGATTTATGTCCCCCTAAACTTGTCTGTGGCGGCGGCGTAGGTACGTCACTTTTCGTGGAAAAAGGATGGAATTTTTAAGGTTTATGCATCAAGGAGACTTTACAGGCAAAAGGGTGATGGCGGTGGGAAGCCATTGGGGCCACACCACCTGGTGGGGCGGCCAGGGGGTAGCCTGCACGGAGGCATGGTGTGGGGGCTTCAGGGCCCCCCTCCGGGTCTCCTTCTGACTTCCTTGACCCTCCAGGAATCTTAAGACTTCTAGCGTTTGAATCGTCCAATTCCGAGAATATTTCCAGAACAACTTTTATGAAACTAAAAACAACTGAAAACATGAACTGGCTCTGTGGCATCTTGTCAATAGATTAGTCCCAGAAAATCGTTAAAACATGGCATAAAGTGTAAAGGAAACATGTAGCATATGGCATGAAAACAACATGGAACATCATAAATTATGGATACGTTTAGAACCTCAAGGATTAGTTGAGGAAGATTGGGAAGTCCCTAACTGAATCCCAAGGGGAAAGGATAGTAACTTGGCGAATCTTGATACGACCCTAGATACAAATCATAGGAGTAGCCTTGATACGATCCTAGATACAAATCATAGGAATAGCCTCACAAGAGGGGAAAGGAGCTAAGCTCACAAATCTCAAATCATATCTAACCCTAGATCCATCCAAAGAGGTTCCTTATATAGCCAAGGGAGTAGGTGGGGGGGGGTGAAAAGGGGGGTTTCCCTTCCATTTGCGTGTCTTCAGGGGAGCCGACATGGCCGGCCCTTAAGGTCGGGGTGGTGCAGCCGGTGGCCAGCCGTCCTAGGCGCGCAGAGGAGCCGGCCCAAGGCCGGGGTGGAGGCCGGCCCCTTCGGATTGGAATCCGGCCTGGCACGCTGGGGAGCCGGCCCGAGGCCGGGGTGGAGGCTGGGGCACTAGGGTGGCTAGCCGGCCTGAGGCACAGGGCGGCCCGTCCAAAGGCCGGGGTGGAGGCTGGGGGCTTCCGGCAGGGACCCGGCCTAGAGGCCGGCCTCCCTGCCCTTCTCCCATCTTCTCTTCCTTGTCTTCTTTCTCGACGCCGTCTTCTCGGGATTCTTCCGTAGCTTGTTGTCCACCGTCTTGGGCACGTCCTTGGGAATGTTGTTCATCATCTTGGGGGTCCATGGGGGGATCAAACCCTGGGCACAGAGGAGCCGGACCGAGGCCGGTGTGGAGGCCGGCCCCTTCAGATTGGTAGCCGACCTGGCGCGCTGGGGAGCCGGCCCGAGGCCAGGGCACTCGGGTGGCTAGCCGGCTGAACGGACAACGACGTCGCCTAGAGGGGGGGGGGTGAATAGGCGATTAAAACTTTTCCGGTTAAAGCTTGCTAAATGCGGAAATAAACTAGGTGTTTAAATTAACAAGCATACAACCTAAATATTCTATGGTCAACTAGATGCACCAACAACTTATGCTAAGCAATACAAGTAACAAGGTGATAGCAAGATATATAACTTCAAGCTCGAAGGCTATCACAATGTAAATTGCATAAGTAAAAAAGCTCAGGTATAGAAATAACCGAGGCACACGGAGACGAAGATGTATTCCCGAGTTCCTCCCACAAAGGGGAGTACGTCTCGTTGGAGGGGTGTGAGATCACCACGAAGGCCTACTCAACGCCACAAAGGCCTCACCCTATTCTCCGATGAACCCCACCACAAAGGCCTAGTTCACCTTCCACTATTGGCAACCTTCAAACCCGAGGCACGCATCCACAACTCAATTGGAGGCTCTCGGTGTCACCACAATCTTGGGGCACGCATCCACAACTCAATTGGAGGCTCCCAAGAACACCACAAGTCGTCTAGGGTCCAAGACCCAAGAGTAACAAGCTCACAAACTTTCAACTTCCACGAATCCTCGTGGAGAGAGCAAACTGATGCAACCGATGCAAATGGCAAGAGCACAAGTGCTCAAATCCTTCACTCTCAAATTCCAACAAAGCAACAAATGCTTATGGGGGAATAAGAGAGGAAGAACAATGGAGGAGAAACACCAAGAACTCCAAGATCAAGATCTACTAAGTTTCCCTCACTAAGAAGGAAGATGGATTGGTGGAAATGTAGATCTAGATCTCCTCTACCTTCTCCCTCAAAGATATGCAAGAATCATAGGAGGGATTGGGAGAGGGGCAAGCTTTCCAAGGTCAACAATGGTGGGGGAGAGAGGATATTTCGTGCTTGGAAGACTTGGGGACCAATGGGGAAGAAAGCCCCCTTAAATAGGTCCCCACAAGAACTAGCCGTTGTGCAGGAATTTTGGGACCGGAATATCCGGTCCGAAGTGAATAATCCGGATCAAATAATCCGGTTCACTCCAGTGCGAAAACTGGTCTGAAATCCGTCGAAACCGGAATATCCGGTATGCCCCGAAAAATCCGGTTTCCAATAATCCGGTTCATGTCAGTACCGAAAAATGGCTCAACTAGAAACTTCATAACTTTTGCGTCCGGACTCCGTTTTTGATGATCTTTGGCTCGTTGAGTTCGTAATGAAAAACTCTACAAGATCATGCAGAGAAACATCACTGCACAACAATGGAAACTAAAACCAAATATAGAAAGGTTTAACCTCTCTAAAAGGAACAACCGGTAAAACTTCCAACACGAAAACTCACATAACTTTTGCGAATGAATTCCGAATTAGGTGAGTCCAAATGCATTGGAAAGATAACAACAAGGAGAATCCAGATAAAATGTGAAAATATTGATACCTCAAAGTATGGAGAAGTTACCACACATGGAAGGTGTGGGAATATTCTCAAAGACGAACGGAATATTTTCACCACCGAAAACGCAACAAAGTTTTCTTACGAAATCCGTTTTCGAGAAACCAAGGCTTGTCATGAAGATCACGACAAACACTAAAACCCAAAGGAGACAAAAGCCAAATAAGAACCAAGAAAGATGATATGCAATGTATGCAAAGGTTTGAGCTCTCCATAACGATTCGATCGAGTTACTCACTTGAGAGCCCCTCTTGATAGTACGACTATCTATCCTATAACCCGGTCTCCCAAAGACACGAGACCGGTAAAATAGAAAACCTATCAAGATTATACCTTTGCCTTGAGCATTCCACTTGAGCTAGATGATGACGATCTTGACTCTCTCAAGTTGGATCTTCTTTCTTGATTGCGCTTGCTAGCACAAACTCCGTTTCATGAAGACTTGCAAGTTGCTCCCCCATACACCATTATGGGAGAGACTAGCTCCCCCATACACCATTATGGGAGAGACCCTTCGGCAAATCTTCACAAGGCCAAAATCTCCAAAAGGGTGGCAAGCATCAAGCATAGGATATCTTCTAGATGCTTCACTTGAGTTTCCACGTCAAGCTAGATGACAAACACCGCTTGACGACGACATAGACCATGGGCTAAATGAAATCTTCCTTTTGGTTCATGCCCATGGAAAGATACCTAACCACACATAGAGATGCGACACACACATATCATGGGTTAGTTCACAAAGCTATATTTGACAATTTCTTACCATACCATGAGATACACAATCCCACTTGGTACAACTTGTAGCTTTGTGTGCTGATCGCTTGCTTGATCAACCTTGTATCTTTGCTTCTCACTTCTAAAGATGATGTCTTGAAGAAGATAATGAAAGATCACCTAATCCTTTTCTTCAAGACACACTAGCAATAAGCTCAACTCAAACCATGACCATTCTTCATATAAATCCTTGAATGTAACAATGGCCATCAAGGAAGCTAATAGAGTTCAACACATGAACTCCATTATTTCCTATGAACAAGATCTACAAAGATAACTCAATGCAAACATTAGTCTATAAGGATTGTCATTAATTACCAAAACCACATATGGGGGAACCATGCACTTTTACCGGCCTAAGGCGCAGGCGGTCCGGCCCGAGGCCGGGGTGGAGGCAAGGGGCTTCTAGTAGAGACCCGGCCTAGAGGCCGGCCTCCCTACCCTTCGCCCATGTTCTCCTCCTTGTCTTGTTTCTCGACGCCGTCTTCTCGGGATTATTCCGTAGCTTATTGGCCACCGTCTTGGGCACGTCCTTGGGGATCTTGGGCATCGTCTTGGGTGTCCATGGTGGGATCAAACCTGAGCACACGTAGAGTGGACCCATGAGGTAGCGCACCATTCGCCAAGTCATCGAAGGCATAGAGAGAGAGGATTGAGTTCACCTTATCGTGCAATGCCTTTGCTCGTGATCTTGTCATTGGTCCACTTGGTGGAATGGGGTGTGCTGCATCAATTCACCCACACAACACCTATCAAAACAATAAAGATTAATCAGCTACAGGAAGCGAAAGCATTGGACGAAATTCCCGTGTATCCTCAAGAACGTTTGGTCATCATAAGTAAATCAACCGACTTGCCTTTGCTCTAGAA
The DNA here is from genome assembly GCA_028641055.1 of Alopecurus myosuroides. Taxonomy (NCBI): domain Eukaryota; kingdom Viridiplantae; phylum Streptophyta; class Magnoliopsida; order Poales; family Poaceae; genus Alopecurus; species Alopecurus myosuroides. Next base: position 254,956,191 of record CM054058.1, read on the forward strand.
AGGACTGGGCCACTTGCTACAATTATTATTACTGTCTTTTATTTACTCATACTTTATTTATCTTCTATACAAAAAAACCCCAGAAAACATGTTTGCTAGTATTTACACTGAATCCTTTATGCAATCTGCTTGTCAACACCTTCTGCTCCTCGTTGGGTTCCACACTCTTATTTATGGAAAGTACTACGATACACCCCTATACTTTTGGGTCATCAAGTCTATTTTATGGAGCTGTTTGCGTGGAGTGAAGTGCTATTGGTGTGTAGAATTGCTAAGGGAAACTTTTAATGTAAGTGTTGTTTTTATTTCTGTCTGCTGCTTTATTTCATCGTGGAGAGATCTCCATTCGATTCCCTATTTGGGAGTACTACTGCCACTGCTAAGGTAGTAGTGACCCGCCGTCTGCTCAATTGGATCCTTTTAAAATATCTATGAAAATTGTTGAACGTGTCATTGGTAACTGCTATTTTGGAGATGGAACTGTCCAACCTGGTGATCATTTACTCTTTATACATGAATTATGCGAGTTGTTTACGTGGGAGGTATTTCAATGGACCAAGTTAATAGGAAGTTATTCTTTTTAGCACTGAAGGGCAGAGCTGCGGAATGGTATAAGATGCTGAAGAATGGCCAATCTATTCTAACATCCCTGATTTTTGGATAACTCAAAAATCACAAAAATTTGAAACTTTTTGTTTTCATGTTTAGTAAGTCACCAAAAAACAAATGAGATGCAAGAAACAAAAGAAAACAATACACATTTCAATGATATTGAAATTAAGAATCCAATATACCTATATTCCATAACCCTAAAGTCATTTCAAAATAAATATTTCTACATAAAGAAAATATTTCTTCTTAAGCAAACCCTGACACCAAACATGTTTTCAACCCAATTATGATCTTGAAAATATTTTTTATATATAAAAACTAGAGAATTGTTATCTCTAATATTTTCTTCTTATCTCTAAAAAGGGTTTCACTATTATTGATAACCCCCAAATAGATATAAGTTGGATCCTTGTTTTCCAAGTGTTATGTCAATCAAAAAAATAATATAGTGTTATAGAAATAAATTGTTTATAAAAACAAGTAAGATACTTTGAGAAAACAATGTTTTCATTTGGGAAAACCTTTCTGCTTTTACTAAACCCCATTTCCAAATTTATTAAATAATTCTCTATGTTTGAAATATAACAAAAGGATATTAATTGTGGTTTCACTAATATGTTGAAAATATACAATATGAAAGTTCCTAAAAGGGTCTTAGGAAACAATAGTTGAACCATAGAAAATATTTCTAAAAATTGTTTTAATCATATAAAAATTAATGTTTTCTATTAAAGTGACTATCATTGTTTCTTCATATTTTAAAATCATAAAATATGAAAACCATTAAATATGATTTTGTAAAATTTTATTTTATCACATTGATGTCTCTGATATTTTATTCAACCAATAATTTGCATTTATATAATTAATATTTTTAAATGGCATTAATAGGCTATTAGTGAAATCATTTTTTATTTCAAAATATAAAATAGCAAAACAAGTGTAAATGATTTTCAAAAATGATATTTGACTTATATAATGTCTCTTTATTTTTATAAAACCCTTTCTCAAAATTAAATTTGATTTTCTATTAAAAATGCTATTAAGTCACTTTTAATAAATTATTCAAATTTCATAATTCAAAAATGTAATATGTTGAAAAGTTTATAAAATGGTATTGTTAGAAAGTATTTCAAATATTATGAGTTTAGAATTTTGTTCCATGTTGATTTGATTATTTAAAACAGAAGATATAATTAAAACAATTAAAAAGGAAAAAAAAAAGAAATTTTTTGATGACGTCATCCTGACGTCATCATCGTCATCAACCTCCCTCTTCCGTTTCTTCCCGAAATGGGAGTTTTAATCTGCAATTAAATTCGGCCGTTTCAGCCACGATTGATTGCTCCCAGTGCCCCCTTAAATCCCCTGTCCCTCCTCTCCATTTGCCCTCTGGAACCCAGTGGGATCGTGCCCCGAAACCCTCCATATCGCTCGCCGGAGTTCCTATCTACCGCCGCCGTTTTTGGATGATTCCGACGAGGTAAGCCATCGAGCCAGCTCAAGACCCTTTCCATCCTACTCCTCATGTCCTGGCGCCCCCTCCCGAGTACTCATTTGATCTTTACCGTAGCCACAACATCGAGAACGACGACATCCGAGAATCGCCGATGCCGTCCAGCCCCCATCAGCGTTGCGCCATCGATTCGGGAAACGACGAAAGCCGTGGTGGCCACCATCTTCTTCGCCGAGCTGTCCCGCGCCCCGTGGTCACCTCCGTTGAGCAAGGAGGACACCAGAAGGCATCTCCGGTGAGATTCCGAGCACCCCGCCGCCGCGCTCGCCATTTTCCGGCGACCTAACCTCCACGGTAATCCCCTCTCTCTCCCTGTCCGTTGGATCTAATTGAACAGCCACGATTAGGTCACTTAAGCGAAGGGGTACCAGCCAATGGCATTGCGCCAAGTCAGCCGAGCATTATTTCGTTATCCGTCGCTCGATGCAACACACAGCAGGCCCAAGCCCATATGTTATCCGTCGCCCTGCGCGTCATTTAGTGAATCTGAGCCTAGCTATCTCTGGGATTTATTCCTGGATAAAAACAGAATATCAATTTTGCAGAAAAGCCCCTACAACTTCAAATCATCATATCTTTTCAACCACTTAGCCAAATTTAGCAATCTTGGACTTTTTGAAAAGCCCTGGACATATAGAATCTTTTGGCCCTGGCCAAATTCAAATTTGACAAACTTAAATCTGTTCAAATTCAAATATGCTTGTTTGATGAAATTTGGCATAATTCAAATTCTACAAATCCAAAAATTGTAAATAAAATATATTTGGAAACCTTAGGATGTGTGCTTTCATATCATCTGTCCCAAAATAATATTTGAACAAATTAAAATTGAATTTAGAATTAATTGTAATATTTGAGTAATTTTGACATAGATTTAATTCTGTAAATAATTTCAATATAGTTCCTTTTGCAAAATTTATCCCTTTGACAACCTTGAACCATAGACATTATGCCCAACCATTTTGGACACCCTTGGACCATGACCATGTGTTTTGACCAAAAACCCAACATACTGATACATCCATTTTCACTATGTCTTAGGAATTGTTTTCAACTGTTATTCATTGATGTTATGTCTATTTGGATCCAAGCCAAGTCCTTAGAATGTGTCAATCACATATAGCACCAAGTAGTGAATATTAAAGACTAGTACCTTGTTTTCCATCTACTTCTCCATCCCCCTATTCTTGCTTCAAGAATCCATCAAGTTAGCAAATGGAAAACAAGATTCAAGAAATAGAAGGTTCTTCACTTTCAACTTGGCGGCAACATGAAGAGATACAAGGAGGATCAATGAAGAAATTTTGAAGAAAAGACTCCACCACTAGAAGAAACTCAAGGAAGTACAAGTGTGAAGAAATCCAGAAGAAAACATCTCCCTCTCTCTTTCTATCTTTCTCTTATTTCTTTCCAAATTGACTTAGTGGTATTTGTGCCCATCCCATACCTAAACTAAGTAGTGAAGTGAAGATCTTGAAGATTTATCAAGTAAAAGAGAAGCTTCACAACAAGGAGGAAACTACAATAGAAACATGAAGATGAACTTCAAAGAAGACAAGAATGTGAAGACTTGGAGCCATCCATACAAGTTGAAGATTTAGAAAGTTGTTTTTGTCCAACCATTGACCCAAATGGAAAATCCAAGACTTAGTAATATTTTCCCTTTGATGATGAAGTTAGTAGACCTACCCTAACCACAATGGAAAATACTAACATAGTCACTTAAATATTTTTGAAGGTGAATATGACCAAGTGTTTGCATGTATTACTTTAGTTGAAGAAGTAATATGTTTATTCTTAGTGAACTCTTGGAACTTCCTCGACAAGTATGGTTATAATAAAGTTAGTTTTATACATAACTCAACCTAGCCCTTCCCAAGTAAACCATTGGAATTTCCTTAACAAAAATGAGACCACTAGAGAATGAATCTTTCAACTCAAACCTAGACCTTGTCCTAACCAACTTGGTTAAGCCCCTTTTGATATGTTAGTTGCTATGTATGTTTTCTACACCTGTATGTTTGTTTGTTAGGATGCTTGTTTATTTGGTTTTGTGTTGTCAATGAATAGATTGTGCGGAGAGCAACGATCTTTTGTGAAGAGAGTGTGATATCTTCACCAACTTCAACAAGGCAAGTAACACACCATCAACTACCCATTATTTTCTATATGCATTAGTTGATTTTGAGTAGTATGCATGATAGGAAATTTTACTAAGTTATACTATGCTATGCTATTATCCTAGTAGTGTGCAGCCATCCCTTTTACCTTGTTATTTTGATAGCCTTAGAATTTATTAGGTGCTATGCAATGTTACAAATTGTTTTACTAGATGTTGAGGAAAAATCCTAAGTATAACTAATGAATGAACCACCTGGGTGGAAGTGGTAAGACTGGGTTATGTTGAGTGTTTCCTCAGGGCCCTTATCTAAGGGTTATTCCACTTGAGGTTGTCACTTGCGGATGGCCACCCAGGAACAAAGAGATTACTATGTCCTTCTAAGTTTAGTAGCTTCCCGTGCATCCTTTTGACATATGGGCTCTGTCTTGATCAACTAAGTTGTGAGAGTTCAGCCTAGGCTTGACTAGCAGATGTAGCAAAATTATAGGTGGAACGTTCTCGCCGGTGGGTTTGGACTTCTTCTTCTGAAAGATCTCGTCTCAATTCTCTCCTTTCCATGATGCACTCCGGGTGTATAGGATGTTTGGGCTAATTGAAGACAAAGGGTGAAAGTGCACAACCTCTGTAGAGTCAACAAACTAAGATCTTAGCCGTGTCCCCGGTTATGGACAACTATGAGCAGCTGGACAAGGAATGACGGCAGAATCTCATCATCAATTTCAATAAGTAAAATTTTGACCAAGTGAAGAGTATTGTGGTGCTTGGATCTTAATCCAATGTTGCCACCCTTTGAAAAGAAAAGTTTGTTTTACAAAAGTGATAGGAGAAAACTGGCTTTATGCAAACTTAGCCAAAACTCCACTCAGCCAAATAAGCATGTAGTATTAGTCTTGCCATTTATATCCACCATAGTGTTACTTGCCAATACATTAAATTGTATTGACTCCCTTGTGGCTGCATATTCCATATTGCAGATATTTCTGAAGACGAGTGAGGATTTCGTTTAGGATCTCGAGACTATCGCCAACATGTTTTGCCTGTGGCACATGAAGAAGATGGGCTCAATGTTGTACTATGTTTTCCGCTGTATTTCTTTGTTTTCTGCTAGTCTTCTAAGACTATGCAAGTTGTAATCCTATTTTGTAAAGACTGGATCATGCGATGTAATAGAATTTGATGCATTTGCATGATATTTCATTTTGTACTGTGGTGCTAGCAATTGATCCAGGGACTAGCATAATAACACAGGTATTCCATCTTTATTAAAAGTTGGGATGCTACAGAATGGTATCAGAGCACTGTGTTGCCTGTAGGATTCGAGACCCTTAGGTTTGGAAAACCCTTTTTGATCAAATTTATTATGTCCTTAGAGTATTTTGGATCCTAGCGGCATAGTGAGATGAAGCGGCCCGGACAACTTTACGTGTCCACGGACACGAGACCGTTCCCTGATTGGCTAGCGGGTGCCAGTATCTCTCACTATAGTGAATATCCAATTTGCAACAAGTTGTTAATAACACATTGATCACCACAGGATTGAAAACATTCTATGTTAAAACTATCTAGAAACAAAACAATCATCTTAATTCTTCTCATATCCTCTCATCTACTATTCACCTTCAAAATTTTCTAGATGACCTACCTCTTCAATACCATCAAGACAAGAATGTTGATGACCATACAATGAAGTTCAAGAAGTATTTTAACCACATGAAGACCTACAGTCAAGACAATTGAAGAAACTTGGGAGATATAGCTATACTTCACAACAATCAAGAATACCTCAAGACATTGAGAGAAGAATCTGAAGATAAACTCAAGAAGATATAGATGAGACCACCAATCTAGTTACTTTGCTAGAACAACGTTAACATGTTAGTGTATTGATCATACCAATGAGTGTGGTATGACAATATTAGTTTGTTTTCAAAAACTATGTTGTTTGGTGTGATGAATGTGTTGTTATATGTTTGATATGTGTTGTTTAAGATGAGTTTCCTTGATCTGCTATGTTTGGATAAGAACCTTCCTTAGCTATCTTTCTAAATCTCTACTCATTCCTACTAGATCAAACCTAACACCATACTCATTCACCAACCATAGTGAGAACCATTTGGAATCATACAACCTTTACCCTATTGATACACAAGCCATCCCATTTGAGGAATGCTAGTATCAAATTCCCTTCTTCTGTGTGAAGGAACAATCACATCCATGATCAATGCCAACTGCCTAATAAGGAGTATCAAGCCAATCAACAAGTGAAGAAAGACAAGTGAACCCCAAGTTGCATGAGCTATGAAGATTTCAGAGCCAACTACACCAAGAGAAGAAGTAATGAAGAAACACAACTACCCAGTTTGTGTTACATGAGAGTTTGTTTAGAAATAGCATGATGTTTGCCTTCAAGGATGACAACAATAAGATGGAAGATTTTCCAAGAACATCAAAAGACCAAGTTGAGAGGAACCCAAAGACTTTTGATTGACCCAAAGAGTGACCCCTCAGTGTCAAAGGTAGTCCAACATACCTATGTTGGTCTACAGCTCTACCGCGAAGGAAAGTTCTACTCAAGCCAATCTCAAATCAATCTACACTCTAATCTAATGAAAATAGAGTACCCACAAAAGTTTCTTTTAAGGGTCGTAGCCCACCAAGTTGTTCAGTAACCTAGTTACCCAAACCTAATCTTTCTTTCTTTCCTTCCCAAATCTCGGGACGAGATTTCTTTTAAGGGTGGTAGTCTGTAACATCCCTGATTTTTGGAAAACTCAAAAATCACAAAAATTTGAAAAATTTTGTTTTCATGTTTAGTAAGTCACCAAAAACCAAATGAGATGCAAGAAACAAAAGAAAACGATACACGTTTCAATGATATTGAAATTAAGAATCCAATATACCTCTATTCCATAACCCAAAGTCATTTCAAAATAAATATTTCTACATAAAGAAAATATTTCTTCTTAAGCAAACCCTTACACCAAACATGTTTTCAACCCAACTATGATCTTGAAAATATTTTTGAGATATAAAAAATAGAGAATTGTTATCTCTAATATTTTCTTCTTATCTCTAAAAAGGGTTTCACTATTATTGATAACCCCCAAATAGATATAAGTTGGATCCTTGTTTTCCAAGTGTTATGTCAATCAACAAAATAATATAGTGCTATAGAAATAAATTGTTTATAAAAACAAGTAAGATACTTTGAGAAAACAATGTTTTCATTTGGGAAAACCTTTCTGCTTTTACTAAACCCCATTTCCAAATTTATTAAATAATTCTCTATGTTTGAAATATAACAAAAGGATACTAATTGTGGTTTCACTAATATGTTGAAAATATACAATATGAAAGTTCCTAAAAGGGTCTTAGGAAACAATAGTTGAACCATAGAAAATATTTCTAAAAATTGTTTTAATACTATAAAAATTAATGTTTTCTATTAAAGTGACTATCATTGTTTCTTCATATTTTAAAATCATAAAATATGAAAACCATTAAATATGATTTTGTAAAATGTTATTTTATCACATTGATGTCTCTGATATTTTATTCAACCAATAATTTGCATTTATATAATTAATATTTTTAAATGGCATTAATAGGCTATTAGTGAAATCATTTTTTATTTCAAAATATAAAATAGCAAAACAAGTGTAAATGATTTTCAAAAATGATATTTGACTTAGATAATGTCTCTTTATTTTTATAAAACCCTTTCTCAAAATTAAATTTAATTTTCTATCAAAAATGCTATTAAGTCACTTTTAATAAATTATTCAAATTTCATAATTCAAAAATGTAATATGTTGAAAAGTTTATAAAAATGGTATTGTTAGAAAGTATTTCAAATATTATGAATTTAGAATTTTGTTCCATGTTGATTTGATTATTTAAAACAGAAGATAAAATTAAAACAATTAAACAGGAAAAAAAAGAAATTTTTTGATGACGTCATCCTCACGTCATCATCGTCATCAACCTCCCTCTTCCGTTTCTTCCCGAAATGGGAGTTTTAATCCGCACTTAAATTCGGCCGTTTCAGCCACGATTGATTGCTCCCCAGTGCCCCCCTTAAATCCCCTGTCCCTCCTCTCCATTTGCCCTCTGGAACCCAGTGGGATCGTGCCCCGAAACCCTCCATATCGCTCGCCGGAGTTCCTATCTACCGCCGCCGTTTCTGGATGATTCCGACGAGGTAAGCCATCGAGCCAGCTCAAGACCCTTTCCATCCTACTCCTCATGTCCTGGCGTCCCCTCCCGAGTACTCATTTGATCTTTACCGTAGCCACAACGTCGAGAACGACGACATCCGAGAATCGCCGGCGCCGTCGAGCCCCCATCCGCGTTGCTCCGTCGATTCGGGAAACGACGAAAGCCGTGGTGGCCACCATCTTCTTCGCCGAGCTGTCCCGCGCCCCGTGGTCACCTCCGTTGAGCAAGGAGGACACCGAAAGGCATCTCCGGTGAGATTCCGAGCACCCCGCCGCCGCGCTCGCCATTTTCCGGCGACCTAACCTCCACGGTAATCCCCTCTCTCTCCCTGTCCGTTGGATCTAATTGAACATCCACGATTAGGTCACTTAAGCGAAGGGGTACCAGCCAATGGCATTGCGCCAAGTCAGCCGAGCATTATTTCGTTATCCGTTGCTCGGTGCAACACACAGCAGGCCCAAGCCCATATGTTATCCGTCGCCCTGCGCTTCATTTAGCAAATCTGAGCCCAGCCATCTCTGGGATTTATTCCCGAATAAAAACAGAATATCAATTTTGCAGAAAAGCCCCTACAACTTCAAATCATCATATCTTTTCAACCACTTAGCCAAATTTAGCAATCTTGGACTTTTTGAAAAGCCCTGGACATATAGAATATTTTGGAACTGGCCAAATTCAAATTTGACAAACTTAAATCTGTTCAAATTCAAATATGCTTGTTTGATGAAATTTGGCATAATTCAAATTCTACAAATCCAAAAATTGTAAATAAAATATATTTGGAAACCTTAGGATGTGTGCTTTCATATCCTCTGTCCCGAAATAATATTTGAACAAATTAAAATTGAATTTAGAATTAATTGTAATATTTGAGTAATTTTGGCATAGATTTAATTCTGTAAATAATTTCAATACAGTTCCTTTTGCAAAATTTCTCGCTTTGACAACCTTGTACCGTAGACATTATGCCCAACCATTTTGGACACCCTTGGACCATGACCATGTGTTTTGACCAAAAACCCAACATAGTGATACAACCATTTTCACCATGTCTTAGGAATTGTTTTCAACTGTTATTCATTGATGTTATGTCTATTTGGATCCAAGCCAAGTCCTTAGAATGTGTCAATCACATATAGCACCAAGTAGTGAATATTAAACACTAGTACCTTGTTTTCCATCTACTTCTCCATCCCCCTATTCTTGCTTCAAGAATCCATCAAGTTAGTAAATGGAAAACAAGACTCAAGAAATAGAAGGTTCTTCACTTTCAACTTGGCGGCAACATGAAGAGATACAAGGAGGATCAATGAAGAAATTTTGAAGAAAAGACTCCACCACTAGAAGAAACTCAAGGAAGTACAAGTGTGAAGAAATCCAGAAGAAAACATCTCCCTCTCTCTTTCTATCTTTCTCTTATTTCTTTCCAAATTGACTTAGTGGTATTTGTGCCCATCCCATACCTAAACTAAGTAGTGAAGTGAAGATCTTGAAGATTTATCAAGTAAAATATAAGCTTCACAAAAAGGAGGAAACTACAATAGAAACATGAAGATGAACTTCAAAGAAGACAAGCATGTGAAGACTTGGAGCCATCCATACAAGTTGAAGATTTAGAAAGTTGTTTTTGTCCAACCATTGACCCAAATGGAAAATCCAAGACTTAGTAATATTTTCCCTTTGATGATGAAGTTAGTAGACCTACCCTAACCACAATGGAAAATACTAACATAGTCACTTAAATATTTTTGAAGGTGAATATGACCAAGTGTTTGCATGTATTACTTTAGTTGAAGAAGTAATATGTTTATTCTTAGTGAACTCTTGGAACTTCCTCGACAAGTATGGTTATAATAAAGTTAGTTTTATACATAACTCAACCTAGCCCTTCCCAAGTAAACCATTGGAATTTCCTTAACAAAAATGAGACCACTAGAGAATGAATCTTTCAACTCAAACCTAGACCTTGTCCTAACCAACTTGGTTAAGCCCCTTTTGATATGTTAGTTGCTATGTATGTTTTCTACACCTGTATGTTTGTTTGTTAGGATGCTTGTTTATTTGGTTTTGTGTTGTCAATGAATAGATTGTGCGGAGAGCAACGATCTTTTGTGAAGAGAGTGTGATATCTTCACCAACTTCAACAAGGCAAGTAACACACCATCAACTACCCATTATTTTCTATATGCATTAGTTGATTTTGAGTAGTATGCATGATAGGAAATTTTACTAAGTTATACTATGCTATGCTATTATCCTAGTAGTGTGCAGCCATCCCTTTTATCTTGTTATTTTGATAGCCTTAGAATTTATTAGGTGCTATGCAATGTTACAAATTGTTTTACTAGATGTTGAGGAAAAATCCTAAGTATAACTAATGAATGAACCACCTGGGTGGAAGTGGTAACACTGGGTTATGTTGAGTGTTTCCTCAGGGCCCTTATCTAAGGGTTATTCCACTTGAGGTTGTCACTTGCGGATGGCCACCCAGGAACAAAGAGATTACTATGTACTTCTAAGTTTAGTAGCTTCCCGTGCAGCCTTTTGACATATGGGCTCTGTCTTGATCAACTAAGTTGTGAGAGTTCAGCCTAGGCTTGACTAGGAGATGTAGCAAAATTATAGGTGGAACGGTCTCGCCGGTGGGTTTGGACTTCTTCTGAAAGATCTCGTCTCAATTCTCTCCTTTCCATGATGCACTCCGGGTGTATAGGATGTTTGGGCTAATTGAAGACAAAGGGTGAAAGTGCACAACCTCTGTAGAGTCAACAAACTAAGATCTTAGCCGTGTCCCCGGTTATGGACAACTATGAGCAGCTGGACAAGGAATGACGGAAGAATCTCATCATCAATTTCAATAAGTAAAATTTTGACCAAGTGAAGAGTATTGTGGTGCTTGGATCTTAATCCAATGTTGCCACCCTTTGAAAAGAAAAGTTTGTTTTACAAAAGTGATAGGAGAAAACTGGCTTTATGCAAACTTAGCCAAAACTCCACTCAGCCAAATAAGCATGTAGTATTAGTCTTGCCATTTATATCCACCATAGTGTTACTTGCCAATACATTAAATTGTATTGACTCCCTTGTGGCTGCATATTCCATATTGCAGATATTTCTGAAGACGAGTGAGGATTTCGTTTAGGATCTCGAGACTATCGCCAACATGTTTTGCCTGTGGCACATGAAGAAGATGGGCTCAATGTTGTACTATGTTTTCCGCTGTATTTCTTTGTTTTCTGCTAGTCTTCTAAGACTATGCAAGTTGTAATCCTATTTTGTAAAGACTGGATCATGCGATGTAATAGAATTTGATGCATTTGCATGATATTTCATTTTGTACTGTGGTGCTAGCAATTGATCCAGGGACTAGCATAATAACACAGGTATTCCATCTTTATTAAAAGTTGGGATGCTACATCTATTGGATGGGAGGAAATAGTACCTCTCTTTTATTCTAAATTCTATCCTCCCAGTGAGATTCATAAGGATCAGAATCAAATATATAATTTCTGGCCTCATGATGAAGATAGTATTTCCCAAGCGTAGGGGAGATTGAAGTTACTAATTCTCAAATGTCCCATTCATGAGCTCCCGATAATACTGTCATTAATAATTTCTATGCAAGACTTTCTCTTCATGATACAAATTTATTGGATGCTTCTTGTTCTGGATCATTTAAACGTATGAGAGGAGAAGATAAATGGGATCTTCTTGACCGTATGTCGCGACCCCGGACCTAGAGGTATACATACTATTATGCGCTCCTAGTCATGGCCCCACAAGGGCTTCGGGGTTACCAGCCCCCGCCGCAACAAACAACAACATGTAGACCGGATTCATCGGCACGCAGGCTGGATAACATCGGTACTACTACTCCTTGTGTCCATGCTAGTCGTAACCAACTATGCATATCAAAGAGTCCATGAGTCGTATGAAACAGAAAGAATGGGAACAAAGCTATACATAGATGCTATGTGTCCAGGAAGTGCAACAATAATCGAGGGTTAATGGGGTCACCAAGCCCAGGCCGAGTAAACATCAGAAAGCATGCCCGGAAATGGATCATTGGCCCCACAACCCCTCGATTGCGACATCGACGCATGCATAGCCCAAAATTTATAACGATGAGCTCGAAACCAACAACCGATCAAAGAAGTAACTCTAGACATGAAGTTGTATAAAGCAATTACTAGAGTATAGATTTACAAATAGAGGTCACATGACCCAACATTACATCAGACAACGGAAGGCAAACTATATTGCTAATGAATAAGAACCAAAAAGGCCTAAGAGGCCGCAACATAAGGCGACGTCCCAGCCCATAGATTCTAGGATGCTACCTGGGAACCCCAAACTACTCGTCGATGTCTATGTTGAAACCACCACTGATGACAAAATCCACCTGAACCAAAGTTTAAGCAAACCTGAGTATGGGAGGTACTCAAATATACTTTGTTAACCGATTATATATATGATGTTTTCAGAAAGAGTTTTATGGAGGTTAATTTGCGTAAAGCAAAGTTTGTTTTCTAAATCGAGATAGAATAACACGTCTGAAGGAGTGTTTTTAAAACTGATGAGAAAGCTATTCAACTACCGAAATCTTCATATTTTCAATCCACCAACATCATTTCCCAGCATCTCATGCTACAAGGATCATCCCTCTTGGCATCTTCGAGGAGGCACCGTTCATTCATTGTCAACAGATTTTACGTCGGGTTCAAGTTATCTATGGCCTCTACATTCACCAAGTCGTCCTTAACCATGGACACGACTTTTCTAAAAGATTTCCCTGAATGGATGTACACTTTACCCACACGTACCCTCCGACTCTTGGCGCCACATGTACGCTCTTCCATGGAGCGCGGCAGAGGGTGGCTGGCTCCAACCTTTACCTTGCGTAACCCTATCCATGAGTCAACCCAAACAGGGCCACACCGTCAACAGAGAGTTGGCCACCTCCCGACGACACATGTTCCGTGAGTCAGAATCAAGATCCGTATGCATCCATCACTTGTCCCGGTCACGCCAAGGTTTTCTCCAAATCATTTTCTGACTCACACGCAGATGGAAAGCTCAAACTATGTGGCTCATGGATGTGGTCAAACAAGTTAGTTAGGTCGAGCGAGGTTCATTGGCTCGGGCGTGTGGTTGCATGCTCAGTATTGGCTTCTGCCCAAGACCTAAATCCTAGGGTTGGCAAGTATAGGAGAAACAACCACTTCCCAAGTGGCCTCCCATCCAATCCTTAATCGAGTTAATCACACAATATTCAACTTTCCATGCCGTCGTATCATACTAGGTTCTCGCAGCTCTGATTCATCAATCGGATGGAGCAGAGCCAAACAAACATGTAAAGCTAAGTGAGGCAGATATAAGGCTCTGGCGGTACGCACAAGAAAATCCTATGGAGTCTAGGAGCAGTGGATCAATATATCAAGGCTATGCAGAATATAGGGAAACTCTATCTACTGACATCAAATACTTTGGAACCGAATGGAAAGTACGAGAATCAAAAGTTGTGGGAAAACAGATATGAGCAGATAAGAGGTTATTCTTGCCTTGCTGCAATAAAACGAGATAACGAATTAAGGAATAAGTGGTTGACTTGTTGGTTAAGATCAAGTATTTGTCATTGCATATGTTGATCTTCTCTTCGAAATCGTATTCTACCGATAAGAAGCAAACACCAAAACAGAAATAACAATCAACACATGGCATCGATACAATGCACAATATGTATGCATGAGCAAGTTAATGCATTGAAGTAGAGCCCTAAAACATGTTTCGTGGGTTACAAGGTTCTTATGACTGTTATGCAATTTTAATGAAACTGTCCCGAAATGGACATCAGAGGGCACTTCGATAAATTCTGAAAGTGTGTCAAATTTTAATTGCTCAAATGGGTTTGAAAACATCATAAATCGGTTGCATTTGTCTTTCTATACATTTTGACATATAACTTGCAATTTTCTGAATTTATTAAATAAAACATTTTTCTTTAATTCATATTTTGAACATTGTCAAACATGTTTGAAAATGACATAAACATGTAGAGGTTATTTTTCTAGAACAATTTTGTATATTATTCATATTTTTCTGAATTACCAATTAAAAGATATTGCTTTTATAAAATTAATCATTTTTCTGGAATTAATTAAAACAGGGGCCCACATGTGAGATATTTTTCTTTTCTATTTATTTTCATAAATAATAAAATCCTCACACCCTGGCCACACGATGAGGGCATGCTGACATCACCGTGACGTAGGCAATCGCCAGAATGCCACTGTTGTGGTTTGATCTCGCACACACCCGCGCAGATTGCGCAACTCACGACACCACTTCATAGGGGAGGCAACAGTGAGTGGACGAGTGGCGGCGCTGCTGCCAAAAGGTCGCCAGTGAAGGTCCGGAGGTGCACTACCGCAGCGACGCAAGGTGGAGTTCGGTGGCACGACGAACCAGAGCGCGGGGATGGAAGGGGAGACGTCTAGGAGGACCAGAAGCTCACCACGAGCGCGACAGAGTTTTTGGGGACGACGGAGGTGTTCGTAGACGCTGGAATTGAGGGCGACGTCACTGGCCGGTAGTGGAGGAGACGATGGCAGCTCGGCCGAATTAGTCTTTCCCGGGCCGATTCCTTCAGCGAGGAGGAGGAGGAGGAGTGGACGACGGAGACGAGTCCGGTCTTACTTGATCACATCGAGGCCCGTAACAGCGGCGAGGGAAGATCGCCGGCGAGGTAGGGTTAGAGTTCCCAACGGAATTTTGCAGGAAAGGATAGAAAGAGTAAGAGCGGGGCCAAGGACAGGAAGGGAGAAGAGGCACGACGTCTTCGTGGTCTTCTTATCCACGCACGGGAGGCTAGCAGGACATGGCAGCAGCCCTCCGGGAGGTGCTTGGCTGGCGGTGGAAGAGGACAAAAGTCCTATTTTCCGAAAACCCCCATAAATTTTTGAAAAACACGAATAGGTTCTTTTCTCTTTAAAACAGAACAGAAACAGGGTTTTGAGGGATTTTTTGCAAATATTAAAATTGGCAAAAATTGTTTTTGGAAACCATAGGAAATTTTGATCCTCACCATCTGTTGGTTTGGCAATTTTGAAAATGCTTTGAATTCAAATTGTAGGTGACCACTTTAAGTGATTTTTAAGTCAACTTCTTTTTAAAACCAAACTCAAATATGATTCAAATTTTTCATGCATGTATGAGATGAACACAAGACCACAAAACCTTTATTAACAAAAGTTGGGATGTTAGAAATCTACCCCCTTACAAGAATCTTGTCCCGAGATTCCCGAAGGATAAATTAAGAAGGAACACTGACTTTGGATGATCTTCTCGAACCTTACAGTTCTCTTCTAAAGTGGTTGATCTGTAGCATCGTGACGTGTTGATCGGCTACACCTCAGGTGAGGAGGAATGACTCTGGAAAAGTTTGGTCTTCACGAAGATCGAGTATCTCATGGCTAACTCATGGGGATAGTGTTCTCGGCAACACTTGTGCGAATGAGCATAAGATACATCAAGGTAGCGGAGGGAATAGGATAAGTTTTCAATTCTGTAGACGATTGTTATGGAAAGGATTTAGAATATGAACTTTGCACGAGATCTTAAATACTTTTTAGAAAAGAACGGTTGAACAACTTGTGACACCGAGGTTTCACGCTTTACTTCAAACGGAATACCAAGACGGAAAGGGTTGTATTGGATACCACAAAGTAATATCCGTAGACGAGAGAGAACACGAGAACACAATGGAATCATGTGTCGGAGAAAGGTCGAAAACAGAGGTAGATTCACTCTTCGGAGTGAACACAGAAGATGAAGAACTTTCATTTATTCCATCAAAGTTTGCTGATATCCTTGTCAAGGATCAGGATGGTACTTTGCAGGAAAAGATGAGTAACCAAAATATGTTGGACACCATAGCAAAGAAGAAATTCTTGGTCACACCATAAGGATGAGTAACCAACGGAGATTGGAGAACCGGAAAAAAGTAATGAATCTATTTCATGTTGTAGGGCTGAAGTAACTGACAAATTCACACAACGTGTGAGATGATGAGGACATCAAGTATAATCAACGGAAAAGGAGAATTGTTCAGTGAGGTGAAAGATCACCACAAGATGTTGCTCGTGATGAATTTGTTTTAACGGGTGGGAAGGTTTTGGAGGATTGACATAGAGACATTGGACGGGTCAACTTCCATGTTCTCATGGGTATTTTAGATACCGATATCAATCTTATGAAAAACTTTCTTTAGGTCATTGAGTGAAGGTCGAACTTCAGTTTGGAAGAAGGGTGAGGGCAACTTCTAGAATAATCCACACAAGAATCCTCACGGGGAGTGGTTGTTCTTACCGATTCAAAGAGATATGACGTTAGGCCTTCCGGCTAATTATGTCAACCACAACATCACCCATACCGGATTTTCAAATGGACCTAAGTCAATACCCTTGAGGAAACACCAACCATCATTGCTTCTTGAGATTCAACTGTAGTTAGTAGGTTGATAACTCAGACTCGGTATATATTTAACATGGTGTTTGCAATGGCTACAATCAAGATAAGATTGCTCGATTCTCAAGATATGTACTACAGTGTCAAGCTCAAGAAGATGAGCGAGACTGCAGAGGTCAGCTATTAGCAACTTGCAAAAGATAGTTTCACCTACATGGTTTACTCGCAACAAAACACATTGGAGTCCTTGTTGTGAAGACAACTAAGGAGATAATGAAGTTCTTGAACTTCTTCTCTTTCAGGAAGAATCAGTTAGTTGCTTGGTGTGGATGCAAACTTATGGAAGAAATGGAGGAAACAACCTACTATCTCAAGAATAGTCCACACATGCATAACCGACTTTGAATGAATTTTGAGGGAACAAGAAAATTATACCAGGATTCACGGCAAAAACTTTCATCTAAAGCACATGGACCAGAGTAAATCACTTCAAACATCCAGAACACAAACTTCATGATGACACAAAGATTGTTCTCAAAACTTTCCACCATTAGAGCCAATTGTTCAGCATGAACCTCTTGCAACTTGGAGAGAATATGAATGTCATTGATGGATCGACAACACACTTATCAAGATACTCCAAGCATAGGAATTGATATGACACATGAACATGATAATTTTTTTGGGGAGACTAATGGACATGAAGGTGATCTTAGGCGTAACATCATGAGTGAAAGCACCATCAAGATAGTCCTTGAATCTGAGGTTGATTTCACGATAGCCCAAATCAAATTAAGAGGTAGAATGATAACATGTCCACAAAGGAGATACTATCCTTCTCCAGCATGAACAGAACTAAACATCCCATTGCAAAGGAAGAATTTAGGCAGAGCTTTTGCCTTTCAACTCTCCAAGTTATTGTTTAAGATCAACCAACTAGTCCAGGGTATCCAACACAGTTCCTTGGAGAACGGAGTAGTTCAATTTACCCCTTGTTTAGACATCACGGTTAGGCAACAACCTGGTGATACTTCTAAAAAGACAACCAGAATATCACAACCCACCAGTATGTATCGGAGTTCGAAAGGACGTTTGCCGTTCAAAGCAACCAAGATGGTCTTGAGAGCTTTGCATGAACCTAACTCTCTTTGAGCAAGAATGTATGCTAGAATGAATGCATTTGGAAACACAACCAACTTTAAATAGAGACCGGGTGACCAATAGTGCTAAGAAGGATAAAGACGTTTCTTAGATTTCTCAAAGCAATAAGAATTACTAAGAATCTATGATACACATATCAATGCACACCCAACATTCTCAAGCATTCAAGCTTAGAGGAAGGTGGTTAAAGAAGTGTAAGAGCATCACTTCAACAATGAGGCCATGAAACATGAAACGACCTAATGGCATAAAAGAGTATGTGATACGTCATAAACGTATCCTTGATTTCTGATGTTCCCTTGTTGGTTTCTTATTGTTTCCCACACGTTTGCTATACACTTTATGTCATTTTTATCAATTTCCGGACTAACCTATTGACAAGATGCCATATAGCAAGTTCCCTAATTTCTGCTCTTTTTAGTTATAGAAAATTTGTTCCGGAAATATTCTCGGAATTGGAAAATTCGAAACCCCGGAAGTCCTAGAATCCCGAAGGTTCCACGGAGTCCCGAAGAGACCCGGAGGGGGCCTCAGGGGGCCCACACCATAGGGCGGCGCGCCCCCTGGCCGCGCCATGGGGTGGTGTGGCCCCCAGACCTCTACCACCTTTTCCCTTTGGCCTATTTATACCCCCTAGAACTAAACCCTAAATATATTCCACTTCATCCCGAAACACCCGAGGCCGCCGTCATCGTCATCCCGGGATCGGGAGGGTTCTGGAGCTCTCCTCGGCACCCTGCCAGGAGGGAAATTCATCACCGGAGGGGTCTACACCACCATGCCCTCCTCCGAAGTGATGCGTCAGTAGTTCATGCCTACACTACGGGTCCATAGCAGTAGCTAGATGGTTGTTCTCTCCACTTTGTACCTCATGTTTAGATCTTGTGAGCTGCCTAACCTGATCAAGATCATCATTAAGTAATACTACATGTTGTGTTTGCTGGGATCTGATGAATGTTGAATGCTATGTCTTCTGATTATGAATCTATCATTTTATCTTCATACATATTTTATTTATGATCTTGCATGCTCTCCGTTATTAGTAGATGCTCTGGCAAAGTAGATGCTAATAACTCCAAGAGGGAGTATTTATGCTCGATAGTGGGTTCATGCCTCCTTTGCATATGTGCTCGAGTGACAGAAACATGAGGGATGGAAGATGTTATGTTGCTATTAGGGAGAAAACAACAATGCTTTGTCTAAGGATGATTTTATTGGTTACATTAGACACTTTGCTTAATGCAATTATCTGTTGCTTGCAACTTAATACCCAACATTTGTTCGGATGATATTCAGAGGGTGGATTATTAGTCATAGATGCAGTTGGATTACGGTCTATGTATTTTGTTGTAATGCCCGCATGAATCACATTGTAATCCTTATGTCTTGCATATGCACTATGGTACAGCCTTCATTTCTATCAATTGCCCAGCTGTAATTTGTTCACCACACATGTTATTTATCTCTCACGGAGAGACACCACTAGTGAACTGTGGACCCCAGTCCATTTTCCTCATACTGATAATATAACCATTGTTTCCACTGCTCTCATACTTCTACTACTGTTTTTGTACTGTTTTCCACACCATACATTTAACCTCTTTATGTTCAGCAAAACCGGTGAGATTGACAACCTCACTGCTTCGTTGGGGAAAAGTGATTTGATCGTGTTGTGTAGGTTCCACGTTGTTGCTGAATCGGTAGTGCGCCATGCCATCTCAGCTGCATCAACCTTCTAAAGTTACTCCTTCCTCCTACTGGTCGATTAAACCTTGGTTTCTTTCTGAGGGAAAACTGCTGCTGTGCTCATCATACCTTCCTCTTGCGGTTTCCCAACGAGTGCAATACCTGCACCATCAGTATGATACTCGAAGGTAGAACAAAACAGAAGCTGGTAAGGCCTCTTAATTTTGCGAATTAAAAAACTTTGACCTGGTCTTAGAGATGAACGAGGCATTGGAGTTTGTTTCTGCTGACATTCTAAGGTGGAATCTTCTAACGGAACACAATAACAAATTTATTGAAACTCCAATACATATGCCACTTGGTTTCAAATCAACGAACGAAGATTTGAAAGCAACTGAAGAGTAAGAACGTGCTCTGGAGAATCCTGAGGTCACGGTGAATGCACAGGTTAATACTCTGTTGTAAAACCCATGCTAAAAGATTGGTATACCTGAATTGATAACAAAGATGTGGGAATCATAAAGAACACTCTTGTCGTGGTCCCTTTTGAATCCATGAGAAACATATGGATATGAGAATTAGAATTACCTAGCGACCCCGAGGTAGAAAAGGTTCCCCTGGATCATCAAAATGGATCTTGGGTTAAAGGTCAGCATCCCGTACTGATGGCGTGAGCATTACATAGTTAGGAACCACATGATTCAACACACCTCAATTCAGCACATTCCGGGTCCTTCGGTTCAAATCCAAGGGTTAAAAACCTAGAGAAAGGAGTAACTACTATCTTAGTACCTTAAAGGACACTACGAGTAGTGATCACAAAGTATCCTTCAAGAGCAAACATAACTACATAAGAATTGGAGCAAAGGACAAATGATACCTTCAAAATGAAAGGGAATCTCGAGGTTCTGGATTTGAAAATCTAGAACATAAGAATGTGGAATCCAGAAAACTCTAAGATTATGATGGAAAGGAAATCTCCCAATTTAAGCAAAAGAAAGTCAAAGTATGGAACACACACTACTCTAGAAATTCGACACTAGGTCAATCTGGGTAAAAGACGTCATTGCCAAAGAAGGCACCTAGGTTTTGAATGACTAGATGAGATAGCAAAAACTTTTCAGATCAAACTAGGTAAGATGACCCAGAGTTAGAGCGATACCAGATAAGGAATAAAAAGAATCCTAGTGAGATTTTCTCAACTCTTTTTTAGTTTCAAAGTTCTTTTCACAACCACTATAATCAACATCGACCAAGCAGTAAGGTTTTCCTACATGCAGTCCTGCTCTATACCATGACCTATCGCGACCCCGGACACAGAGGTGTACATACAGTTATGCGCTCCTAGTCATGGACCCACAATGGCTTCAGGGTTACCAGCCCCAACCTCAACAAACAACGGCAGGTAGACCGGATTCATCGGCACGCATGCCGGATAACATCAGTACTACCACTCCTTGTGTCCATGATAGTCATAACCAACTATGCATATCAAAGTGTCCACTAGTCGAATGAAACTAAAAGAACGGGACCAAAGCTATACGGAGATGATGTGTGTCCAAAAAGTGCAAAAACAATAGATGGTTACTCGGGTTACCAACCCCTGGCCGAGTAAACATCGGCAGGCGTGCTCGGAAATGGATCATCGGCCCCACAACCCCTCGACTGCGACAACAACGTAGGCATAGCCAAAACTGTATAACGATGAGCTCAAAACCAACAACCGATCAAAGCGGTAACTCTATACATGAAGCTGTATAAAGCAATTACTAGAGTATATCTTTACAAACAGAGGTCACATGACCCAGCATTACATCAGACAAAGGAAGGTAACCTATGTTGCTAGTCAACAAGAACCAAAAATTCCTAAGAAGCCGCCACATAAGGCAAAGTCCCAACCCATAGATTTCAGGCTGCTACCTGGGAACCCCGAACTACTCGTCGATGTCCATGTTGAAACCACCAGTGATGACGAACTCCACCTGAACCAAAGTTTAAGCAAACCTGAGTACGGTAGGTACTCAACAAGACTTAGTTAACCTATTATATATCTACTGTTTTCAGTCATAGTTTTATGAAGGTTAATTTGCGTAAAGCAAAGTTTGTTTCCAAATCGAGGAAGAATAGCACGTCTGAAGAAGTGTTTTTAAAATAGACGAGAAAGCGAGTCAACTAGTGAAATCATCATCTTTTCAATCCACCAACATCATTTCCCAGCATCTCATGCTACACGGATCACCCCTCTCGGCATCTCCAAGGAGGCACCCATCATTCCTTGTTAACATATTTTACGCCGGGTTCAAGTTATCTATGGCCTCTACATTCACCAAGTCGTCCTTAACCGTGGACACGACTTTTTGAAAAAATTCCCTACAGGGATGTACACTTTACCCAGACGTACCCTCCGACTCTTAGCGCCCCATGTACGCTCTTCTATGGACCGCGCCGGAGGGTGGCTGGCTCCGACCTTTACCGTGCGTAACCCTATCCATGAGTCAACCCAAATAGGGCCACCTCGTCAACAGGGATTTGGCCACCTCTTGACGGCACATGTTCTGTGAGTCGGGATCAAGATCCGTGTACGTCCATCACTTTTCCAGGTCACGCCCTAGGTTTTCTCCAAATCGATTTCTGACGCACACGCAGATGGAAATCTCAAACTACGTGGCTCATGGATGTGGCCAAACAAGTTAGTTAGTCGAGCGATCTTCATTGTCTCGCGCGTGTGGTTGCACGCTCAGTCTTCGCTTCCCCCCGAGACCTTAATCCTAAGGTTGGCAAGTATATGACAAACAACCACTTCCCAAGTGGCCTCCCATCCAAACCTTAATCAAGTTAATCACACAATATTCAACTTTCCACGTCATCATATTATAGTAGGTTCTCGTAGCTCTGATTCATCAACCGGATGGAGCAGAGCCAAACAAACATGTAAAGCTAAGTGAAGCAGATATAAGTCTCTGGTGGGACACACAAGAAAATCCTATGGCGGCTAGGAGCAGTGGTTCAAAATATTGAGGCTATGCGGATTATAGGGAAACTCTATCTACTAACCCCATAAACTTTGGAACCGAATGTAAAGTATGAGCATCAAAAGTTGTTGGAAAACATATATGAGAAGATAATAGGTTATGCTTGCCTTGCTTCAAGAAAACCAGATAACGACTTCAGGGATAACTGCTTGACTTGTCGGTTAAGATCAAGTGTTCTTCATTGCACGTGTCGATCTTCTCTTCGGAATCGCATTGTACCGATACGAAGCAAACACCGAAACAGAAATAACAATCAACACATGGCATCGTTAAATGCATAATATGTATGCATGAGCAAGTTAATGCATTGAAGTAGAGCCATAAAACATGTTTCGTGAGTTACTAGGGTTCATATGACTGTTATGCAATTTTAATGAAACTGACCCCGAAGTGGACCTCGGAGGGCACTTAGGGAAATTCTAAAAGTGTGTCAAATTTTAATTGGTAAAATTGGTTTCAAAACATCATAAATGGGTGTCATTTGTCTTTCTAAACATTTTGACATATAACTTGCAATTTTCTGAATTTATCAAATAAAACATTGTTTTATCTATTTTTAAATGAATTAATTCCAATTAAAAAATTCATATTTTTGAACTTTGTCAAACATGTTTGAAAATAACATAAACATGTAGAGGTTATTTTTCTGAACAATTTGGTATATTATTCATATTTTTTCTGAATTACCAATTAAAATATATTGCTTTTATAAATTTAATGATTTTTCTAGAATTAATTAAAACAGGGGCCCACATGTCAGATATTTTTATTTTTATAATTATTTTCATAAATAATAAAATCTTGAAAACATGGCCCCACGATGACGTCACCGTGACGCAGGCAATGGCCAGTGGTTCAATCTCGCACACACCCGTGCACTCGCGACACCACTTCATAGGGGAGGCAACGTCGAGTCGACGAGCGGCGGCGCCGCTGCCAAAAGGTCGCCGACAAAGGTCCGTCGGTGCACTGCCGCAGCGGTGCACGGTGGAGTTCGGTGGAACGATGAACTAGAGAGCGGGGATGGAAGGGGAGAGGTCTAGGAGGACCGAAAATCCACCACGAGTGCGATAGAGTTGTCTGGGACGACGACAGTGGTCGGAGACGCCAAAATCGAGGGCGAGGTCACTGGCCGGTATTGGAGGAGACGACGGCGGCACAGCCTTATTAGGCCATCCCGGGCCGATTCCTTCAGCGAGGAGGAGGAGGAGTTTATGATGGAGACGGCTCCGAGTCTTTGCTGATCACACCGAGGACCGTAAAGGCGGCGAGGGCAGACCGCCGACGAGGTAGGGTTAGGGTTCCCGGCGGACTTTTGCAGGGAAGGAGAGATAGAGTAAGATCCGAGCCGAGGAGAGGAAGGGAGAAGAGGCACAACGTCTTCATGGTCTTCTTATCCGTGCACGGGAGGATATTAGGACATGGCAGCAGCCCTCCGGCGAGGTTCATGCCTTCCTGGCCGGAGGTGGAAGAGGACAAAAGTCCTATTTTCCGACACCCCCCAAGGAATTTCCGGAAAACAAAAATAGGTCCTTTTCTCTCGAAAACAGAACTGGAACAGGGTTTTTGAGGGCATTTTTGCAAACATTAAAATTGGCAAAAAAAATATTTTTGGAAACCTTAGGAAATTTTCAACCTCACCGTCTGTTGGTTTGGCAATTTTGAAAATGCTTTGAATTCAAATTGTAGGTTACCACTTTAAGTGATTTTTAAGTCAACTTCTTCTTAAAATCAAATTCAAATATGATTCAAAATTTTCATGCATGTATGAGATGAACACAACACCACAAACCCTTTATTAGCAAAAGTTGGGATGTTGCACTGTATTCAGAAAAATACTGAAGGATGGGAGAATGACGAAGGTTGAAAGTCAGTTATAAATTATGATTATCATGCATTAAATATTTTATGTGAACCGATGAGTTTCATAATGTTAGTTTTGTTTATGGCCTTGACTCTCAAAATTTTGCAAACAGTTTTATGGATTTTCCTCCTAGCTTGATATTCCCACAAAGTAGTGGAACAAGTACCATGCACCTTGTAAAGATAGTGCTAATTGTGTTCCTGCTAGAAATATAGAAGTTCATAGTGTTAATACTTTTGTGCCTGAACCTTACATTGAGAAAATGCCTTTCCCTTCTACAGTGGAATCGGAAGCACCATAACCGTCGGGAACCTGAAATTCGCTGGTGACGTCGGTCGCTTCCTCGACAATGGATCATACATGCCAGCACGGAATCACCTAGTAAGTGCTTACGTTATACCGATTGGATTTACTAATATCTTTATCGGATTAACAGCAAAAGCAATGGGATTCTGTGGTGGAAGTAAGTTTATCCCACCCGCCCTATACCCAATTGAGGAAAACTATGATACCGGTTTCTGCTCAGATCGACAAAACATTACTGAATTTGCTGCTTCTCCATTCTATTATAGCTAGTGTGGTTAACAAAAGTACAAATAAGTCTATAGAACCTGATGAGCAAATAACTTTTGAACCTACAGTAGCAATAGTAAAGGACCTTGTCACTGAAAGTGTTGAAGATGGACTTCTAATATTGTTTCATAGCCTAGTTTTTTTCGACACATTACAGTGGGGATGTGGAAAACTAGTGTTAGTGTGCTTTCTATCAAGATAGATGATCATTGCTATTATGGTTTATGTGATATTCGGGCAAGTTCAAGTGTTATTCCTTATAAGATTTATAGAAAAATCATGCATGAAATTGGTTCTTGTGAACTTTAAGAAATTGATGCGGTTATTCAGCTTGCTAATAGAGAAACTATCTCTAGAATTGGTTTTGTTAGATATGTGGAAGTTTTATGTGGTAAAACTAAATATCCTGCTGATTTTCTAGTACTTGGTGCAACTGCTTGTAAAACTTGTCCTAATATTTTTCGTAGACTGTTCTTGAACACTTGTGGTGCTGTTATAGATTGTAAGAAGGAGAAAATATTAACTAAATTTGATGGAAAATCTTATGAGTTTAATTTTTATAAATTTTCTAAAGATCCTTATGAAACTGAATTGCCTAATGAAGATTTAATAGTTGAACAACTTTCCCTTATTGCTCTTTCTCCTAACAATGTTTTGCATCAATACATGGAGGACAACAAAAGTGAGGTCTTTATGGAAGAGAGAAATGAGATTGACGAGATTCTTCTTCGTCAACCAGAGATGCTGAAACACAATTTAATGGTGGAATACTTGGGTACCACACTACCACCCAAGGAGGATCCCGTTTTTGATTAAAAACCTTTACATGATAATCTTAAATATGCTCATATTTATGATAAGAAAACATTTCCTGTTATTATTAGTTCTAAACTTTTAGGTAAGGAAGAGGAAAGGTTATTTTAAGTATTGAAGAAACACCGAGGAGCTTTTGGATATACTCTTAATTGTTTGGAAGGGATTTCCCCTGCTATATGTCAGCATGCTATTAATATGGTACCTGATGCAAAGCCAGTTGTTGAACATCAACGCTGTTTAATTTAGCTCCAAATAAAGGATGTCTTAGTTCTCTTCTCTCTTCTCTCACTAACGGTTCAGATAGCTTGACCGAGATAAACCTGCCCTTTCTGTAAGGGCTTGCTGATCGAAAGAAATTAGGATGTGCTTTGTGTTGTTTTGTTGGTAAAATAGTCACTCGTGCATGCTTGCATTAGCAGTTTAGTACAGAATCTGGTGGTTCCTTCTCTTTCTGTACATTATTACTTATTACATCCAAAATTGTTTGGACTCACTTGACATATGATATATTTTTTTGCCATAAATTCTTGAAGTCTTAACAAGCAGTTCATTGCGGAGGCTGAGAAGGTGAAAACGCTTCCAGATCTTAATCTCAAGCTTTGAATTGTAAGATTGTCACCATTCTTGTACGGTGCAAGGGTAAATTACCTTTTCTATGTAAGTTAAGTCTTTACTTCATTTACACAAATTTATTATGGATTATGAAATTCTTTTAGTGTTGTTGCCATATTCCACGAGACTTCTGTTCACAAATATAGCAACACTATCTCAAATTGAAGACTTAAGTTCTAGCGGCCACTATAGCACTGTACCTACCTATCTCAATCTCATTAGCTCATTACAAAGTTTAGTTTAATCAACTTTCATTCCCTAAAAAAGTTGAATTGTAAATTCAATTCGTTGCCGAGAACACATGCAGTTTGATGGAGTAGTTTATTTTATTGAAATGTAGTTTGATGAAAGGGACATACACAGTTACACGATGGTTTTAACAAATATTCTTGCTTCTGCAGGTCATCAAGTAGATTTTGACCAAGATTTTATTT
Source organism: Alopecurus myosuroides (assembly GCA_028641055.1). Classification (NCBI taxonomy): domain Eukaryota; kingdom Viridiplantae; phylum Streptophyta; class Magnoliopsida; order Poales; family Poaceae; genus Alopecurus; species Alopecurus myosuroides. The sequence goes on from CM054058.1 coordinate 254,983,303, forward strand.
TATTATCTGATCATTTGTAATTATGAGAATGAGCTCGTGCAAATCACATCTTGAGGACTACTTCCATATTATTATTGTTTTGTATTGTATATTGATCATACAAAGCCATACTTTTCTTTAGTCAAACTTATGCGAACATAGAATCAATTATAGATGGGGAGACCAAAACTAGATGAAACACCACAAAACACGTGCTCATTTGAAAACTAAACATTTGAGCAACATTTGTAAATAAATGTGTTTGCTCACAGTCAAGTGCAGAAGTTTTTATGTGGAGGTTAATTGTTTTCTCTCGAGATAATAGCATAAAACCACCACATTTCTGCCTAAATTCCGGAAAACCACCAGTTTTCGTTTTTTTCGCAGAAAACCACCAGATTTAGTTTTAATTTTCGCAAAAAGCACTGATCGCGAATTGAACACAAATTGACACCGAATCTGACTGGTGGGACCCATTTGTGAGAGAAATTTTGCTGATGTGGACTAGGACCCACATGTCAGTCCAAATAAAAAAACAAGAAGCGGACAAAAAAAAACTAAAAAATTCTCACAAAATAAAAAATCAGCCCGGTGTCCTGCTTGACACCGCTGGGGGACTCGCCCTCCTGGAAGCCGCTGCCATCCACCGCCGGCGTTAGGGGCAATCCGTGCTGGAGCCCGCGCAGCACAAGCGGGCGAACTCCTGGCTGGATCTTGTGCGCGTTCGACATCCAGCACGTGTCAGCGAGCTCCTCGTCGTCCCTGCCGGCCACGGCTCGAATTCAGGTTGCCGACCTCGTCCCCATGTCCGTCCTCCTCTCGCTGCTGTGCTCCCCTACGGCCTCGGCGCAACGCCCGTCAACGAGGCCGAGGCACGCCCCACCGTTCTTCTCCGATTCCGGCGCCGTGGTCGCTCTCCTGGTGGCTGCACGTGCACGACAACGAAGCGGCCGCAGCTCTCCGCCATGGCCAAGCGCCCGGCACGGCCCAACCCCGTTCCCGCGCTGCACCTGGCCGCCATGGCCGAGCGCCTTGGACTTCTCCCCAGCGCTATCTCCGGCGGCGGCCACTGTCGCATGTGACACACGGCTCCCTGGCTGAACGCGGCGGCGAGGCTACAGAGCATGTGAAGGCGGTCTGCCATGGCTACCGGGGATGGGGATCGAGAGAGAGGTGGCCAAGCACAGCGGCGGGACAGGGCGGACTTGTGGAGGAGGCGGTCAGCCATGGCGCCGGGCCAGGTGCTCCAGGACAGCATGGTGACGGTGAAGGCCATGGGCAGGCCGAACTTGACGTGGTCGCCCGCGTCGTAGTACCCGCCCACCAAGTCCACGCCCTGCTCTAGCCCGTCGGTGAGCCCCGAGTGGTCGCGCCACGGCACGCGCTGCCCGTGCGGGAGCCGCCCCGACCGCTGCGCCTCGAAGTACACCAGGCTCTTCTGCAGAGCCTCCTCGTAGTTGTGCGCCTTCTTGCTCCCCTCCGGTGACAACGCTGTCGCCGAAGACGACGCGACCAGGAGCAGAATCAGCAGCAGCGCGGCACCGAGCATGCGGGGTACGGCGGTGCCACCTGATCTCATTGCGTAGGAAGAAGAGCCTATCCCTGCTGGTGTGTTCGCATGTGCCCGCCGCCCCTGCGCCGCTGCGCGCACGGGAGCCTACCTGCTCGCCGGCTCCGCCTCCACGTCACGGGAGACGTCGTCCGCCCTGCAGCCAAGGTGTTTGATAAAATGTGTAGGAGAGCTGATGTGGTTGAAGGTGATGACAAGTGGGCCCTTGTGCCACGTCAGCATTTTTATTTTTTATTGGACTGACAGCTGAGGCCCACTGTCAGTTTCTGTATCAATTTTCTCTTAGCGTGTGATCAGTGCACATTGCAAAAATCAAAACAAAATGTGGTGGTTTTTTGCTAAATAAACGAAAACTGGTGGTTTTTCAGAATTTTGGCAGAAATGTGGTGGTTTTATGCTATTAACTCGTTTTCTCTCCCGTTGCAATGCATGGGCATCTTTACTAGTAATTACTAAGATGAACAAAGTGGTGAGAAATGAGGTATTGAAACTCATTGATGATGGTATTATTTATCCTATTACTGATATTAGATGGGTAAGTCCTGTGCATTGTGTTCCTAAGAAAGGAGGAATTACTATTGTTCCAAATGAAAATAATGAATTTATTCCTCAAAGAGTAGTAGTTGGTTATAGAATGTGCATTGATTTTAGAAAATTTAACAAAGTTACAAAGAAAGATCATTATCCTTCACCCTTTATTGATCAAATGTTAGAAAGGTTGTCTAAGAAAACTCATTTTTTCTTCCTTGATGGGTAATTCTCGTTTTTCTCCAATTGTTGTTAGAAAGCAAGATCAAGAGAAAACAACTTTTACTTGTCCTTATGGAACTTATGCTTATAGAAGTCTTCCTTTTGGTTTGTGTAATGCTCCTGGTACGTTTCAAAGATGCATGTCTGCTATCTTTCATGGTTTTTTTGTGAGGAAATTGTGGAAGTATTCATGGACGATTTCTCCGTCTATGGAAGTTCTTTTGATAACTGCTTGCACAATCTTGATAAAATTTTGCATAGATGTGAGGAAACTAATCTTGTTTTTAATTGGGAGAAATGCCACTTTATGGTTAATGAAGGAATTGTTCTTGGACATAAAATTTCTGAAAGAGGTATTGAAGTTGACAGAGCTACAGTGGAAGCAACTAAAAAAAATGCCCTATCCCAGGGATGTCAAAGGTATTCATAGTATCCTTGGTCATGCTGGTTTCTATAGGCGGTTTATTAAAGATTTCTCTAAAATATCAAAGTCTCTTACTAATCTTGTTCAAAAGGATGTACCTTTTGTTTTGATGATGATTGTAAAGAAGCTTTCGAAATTCTAAAGAAGGCTTTAATTTCTGCTTTTATTGTTCAACCACCTGATTGGAATTTACCCTTTGAAATTATTCGTGATGCTAGTAATTTTGCTAGAGGTGATGTTCTTGGACAGCGAATAGACAAGAAGTTGAATGATATTCATTATGCTAGTACGACTCTTGATTCTGCTCAAAATAATTATGCTACCACTGAAAAAGAATTCCTAGCTGCAGTTTTTGCTTGTGATAAGTTTATACCTTATATAGTTGATTCGAAAGTTACTGTTCATACTGATCATCCTGCTATTAAGCACCTCATGGAAAAGAAAGATGCTAAGCCTAGGCTTATTAGATGGGTGCTGCTTTTACAAGAGTTTGCTTTACATATTGTAGACAGGAAGGGAGCTAAAAATCTTGTTGCTGATAATTTGTCTAGATTGGAAAACATTTCTTATGACCCTATTCGTGTTAAAGTTAGTTTTCAAAATGAACAACTTGCTGCAATAAAATTAAGATCACGAGATACTCCTTGGTATGTAGATTATGCTAACTTTATTGTTTCCAGGTACTTGCATCCAGCCTTTACAGCTCAGCAAAAAAGGAAATTCTTGTATGACTTGAGGCATTATTTTTGGGATAACCCACACTTATATAAAGAAGGAATAGATGGTATTATGCGAAGATGTGTTCCAGAATATGTACAATGAGAGATATTGAGAAAATGTCATAGTAGTGCATATGGAGGACATCGCGCTGGTGATAGAACTGCACAAAAGGTTCTACAATCAGATTTCTATTGGCCTACTCTTTTTGAAGATGCACGAAAGTTTATTTTATCGTGCGATGAATGTCAAAGAGTTGGTAATATTTCTAGATGCAACGAAATGCCTATGAATTATTCTCTTGTTATTGAACCTTTTGACTGTTGGGGTTTTCAATTTATGGGTCTGGTTCCTCCCTCGAATGATTATACTCATATACTTGTTGTTGTTGATTATTTTACTAAATGGGTAGAAGTTATAACTACAACGTGAAGGGGTCGTTGCAAAGAAAATAAAAAATTTCCTACACGAGAGACACCCGAAAGGACAAGATCTAATCTAGGAGACAAAGTGCAACGGGCAAAGAGAGGGTTAAGGATAACACATACCCTCGAAGACACAAAGCGTTACGAGATCAAATCTCGTTGTTGGCATAGTCGTACTATGTAACATCCCACTTTTGCTACAATAGGGTGTTGTGGTGTTGTGTTCATGGCATAGCATGCATGTAAAATTTAAATCAAGTTTGCATTTGAATTTAATAAGAATTGACCAAAAACCACTTAAAGTGGTCACCCAAATTTTGAATTAAAAACATTTTCAATTTTGGAAAAAAAATATGGCAAGGTTGGAAATTTTATAAGCTTTCCAAAAAGTATTTTTGCCAAATTTTATTCTTGCAAAAAGGGCCTCAAAAATTTGTTTTTTGTCCTCCTTTAAAACAGAAAAGGACCTTCCTGCGGTTTTTAGTTTTTCCAGGGGTGTTGTCAAATTTGATCTTCTTCTTCCTTTGACAGTAGGATCACCTGCGTGGCAAGGCCTCCATCGCCGTATGCCACCTCCTGCTTGTGTACATGCGCCCCCGCGCGTGGATGACCTCTCCAGGAAGCCATGGCCTTCCTCTCCTCTTCCTCCCTTCTCCCTCTCGCTCTCTGTTTCTCTGCGAAGAACAAACCCTAGCCGGAACCCGACCTCGCCATGATCTGTCATCGTCGCCGCTACGTCGCCTCCCCCGCCGTCCTGACTAGCTCCAGAGCTCCGCTTCGCCTCCCTCCTCCTCCTCGAGCATGCGTGGCCGCTAGAAGGGCCGCACGACGCCCAATTCCGGCGTTCCCTTTGCTCCGTCCGACTGCCGTCGTCGTCGATTCCTTCACCGTCGAGCTTCCTCCGGCCTCCCCGAGACCACCATCGTCCTCATGGTGATCTCCCGCACCTCCAGGTGCTCTCCCCTGTTACACGCAATAGCAAAACAACGATGAAATTAAGCAAGATTGAACCAACGGGGACACGAGATTTTAACGTGGAAAACCCTTCCAAAGAGGAAGAGAAAAAACCACGGGCGCCAGCCAGCAATACTTCACTATTTCGGGTGAGGTTACAATCGCGCCAGGATTTACAATGTATGGCTTATCCCGTGCGGCGGCTTACAAGAGGTATATAAAGGCGTTCCTGACCTAACTAGGTCGGTAACAGGTAATCCAACTCCGACTCGGTAACAACTCGTACCGTACCGCGGGGGGCTCCACTTGTTTGTGCGGGGCGAGTGTGGGGCCAACTTCAGACTTCGTTGCGCCTCCGGCTCCACTCGTCAGAAGTTCGGCCTTTATCAGTATATACGAATATGAATTTGGATCACCATAAAATAACACTCCACCTTGAGACAAATTCCCTCTTGTAGCATAAATGAGAACCTTCACCTGAAAACACACAAAGAAAACACCTTCGGCGCCACATAGCCTCTTGGGCTAAGCAATGATACCAACTAAGCTCGAGCAAAGCTCAAACTTAGTAATAGGAACTGGCTTTGTCATCGTATCAGCAGGATTATCATGAGTACTAATCTTGCATACCTTCAGCTTACCTTGTGCAACAACATCACGCACATAATGGTACTTGACATCAATGTGCTTTGTTCTCTCATGGAACATCTGATCCTTAGTAAGGTAAATTGCACTCTGACTGTCGCAAAATAGGTTAAAGCAAGTATCATCTCCACAAAGCTCAGCAAACAGACCTTTCAACCAAACTGCCTCTTTGCATGCTTCAGCAATAGCCATATACTCAGCCTCAGTAGTAGATTGTGCAACAACACCCTGCAAGGTAGCCTTCCAGCTAACGGCACATCCACTAATCGTAAACACATAACCTGTGAGGGATCTCCTCTTATCCAAGTCGGCAGCATAATCTGAATCCACATAGCCTGCGAGTCCCTCACCAGTCTTGCCAAACTTCAAGCAAGCTTTGGATGTGCCGCGAAGGTACCTGAAAATCCACTGAACAGCTTTCCAATGTTGTTTACCAGGATTAGCCATGTATCGACTGACCAAACTCATAGCATATGATAAATCAGGCCGAGAACACACCATGGCATACATTAAGGAACCAACAACACTAGAATAAGGAACTCGTGACATATACTCAATATCTTTGTCAGTAGTAGGACATTGCAATGCTGAAAACTTGAAGTGTGAAGCAATTGGAGTACTAACAGACTTTGCATCATGCATATTAAAACGATGAAGGACTTTCTTAATGTAATTCTCCTGACTAAGAAATAGCAATCTAGATTTTCTGTCTCTTGAAATTTCCATACCTAGAATTTTCTTAGCAGGACCAAGATCCTTCATCTCAAACTCACTACTCAATTGTTTCTTCAATGTAGTGATTTCTTTCATGCTCTTGGCAGCAATTAACATATCATCAACATATAGCTGCAAGTATATAGGTGATTCATCAACAAATTTAATGTACACACAGCTATCATATTCAGACCTCTTAAAGCCATGTGACATCATAAAAGAATCAAACCTTTTATACCATTGTCGAGGAGACTGTTTCAAACCGTAAAGAGACTTCTTTAGCTTGCACACGAAATTCTCTTTACCAGGCACTATGAACCCTTCAGGTTGGTCCATGTATATTTCCTCCTCAAGTTCTCCATGCAAAAACGCAGTCTTCACATCTAACTGCTCAAGCTCAAGATCATGCATAGCAACAATACTAAAGAAAGTACGAATAGAACTATGCTTGACAACAGGTGAGAACACATCATTATAATCCACTCCTGGAATCTGACTGAAACCTTTTGCTACTAACCTTGCCTTAAACCTTGGAGGCTCACTGGGAGATAAGCCCTCCTTTCTTTTGAATATCCACTTACAGCGGACGGCCTTCTTTTGTTTAGGCAAGCGCACAATATCCCATGTGCCATTCTTCTCAAGTGATTGCATCTCTTCGTGCATTGCACCAATCCACATGTCACGATCAACCGAAGCAATAGCTTCATTATATGTAGCAGGTTCAGCATCATTCTCCACCTGTTCTGCACAACTTAGAGCAAAATAAACAACATCACATTCCTCAATTAAACGAGTACGAGGTCCTTTATTCCTCTTCTCTCTGCGCTCTGCAATAGACAAATTTTCTTGCTGCACAATAGGAGGTGAGGGCGACACAATATCCTCCTCATCAATTTCAGTTTCCTCCTCATCCAGGTGGTCTAGCTCCACCTGCAAACGAACTCGTGGTTCGTCCTCATCAGAAGAATCAGGCATAACATCGGTTGACAAACTGTCCTCATACATGACAGATTCATTAAACACAACACTTCTGCTAAAGAAAGTCTTTTTGGTTTCCGGGTTCCACAACTTATATCCTTTTACTCCAGAACCATAACCAAGAAATAAGCACTTAATAGCTCTAGGCTCTAATTTTCCATTATCAACATGAGCATAGGCAATGCAACCAAAAACTTTCAGTTGTGAATAATCAGCTGACTCACCAGACCATACCTCAATAGGAGTTTTCTTGTCAAGAGGGATGGATGGTGACCTGTTGATCAAGTAGCAGGCAGTGTTCGCAGCCTCAGCCCAAAAACGCCTATTCATGCGGGCGTTGGACAACATGCAGCGAGCTTTGGAGATGATCGTCCTATTCATCCGCTCAGCTACACCATTCTGCTGAGGTGTGTATGTGATGGTGTGGTGCCTGACAATGCCTTCCTGCACACAATAATCATCAAAATCATGCGAACAAAATTCGCCACCATTGTCAGTACGAAGCACCTTCACCTTTCTCTCAGTTTGCTTTTCAATCATAACTTTCCACTCTTTAAAAGCAGCAAAAGTATCATCCTTAGTTTTCATAAAATAAGGCCAAACTCTTCTAGAGTAATCATCAATGATAGTAAGCATATAACGAGCACCACCATAAGAGGGCTTACGTGAAGGCCCCCATAAATCAGCATGTACATAATCCAGTGTACCTTTAGTGCTATGAACGGAAGCATTAAACTTAACTCTCTTATGCTTACCAAACACGCAGTGTTCACAGAACGGCAACTTACTCATATTGCAGTTCTTCAGCAGTTCTCTCTTCACCAATTCTGCCATACCATGTTCACTCATGTGTCCAAGTCGCTTATGACAGAGGTTAGTTGTACTTGCATCATCATTAGTAATAACAGCAGCAGTACCAGACAAAGTGCTACCTCTAAGAATATATAACTTGGCAGAATTCATATCACCAATCATAACAATGAGAGAACCTTTTGATACCTTCAGGCGTTTATCCCCTCCGGCATATTTGTACCCGTCACAATCAAGGGTACTCAGCGAGATCAAATTTCTCGCCATGGATGGTATGTGTTTCACTCCCGTCAATGTACGTGTCATCCCTCCATGGGTCTTGATCTGAACAGATCCAACGCCAACAATGTGACATTTGTTGTCGTTCCCCACACGCACAAAATCTCCAGTCTGCACAACTTCATAAGAACTGAACCATTCTTTGTTACAGCAAATATGAAACGAACAAGCAGTATCAAGAATCCACTCATCATCACGGGTAACACATGCAGTAAAAACAGCTAAGCATTCACCATCCAAACTATTATCACCAGCAACAACAGCAGCCTTACCAGTACCATTACCATTACCGTCAGATTTATTTTTCGGTTGGTATGTGCCGTTCCTTTTCTCCTTGTTCTGCACCTTCCAGCAATCATCAATGGTGTGATTGGTTTTCTTACAGTACCTGCAGAACTTGTCTCGTCCTTTGGACTTTGAACGGCCCCTACTTTTATCTCTGTTGTTGTCGTTGTAGTTGTTATCTCGCTGCTCTGGTCTGCCTCGAACCTGCAATGCATCGCCTTTGGAGGACGATGGGTTAGACTGCACCATAACTTTCATCTTTTCCCTGGTCTGCAGGGCCTCACAAACTTCCGCGAGGGTTAGTTCATCGCGGCTTAACAGTATGGTATCACGCAGGTTTGTAAAAGAGCTAGGCAGCGAACATAACAGCAGAAGAGCTAAGTCTTCATCATCATATTTTACCTCCATCGACACTAGGTCGGACACGATCTCCTTGAAGATCGACAAGTGGCTCATGACAGAACCACCATCTTGCATCTTGAGCGAGAACAACTTCATCTTAACATGCATCTTGCTGGTGAGATCTTTTGACATGCAGATCGACTCCAGCTTGACCCACAATGCGGCTGCGGATTTCTCCAACAGCACCTCCTGCAATATATCATTGGATAGATGAAGTTGAATCAACGACAAAGCCTTACGATCTTTGCGTTTCTCATCGGCAGTCCAATCCTTGGCTTCCTTATTCCCGAAAGAATCCAGCGCCTCATCAAGATCCGATGCTTGCGACAAAACCGCACGCATCTTTACTTGCCACAGAGAAAACCTCGTCTTGTAGTCCAGCAACGGTAGATCAAACTTCATCGATGCCATCGCGAATCCCTAATCTGAAACAGGGCTCTGATACCACTTGTTACACGCAATAGCAAAACAACGATGAAATTAAGCAAGATTGAACCAACGGGGACACGAGATTTTAACGTGGAAAACCCTTCCAAAGAGGAAGAGAAAAAACCACGGGCGCCAGCCAGCAATACTTCACTATTTCGGGTGAGGTTACAATCGCGCCAGGATTTACAATGTATGGCTTATCCCGTGCGGCGGCTTACAAGAGGTATATAAAGGCGGTCCTGACCTAACTAGGTCAGTAACAGGTAATCCAACTCCGACTCGGTAACAACTCGTACCGTACCGCGGGGGGCTCCACTCGTTTGTGCGGGGCGAGTGTGGGGCCAACTTCAGACTTTGTTGCGCCTCCGGCTCCACTCGTCAGAAGTTCGGCCTTTATCAGTATATACGAATATGAATTTGGATCACCATAAAATAACATCCCCTTCCTCACTCCTCCTCTGGTTCATCGTTGCGCCGCGCACCACCACCCGCCGTGGCAGTTTGTGCTCGCCGGTGCAACTCCGGCGACCATCCGGCTAGCCGGTGCCACCCCTAGGTTCCCCTCCACCTCCTCTAGCTTGTGGTCTAGTTTAATTTGGGTTTTTCGCGCGGAATTGATCGATTGCATGATCAAAAGAGGAGAGCTCCTCCGAGTGATGTCATTGTGACGTCACAAATTCTGTTATTTAAATTCCAGAAAATGAGTTATTTTTGTAAATTAAATAACTATTAAAATGTTAATCAGAAAAAAATTAAAGTATGGATTTGATCAGAAAAATAAACTCTACCCAATTATATCATTTTCACACATGTTTGAGAAATTCCAAAATGAGCATTTATTTGATATTGTTTAATCATTTAAAATGGAGAAAATAAGTATTTAATCAATAAAATTAGAAAATTAAAAGTTATATATCAAATTGCACAAAATGACAAATGCAACCTGTTTATGATGTTTTCAAACCCATCTGAGCACTTTAAATGGTACTTACTTTCATAATCACCCGAATTGCCCCTCCGGGGTCCATTTCGGGCAAATTTCAGTAAAACTGCATAACTGACATACGAACCCTAGCAACCCAACGAACATGTTTAGGGCTTTATTTTAGTGCATTAACTTGATCATGCATACATATTGTGCATTGCATCGATGCCATGTGTTGATTGTTATTCTTCTTTTCGGTGTTGTTTTCCCCCTCGGTAGAACGTGACTCCGAAGAGAAGGCCAGCAGTCCAACGGTGAATACTTGATCTTAGCCGACAAGTCAAGCACTTATTCTAGAAGATCCAATCTTTGGTTTTCTTATAACCAAGGAAAGCATAACCTCTTATCTGCTCATATATGTTTTCCAACAACATTTGATTCTCGTACTTTGCATTCGATTCCAAAGTATTTGATGCTAGTAGATATAGTTCGCCTATATACTGCATTGACTCAATATCCTGATCCACTGCTCCTAGCCGCCATAGATTTGCTTGTGCGCATCGCCAGAGCCTTATACCTGATTCGCTTAGCTTTACATGTTGTTTACCTCTGCTCCATCCGGTTGATGAATCAGAGTTCCGATAACCAAGTATGATATGATGACGTGATAAGGTGAGCATTGTGTGGTTAATATGACTAAGGCTTGGAAGGGAGGCCACTTGGGAAGTGGTTGTTTTTCCTGTACTTGCCAACCCTAGGAGTAAGGTCTCGCGGAAGAAACCAAGACTGAGCGTGCAACCAAATGCGGGGCCTAACAGACCGCGCTCGACCAACTAACTTGTTTTGCTCTATCCGTGAGTCACGTAGTTTGGGTGTTCCATCTGCGTGTGAGTCAAAACCCTTTGGAGCTGTTTAGGGCGTGACTGGGACAAGTGATGGACGTACACGGATCCTTATCCCGACTCACAGAACAGGTGCCGTCAGGAGGTGGCCAACTCCCTGTTGACGGGGTGGCCCTGTTTGGGTTGACTCATGGATAGGGTCGAGCAAGGTAAAGGTCGTGGCCAACCACACTCTGCCGGCACATCATCGGAATTGTGCCAATAGCTTGGCATTAAGAGTCGCATGGTACGTGTGGGTAAACTGTACCACCCTGCAGGGATAAATCTTTCGGAAAGCTGTGTCCACGGTTAAGGACGACTTGGTGGAAGATACGAGGTCATAGATAACATGAACGAGAGACTAAAACTTGTTGATAACGAATGAAGGGTGCCTCCTCGGAGATGCCGAGAGGGGTGATCCTTGTAGAATGTGAGGTGTTGGGAAATGATGTTGGTGGATGAAAAGATAATGATTACAGTAGTGAGTTTATCTTCTATTTTGAAAACCTTCTATGAGACGTGCTATTCCTCCTCGATTTGGAAAACAAAGATTGCTTTACGCAAATCAACCTTCATAAAACCCTTTATGAAATCAGCAGATATATAATAGGTTAACTAAGTCTTTTGAGTACCTCCCGTACTCATGTTTGCTTCAACTTGGTTCAGGTGGAGTTCCTCAGTTCGGTGGTGATTTGACGTGGACATCGACGAGTAGTTTGGGGTGCCCAGGTAGCAGCCTGGAATCTATGGGCTGGGACGTCGCCTTATGTTGCGGCCTCTTAGGCCTTTTTGTTTCTTGTTGGTTAGCAACATATTTTACTTTCCGTTGCCTGATGTAATGTTGGGTCGTGTGACCTCTGTTTGTAAAGCTATACTCTAGTAACACCTGTTTAATAAAGCTTCATGTCTGGAGTGTTGCTTTGATCGGTTGTTGGTTTCCAGCTCATTGTTATACAGTTTTGTCTATGCCTGCATAGTTGTCGCAGTCGAGGGGTTGTGGAGCCGATGATCCATGTCCGAGCCCGCCTGCCGATGTGATTCGGCCTGGGGCGAGGTAACCCCAGTAACCCTCAATTGTTGTTGCACTTTCTGGACACATAGCAGCTATGTATAACTTTGGTCCCGTTCCTTCAGTTTCATCCGACTCGTGGACGCTTGGGTATGCATATTTGGTTATGACTAGCATGGATACAAGGAGTAGTAGACCGTGGTGATCCGGCCTGCGTGCCGATGAATCTGGTCTTCCTGCCGTTGTTTGTTGCAGCTGGGGCTGGTAACCCTGAAGCCCTTGTGAGTCCATGACTAGGAGCACATAACAGTGTGTATATCTCTGGGTCCGGGGTCTGACAAGTCATGGTATCAGAGCAGTACTTCCTGTAGGAAAACCTTACTGCTTGGTCGGTGTTGAGTCTAGAGTTTGTGAAACTATTTTGAAACTCAAATGGATTGTGAAAACCCTTCTTAGGATTTTTATACTCCTTATCTGGTATCTCTCTAACTCTGGGTCACCTTACCTGTTTTGATTTGAAAAGGTTTCGCTATCTCTTCTATTCATTCAAGACCTAGGTGCCTTCTTTGGCAATGATGTTTTTACCCAAGTTGACCTAGTGTTATAGTTTCTGGAGTCGTGTGTGTTCGACAGTCCGTTTTCTCTTGGTTTAAATTGGGAGATTTCCTTTCCATCCTAGTCTCTTAGAGTTGTGTGGATTCTACATTATCCTGTTCGAAAGTCCCAAATCCTGAACCTCGAGATCTGCTTTCCATCTCGAATGTTTTCCTTGTCTTTTGATCAGATACTTCCGGAGCTACGTATGGTTTCAGGAAGATACTTATTGATTGCTATTCGTAGTGTCCTTCAAGGCACTAAGATAGTAGTTACTCCTTTCTTTGGGTTTCTAACCCTCGGACTTGAACCGAAGGTCCCGGAATGTGCTGAATTGCAGTGGGTTGGATCGTGTGGTTTCTTAACTATCCGACACTCACGGTATCAGTACACGATGCTGACCTTTAACCCAAGTTATGTTTCTTTGGATCCTGAAGAATATGTTATACCTCGGGATGGCTAGGTAATCTCAGCTCCAATATCCATAGGTTTTCTGTTGGAATCAGAATGGATCACAACAGGAGTGATCACCATGGCCTCCACATCTTTCTTCTTGATTCAGCTATACCTCTCTTCTTCGCATGGGTTATACAAATGAGTATTACCCTGTGCAATCAACGTGATCCTAGGATCTCCCCTGAGCATGATTCTACCCTTCCAGATGCTCTCAAATCTCCGTCCGTTGTTTTGAAACCAAGTTGCTTATGTGTGTTGGATTCTTCCAATACATTTGCTCTTGTGTTTCGTCAGAACGTTCCACCTTGGAATGTCAAGAGAAACAAACTCCAGTACCTCGTTCATCTCTAAAACCAGGTCAAAGTTTTGTAATCCACAGAATAAAGAAGTTTCATTAGCTTCTATTATGTTCTACCTCAGGGTATCACACTCCTTATTATCAAGAGGCTCTGTTGAGTTTCATGGCAATGTTGATGAAGTGATGCCCCTACACATCTTCACTTCCCTTTATCCAAGCTTGAATGCTTGAGTATGATGGGTCTGTGCTTCGAGGTGTGTATCAGATATTATTAGCAATTCCTGTTGTTTTAAAAAAATCTAAGAAACATTTGTATCCTTCTTAGCACTACTGGTTACCCAGCCTCTATTTGAAGTTGACCGTGTTACCAAATCCATTCATGCCGGTGCACATTCTCGGTCAGAGAGTTATGTTCGTACCAAATCTCTCAAGATCATATCGTTTTGCCTTAAGAAGCAATCCTCCTTTCAAACTCCAAGACATATCAGTAGGTTGTGATATTCTGGTTGTCTTTCTAGAAGTATCACCAGGTTATTACCTGATCGTGGTGTCTAAACCAGGAGTAAATTTGAACTACTCTTTTCTCCAAGAAACTTTGCTGGATATCCTGGACTAGTTGGTAGAGCTTAAACAACAACTTGGAGAGTTGAAAGACAAAAGCTCCGCCTAACTTGATCCTTCGTTAAGGGATGTCTAGTTTCCTTTGTGTTGGAGAAGGATAGTAACTCCCTAGTGGACATGCTATCATCCAAACCTTTGTTTTAATTTGGGCTATCGTCAGATCAAGTTCAGCTTCAAGGACTATCTTGATGGTGTTTCATTCATGGTGTTTTGCCCGAGTACATCTTCATATTTTTCAGTCCGACCAATATCTTTCCTTGTTCATACATCTTATGAATCCCTCTTCCTGGAGTGTTTTGATAAGTGTGTTGTCGAGCCCATCGATGACATTCCTATTTCTCCAAGTTGCAAGAGGTTCATTCTGAACATTTGGCACTATTCTTGGAAAATCTTGAGAACCATCTTTGTGTCCTCACGAAGTTGGGTTTTAGATGTTCGAAGTAACCTACTCTGGTTCATGTGCTTATGGTGAAAGTTGTCGCCGTGGATCCGAGTAGAGTTTTCTTGTTCCCTTGGGAACAATCTCTAGTCGGTCGTGCATGTGTGGACTATCCTGAGATGGTGGGTTGTTACCTCCACTTCTAGAAGAAGTTTGTATCCACACCAAGCCACGAACTGATTGTTTGTGAAAGGGAAGAAGTCCAAGAACTTACTTACCTTCACAATCATCTTCCCAACCAAGGACTCTGATGTGTTTTGTTGCAAGTTCAACCATGAAGGTGCAACCGTTTTTCGCAAGTTGCTAATACATGGGTGCTGCAACCTTGCTATCCTTCTTGATTGTGACATTGTAGTCCATATCTTGAGAATCCGGTAAATCTATCTCGTTGATAACTGGTGCAACCTCGTCAATCAAACATGCTGAGCCTGAGCTATAAATCCACCAACCAGAGCTGAATCTCAAGCAGCAATGACGGTTGGTGTTTCCTCAAGGGTTACAGCTTAGGTCGCTTCAAAAATCCGGCATGGCTGATGTTGTGGTTGACACAATTAGCCAGAAGACCTAATGTCATATCTCCTTGAACCCTTAAGAACAGCCACTCTCCGTGAGAATTCTTGTGACTCATTCTAAACAGGTTTTCCTCACCGTTCTTCCAAACAAAAGTTCGACGTTCACTTGATTACCTATAGAAGGCTTGTCATGAGCCTGTTGTCGGTATTTAGAACATCAAGGAGAATTTGGAAGTTGATTCTTCCAATGTCTCTTTGTCAACCCTCCAAACCTTTCTTCCAGTGGAAACAAGTTCATCATGAGAACCACCTCATGGTGTTTCGTAACCGCCATTGATCAGTTCCCTTCTTCAAGTTGTTTGTACTTGAAGTTCTGTTTTCTCACACATTGTGTGAATTTGTCAGTTACTTCAGCCATGGGATCTTAACCATGTGGTAAACGTATTACTACAGATAAACCACAATAGGAAAGAGATTCCCTATTTTCTTCCGGTGTTTCATTCCCCGTTGGTTACTCATCTTCATGGTGTGACCAAGAATTCCTCCTTAATTACGGTGTTACAACATCCTTTGGTTACTCCTCTTCTGCCGTGAAGTAACATCCTGATCCTTGACAAGGATCTCAATAAAACTATTATGGAATGATTGAAAGTTCTGTTATCTTCTGTGTCCACTCCGAAGAGTGAACATGATCTTGTATCAAATTCTCTCCGATGCACGATTACAATGTTTTCTCGTGTCTTCCCTCGTCTACGGGTATTATGTTGTGATATTCAAGACCATTCTCTCCATCTTGGTATTCTGTTTGAAGAAACCTCGATGTCATAAGTTGTTCAACCTTTCTTTTCCAAAAGGATTTAAAGTCTTGTGCAAATCTCATATTCTAAATCCTTTCAAGAACCATTGTCCACAAACTTGGAACCTTCTCTTAGTCCCTCCGTTATCTTGATGTGTTTCATGCCTGTTAACTCAAAAGTTCTTTACGGACATTCCTATCCTGAGTTATCCATGAGATACTCGATCTTCGTGAAGATCAATTCTTATGAGTTTTCCCTCCGACCTAAGGTGTAGCCGCTGAAGAATCTTCGCAAGTTCTACGGATCAACCTCTACAACAAGAAAACCGCAAGATTCGAGAATATCGTTCAAAACCGGTGTTTCTTCTTTCTTCTCCTTCGGGAATCTCGGGACGAGATTCTTGTAAGGGGGGTAGATTTGTAACATCACACTTCTGCTACAATAGGGTGTTGTGGTGTTGTGTTCATGGCATAGCATGCATGTAAAATTTAAATCAAGTTTGCATTTCAATTTAATAAGAATTGACCAAAAACCACTAGTGGTCACCCAAATTTTGAATTAAAAACATTTTCAATTTTGGAAAAAAAAATGGAAAGGTTGGAAATTTTATAAGCTTTCCAAAAAATATTTTTGCCAAATTTTATTCTTGCAAAAAGGGCCTCAAAACTTTGTTTTCTGTCCTCTATTAAAACATAAAAGGACCTTTCTGCAGTTTTTAGTTTTTCCAGGGGTGTTGTAAACTTTGGTCTTCTTCTTCCTTTGATAGTAGGATCTCCTGCGTGGCAAGGCCTCCGTCACCGTATGCCACCTCCTGCTTGTGTATGTGCGCCCCCTTCCCCCCCTCCCCCCCCCCCCCCCCGCGCGTGGATGACCTCTCTAGGAAGCCGTGGCCTTCCTCTCCTCTTCCTCCCTTTTCCCTATCGCTCTATGTTTCTCTGGGAAGAACAAACCCTAGCCGGAACCCGAACTCGCCATGATCCGTCGCCGTCGCTGCTACGTCGCCTCCCTGCCGTCCTGACTAGCTCTAGAGCTCCGCTTTGCCTCCCTCCTGCTCCTCGAGCACGCGTGGCCGCTGGAAGGGCCGCACGACGCCCAATTCCGGCGTTCCCTTTGCTCCGGCCGACCGCCGTCGTCATCGATTCCGTCACCATCGAGCTCCCTACGGCCTCCCCGACACCACTGTCGTCCTCCTGGTGATCTTCCGCACCACCAGGTGCTCTCGCCTTCCTCACTCCTCCTCTGGTTCATCGTTGTGCCGCGCACCGCCGCCCGCCGCCGCGGTTTGTGCTCGCCGGAGCAACTCCGGCGACCATCCGGCTAGCCGGCGCCACCCCTAGGTTCCCCTCCACCTCCTCTAGCTTGTGGTCTAGTTTAATTTGGGTTTTTCGCGCGGAATCGATCGATTGCATGATCAAAAGAGGAGAGCTCCTCCGAGTGATGTCACTGTGACGTCACAAATCCTGTTATTTAAATTCCAGAAAATGAGTTATATTTGTAAATTAAATAACTATTAAAATGTTAATCAGAAAAATAAAATTAAAGTATGGAGTTGATCAGAAAAATAAACTCTATCCAATTATATCATTTTCACACATGTTTGAGAAAGTCCAAAAATGAGCATTTATTTAATATTGTTTAATCATTTAAAATGGAGAAAATAAGTTTTTAATCAATAAAATTAGAAAATTAATAGTTATATATCAAAATGCTCAAAATGACAAATACAACCTGTTTATGATGTTTTCAAACCCATTTGAGCACTTTAAATGGTACTTACTTTCATAATCACCCGAATTGCCCCTCCGGGGTCCATTTCGGGCAAATTTCAGTAAAACTGCATAACTGACATACGAACCCTAGCAACCCAACGAACATGTTTAGGGCTTTATTTCAGTGCATTAACTTGCTCATGCATACATATTGTGCATTGCATCGATGCCATGTATTGATTTTTATTCTTCTTTTCGGTGTTGTTTTCCCCCTTGGTAGAACGTGACTCCGAAGAGAAGGCCAGCAGTCCAATGGTGAATACTTGATCTTAACCGACAAGTCAAGCACTTATTCCAGAAGATCCAATCTTTGGTTTTCTTATAACCAAGGCAAGCATAACCTCTTATCTTCTCATATATGTTTTCCAACAACATTTGATTCTCGTACTTTGCATTCGATTCCAAAGAATTTGATGCTAATAGATATAGTTCGCCTATATACTGCATTGCCTCAATATCCTGATCCACTGCTCCTAGCCACCATAGATTTTCTTGTGCGCATCGCGAGAGCCTCATATCTGCGTCGCTTAGCTTTACATGTTGTTTACCTCTACTCCATCCGGTTGATGAATCAGAGTTCCGATAACCTAGTATGATATGATGACGTGATAAGGTGAGCATTGTGTGGTTAATCTGACTAAGGCTTGGAAGGGAGGCCACTTGGGAAGTTGTTGTTTGTCCTGTACTTGCCAACCCTAGGAGTAAGGTCTCGCTGAAGAAACCAAGACTGAGCGTGCAACCACACGCGAGGCCTAACAGACCGCGCTCGACCAACTAACTTGTTTTGCTCTATCCGTGAGTCACGTAGTTTGGGTGTTCCATCTGCGTGTGGGTCAAAAACCTTTGGAGGTGTTTAGGTCATGACCGGGACAAGTGATGGACGTACACGGATCTTGATCCCGACTCACAGAATAGGTGCCGTCAGAAGGTGGCCAACTCCCTGTTGACGGGGTGGCCCTGTTTTTGTTGACTCATGGATATGGTCGAGCAAGGTAAAGGTCGTGGCCAACCACACTCTGCCGGCACATCGTCGGAATTGTGCCAATAGCTTAGCATTAAGAGCCGGATGGTACGTGTGGGTAAAGTGTACCACCCTGCAGGGCTAAATCTTTCGGAAAGCCGGTCCGCGGTTAAGGACGACTTGGTGGAAGATACGAGGTCATAGATAACATGAACGAGAGACTAAAACTTGTTGATAACGAATGAAGGGTGCCTCCTCGGAGATGCTGAGAGGGGTGATCCTTGTAGAATGTGAGGTGTTGGGAAATGATGTTGGTGGATGAAAAAATAATGATTACAGTAGTGAGTTTATCTTCTATTTTGAAAACCTTCTATGAGACGTGCTATTCCTCCTCGATTTGGAAAACAAAGATTGCTTTACGCAAATCAACCTTCATAAAACCCTTTATGAAATCAGCAGATATATAATAGGTTAACTAAGTCTTTTGAGTACCTCCCGTACTCATGTTTGCTTCAACTTGGTTCAGGTGGAGTTCCTCAGTTCGGTGGTGATTTGACGTGGACATCGACGAGTAGTTTGGGGTGCCCAGGTAGCAGCCTGGAATCTATGGGCTGGGACGTCGCCTTATGTTGCAGCCTCTTAGGTCTTTTTGGTTCTTGTTGGTTAGCAACATATTTTGCCTTCCGTTGCCTGATGTAATGTAGGGTCGTGTGACCTCTGTTTGTAAAGCTATACTCTAGTAACACCTGTTTAATAAAGCTTCATGTCTAGAGTGTTGCTTTGATCGGTTGTTGGTTCCGAGCTCATTGTTATACAGTTTTGGCTATGCCTACATAGTTGTCGCAGTCGAGGGGTTGTGGAGCCGATGATCCATGTCCGAGCCCGCCTGCCGATGTAATTCGGCCCGGGGCGAGGTAACCCGAGTAACCCTCGATTGTTGTTGCACTTTCTGGACACATAGCAGCTATGTATAACTTTGGTCCCGTTCCTTCAGTTTCATCCAACTCGTGGACGCTTGGGGTATGCATATTTGGTTATGACTAGCATGGATACAAGAAGTAGTAGACCGTGGTGATCCGGCCTGCGTGCCGATGAATCCGGTCTGCCTGCCGTTGTTTGTTGCGGCCGGGGCTGGTAACCCTGAAGCCCTTATGAGTCCATGACTAGGAGCACATAACAGTGTGTATATATCTGGGTCCGGGGTCTGACATACTCACACAGATCCCGATAGTGAGAAGAAGTGCACCGCAATCCGGCGGTGCCTCCATGATCGGTCATACGTATGGTTGATGACGACCTCCGTTCCCTCGATCCAGCGGGGAGGCGGAAGTAGAGGATCCCTCGGAACTCCAGCAGCATGACGGCGTGGTGGTGAATAAGAATCCCACGGTCAGGGCTTCGCCAAGCCGGAGACCATGGAATGGAGCAGCGGGTGGAGGGAAAAGCTAGTGGGCAAGTGTGTGGAGGAGGGAGAGCTCTCACCCTCCTTTTATAGGAGGGGGGTGCTGCCATCCCCATGGTGTGCCCCCACCTCTTCCCTCATGATGTGAGTGGATACTCCACTCACACCCACTCATTTTCCCTTAAAACTCCACTTAGAAAATTAAAGAGTTTTTCTTTAATAAATAAATAAAACATTTTTCTTTCTTTATTTCAGCATTTGTTAATTCTATTAACAAACATTTGCATATAGCACCTCGACTTATTTTCTAATTATATTAACAACCATTCGACAAAAAACACCTTGAACTATTTCAATTTACCCCAAAACAATTTTGATGCTACCCAAAATATTCTTCGACATTCCGTATCCTCTCAAATGCGTCATCGAACCTTAAGTGTGTCACCCTACGGTTCACGGATAAGATAGACATGATCGAGACTCCTCTCCGATCAATAATCAACAGCGGGATCTGGATATCCGTGATGACTCCTATATATTCAACGATGACTCTCGTGATCGTGTGAACCAACAACGTCGTGAACTATTTCCTTTGTCTCGCGATATTTTACCTGTCCGAGATTCGATCATTGGTATCAACCATACCTTGTTCAATCTCGTTACCGACAAGTACTCTTTTCTTGTTCCCATGATATAACATCATCATATCACGTGCTTGCAAGCGGTTTCGATGTGATATCACCGAGAGGGCCCAGAGTATATCTCTCCGTCATTTTGGATGGACAAATCCCACTCTTGATCCATGATCCTCAAATAATACTTTTTGAATACCTAAAGTCACCTTTATAGCCACCCTGTTATGGTGTGACGTTTGATGCCATCAAAGCACCCTTCCGATATCAGTGATTGACATGATCTCATGGTCTAAGGAATAAGTTACTTCGTATGTTTGATATAACAATGTAAACTTAATGACTTGATCGCATTGCTATATTCACTTTGGGTATATGTTCATCACATCATTCTTCTAATGGCATGACCCCGTTATTAACAACATCCAATGTTCATGACCAGGAAACCTTGATCATCTATTAATCAACGAGCTAGTTAAAAGAGAGGCTTTACTGGGAACCATTATTTGTTTATTAAACACACATGTATCAACGTTTCCGTTTAATACAATTCTAGCATGAGAAATAAACATTCATTGTAGACAAGGAATAAGATAATAACCATTTTATTATTGCCTCTCGGGCATATTCCCTTCAGTCTCCCACTTGCACTAGAGTCAATAATCTAGTCTGTAAGCACTTAACACATATGGTGTTCCAGTTTTATTACCATGCTTCGCATGTGGAAGACATCATCAAAAGATCTGAACTAGTTAGTTCCTATTGCATTTGCATGTTCTTTGTGTCTACACGCATCACTCATTCTCTAATGAGATGGCTTTGTATATATATGGTCAATTGGTGAAACCTTAACTCCTCGGCTTAAAACAATGTCACGAACATTGTGGAAATGTAGGTTCATAGTGTTAGCAGTCTTGGAAATCCACCAAGTTCAATAAAGAACTCCTTGAAAAAAATACGCTTATTATCAGTTGTCAACACAACGATATACTTTAGACTTTTGTTGTAGTATCTGTCACAATATTTTAATTTTGAAACTCTTTCAAATCCAGCATGGAACTTTCTTCCAGCCTATTGTGCTACCCTTCATCACACATTTTAATTGAGATAAAATTACTTGAATAAATGACAAGACCGTAGCGTTCCCACATTTAAATAATGTAAGAACATTTGTGTTATTGTGCTAGTCCCTGGATCAATTACTAGCACCACAGTACAAAATGAAATATCATGCAAATGCATCAAATTCTATTACATCGCATGATCCAGTCTTTAAAAATAGTATTGCAACTTGCATAGTCTTAGAAGACTAGCAGAAACAAAGATATACATCAGAAAACATGGTACAACATTGAGCCCATCTTCTTCATGTGCCACAGGCAAAACATGTTGGCGATAGTCTCGAGATCCTAAACGAAAACCTCACTCGTCTTCAGAGTCATCTGCAATATGGAATATGCAGCCACAAGGGAGTCAATACAATTTAATGTATTGGCAAGTAACATTATGGTGGATATAAATGGCAAGACTAATACTACATGCTTATTTGGCTGAGTGGAGTTTAGGCTAAGTTTGCATAAAGCCAGTTTTGTCCTATATCTTTTGTAAAACAAACTTCTCTTTTCAAAGGGGTGGCAACATTGGATTAAGATCAAAGCACCACAATACTCTTCACTTGGTCAAAATTTTACTTATTGAAATTGGTGATGAGATTCTTCCGTCAATCCTTGTCCAACTGTTCATAGTTGTCCATAACCGGGGACACGGCTAAGATCTTAGTTTGTTGACTCTGCAGAGGTTGTGCACTTTCACCCTTTGTCTTAAATTAGCCCAAATATCCTATACACCCGGAGTGCATCGTGGAAAGGAGAGAATTGAGACGAGATCTTTCAGAAGAAGAAGTCCAAACCCACCGGCAAGACCGTTCCACCTATAATTTTGCTACATCTGCTAGTCAAGCCTGGGCTGAACTCTCACAACTTAGTTGATCAAGACAGAGCCCATATGTCAAAAGGCTGCACGGTAAGCTACTAGACTTAGAGGGACTTATTAATCTCTTTGTTCCTGGGTGGCCATCCACAAGTGACAACCTCAAGTGAAATAACCCTTAAACAAGGGCCCTGAGGAAACACTCAACATAATCCAGTCTTACCACTTCCACCCAAGTGGTTCATTCATTAGTTATACTTAGGATTTTTCCTCAACATCTAGTAAAACAATTTGTAACATTGCATAGAATCTAATAAATTCTAAGGCTATCAAAATAACAAGGTAAAAGGGATGGCTACATACTACTAGGATAATAGCATAGCATAGTATAACTTAGTAAAATTTCCTATCATGCATACTACTCAAAATCAACTAATGCATATAGAAAATAATGGGTAGTTGATGGTGTGTTACTTGCCTTGTTGAAGTTGGTGAAGAAATCACACTCTCTTCACAAAAGATCGTTGCTCTCCGTACAATCTATTCACTGAAAACACAATAACAAAATAAACAAACATTCTAGAAATCATACAAACAAATGAAGAAAACATACAAAGTAGCAACCATAGAAAAAGGTTTATGGTTATCTACTATGGCCAGGGTTGGTTAAAGCTGGAGTTTGAAAAGATCCATGCTATGATGGATTCATAAGTAAGTTCCTAGAAAACACTTGGGTTGGACTAGGTTGGGTTTGAAGAGATCAAACTTTATTAATACCATACTTGTCGAGGAAGTTCCAAGAGTTCACGAAGGTGATATCACTATTTCAACTAAAGTATCACATCATAAAGTGTAACACTTAGTTGTTTTCATCAAAACATTTGAGTACTCTAAGTTAGTCTTTCCATTTTCGTTTAGGGTAGGTATAGGTTCAAATAACTTCATAACAAAGGAGATAACAAGTTAAAGTCTTGGGATGTTCCATTTGGGTCAATGGTTGGACAAAACAACTTGTTATTCTTCACCTTGTGTGGATGGCTCCAAGTCTTCACATGCTTGTTTTCTTGAAGTTCATCTTCATGCTTCTATTGTAGTTGCTTCCTTGTTGTGAAGCTTCTCTTGAACTTGTTAAATCTTCATGATCTTCACTTCGCTAATTGGTTTAGGTATGGGATGGGCTGAAACTACCACTAATTTGGGAGGAAAGAAATAGAAAGGATAAAAAGAGGGAGGGAGATGTTTTCTTCTGGGTTTCTTCACACTTGTACTTCCTTGAGTTGCTTCAAGTTGTTGTGAAGTCCAATTCCTTTACTAGAAATTCTTCAATGATCTTCTTTGTAGCTCTTCATGTTGCCGTCAAGTCAAAAGGAGGAGAATAGAAAAGGGAAGGGAAAAGACTTAGAGAGAAAGGGGGCTAGTCTTCTGGAAGTTTCTCTGGATTTCTTCTAAGTGCTTCCACTTCTTGGAGATGCTTCTGAAGTTTGTTTTATCTGCTAAGTCCTTCATTGGTCTTCTATCTTCATGTTGAAAAATCTCTAGATGGTTAAGTCCTCCATTGCACTTCATTGTTCTGACAAATCCCAACTTGGTGAGATCTTGAAGTAAGCATGGGGAGACAAGAATTTGATGGAAACATTTGTACTAGTGTTTTTAGGTTCATTTGTCGGCTAAGTATAAGTTGAAACTTCACTAAGGACTTAGCCTTGGTTTCAAATAGCCATACACACATAGAACCACTTAAGCAAAAATATTTCCTAAGTCATTTTTAATATGGTGTGAAACATGTGTGTGATAACTTGGCCTAAAATACATGGGTATGGCTCATATGTGTCCAAAATTCTATGGCACTGGTTTCTATGGATTCAGGTTGCCATATGGAGCATCATTGCTTAAGAAAACATATTAAAATCATTTATAGAATTTAAACTAAGTCAAAATTGCTCAAATGGCCATATAATTCTAAATCCACTTTAAACTTGTTCAAATAATATTTTGGGCTTATGTATCTATTAGTACACATTCTAAGGAACCCAAAACAATTTAGTTTGCAAAAATTGGATTTATAGAATTTTAATTATGCCAAAATTCATCAAACAAGAACAATTGAATTTGAACAAATTTAAGTTTGTCAAATTTGAATTTGGCCAGTTCCAAAAGTTTCTAATTGTCAAGGGTTTTTCAAAAAGTCCAAGATTGCTAAATTTGGCTTCATGGATCAGAAGATATGATGGATTGAAGTTGCAGGGGCTAATCTGTAAAACTGCCAATTAAATCCTAGCGGGAGAAAAATTCAAATAAGGCCGGGCCACGTGGCTGGATCTGATTGGGTGCTGCTGCTGACTGTGCTGCTGCGTGGCTGCTGAGTGGACTATGACGTGGATAAGTGGATCCAGATCTGAGCCGTCAGATCAAGATCTGAGTGTGGCATACCCCTTCGGTGGGGATCTAATCCTAGACGTTCATCAAGATCGAACGGCAGAGAGAGGGGGGAGGGGTCTCCCCCGAGTGGGGTGGCCGGAAATGGCGAGTACGGCGGCGCGGTGGTCGGAAACTTCAAGACGGCGGCGTTCCGGTGGTTCTTGGGCTCGGGGAATACCACGGTGACGCTCAGCGCGACACGGCGAAGAATATGGTGGTGATGGCGCTCTCTCTCGCTTCCTCGGACGGAGGTGACGCGCCGACGGAGTTGTGCGGTCGCCGGCGACCTCGGGTGTGCTAGGCGATGGAGCTCCTGCGGCGTAAAACAAATGGGGAAGCATCACACAGGTGCGCACGGGCTCGGGGAGTAGAATGATACAGAGGAGGGTGGCTGAGGCTCACCGTGGCGACTAGAGATGGAGAAATGCGGCGGCGGCTCGTGCGTACTCCGGCGACAAATTACTCTACCGCAGGGGCATGAAACAAAGGGAGAGGAGAGGGGAAATTGAGGAGGGCTCAGGTGCTACTTATAGGCGCGAAGGGGGACAGAATTCATGGCCTTAATGGCCCTTAATCGTGCGGCGAAGATTTCGGCCGTGATAGGGTTCTTTCCAAACAGAGGAAGAAGATGATGACGTAATGGGTGACGTCATCAATTCTTTTTTCTTTTTAATTTCTGTTTAATCATTTCTTTAATAACTTCTGTATAAAAACTCCAATTGGCATGAAATCAATTTCTAAATTCTTAAAATTTAATTGGCTTTCCAGAAAAACCATTTTCACAAACTTTTGAACATATTACATTTTTGAATTATGAAATTTGAATAATTCATTAAAAGTGACTTAATAGCATTTCTAATAGAAAATGAAATTTAATTTTGAGAAAGGGTTTTATAAAAATACAGAGACATTATATAAGGCAAATATAATTTTTGAAAATCATTTACACTTGTTTTGCTATATTATATTTTGAAATAGAAATGATTTCACTAATAGCATATTAATGCCATTTAAAAATATCAATTATATAAATGAAAATTATTGGTTGAATAAAATATCAGAGACATCAATGTGATCAAATAACATTTTCCAAAATCATATTTAATGGTTTTCATATTTTATGATTTTATAATATGAAGAAAAAATTACAGTCACTTAATTGAAAACATTAATTTTTATACGATTAAAACAATTTTTAGAAATATTTTCTATGGTTCAACTATTGTTTTATAAGACCCTTTTAGGAACTTTCATATTGTATATTTTCAACATATTAGTGAAACTACAATTAGTATCCTTTTGTTATATTTCAAACATAGAGAATTATTTAATAAATTTGGAAATGGGGTTTAGTAAAAGCAGAAAGGTTTCCCCAAATGAATATGTTGTTTTCCCAAATGAAAAAAATTGTTTTATCAAAGTATCTTACTTGTTTTCATAAACAATTTATTTCTATAGCACTATATTATTTTGTTGATTGACATAACACTTGGAAAACAAGGATCCAACTTATATCTATTTGGGGGTTATCAATAATAGTGAAACCCTTTTTGGAGACAAGAAGAAAATATTAGAGATAGCAACTCTCTGGTTTTTATATATCAAAAATATTTTCAAGATGATAATTGGGTTGAAAACATGTTTGGTGTAAGGGTTTGCTTAAGAAGATTTTTTTTATGTAGAAATATTTATTTTGAAAGGGCTTTTAGGGTTTATGTAACATATTACAACTAATATTTTGTCATTACTACATAGGAAAACATATCCTTAGCATTTCTAAAATGACACAAGGATCTCTCCCACTGTTGTCTAATCATCATATGAATTATCCTGCTATAACATTTTATAGCATAGGACTCATCGGGTTGTGTACATAGCATGGAAACATGACATAGAATCTCAATTTCAATGATGGTCATCCTGTGTCAAAACACTTGAATCTTGCTCAATTATTTTCATGTGACAAGAACTCCTTCTTGTCATTTCGATATTGACTTACTTCAATATTTCATCTATGTAATTTGGCTTCAATCATATCAGGCGCTTCAATCCATCTTTTATAAATATCGATGCCCAATATCTTCTATGAAAATCTTAACCGTGTTAATTTAAAATACATATTTTCCAATCAACCATATGTCATCTACATAAAGTATTGGAAATATGTCATAGCGCTCCCACTTATTCTTGTAACTCTACAAGCATCTTTATTGCTCATGATGGAATCAAACTCTTTTGATAACTTCATTAAGGTAAAGATTTCAACTTTGTTATGCTCACATCAACCATTGAAGTGTGCATACCTTTCTAGCAACCTTTTGATTTTACAAAACTCTCAGACTGTCTCAAGTACACATCTTTGATCAAACTTCCTCGAGAGGAGAGCTGGTTTTGTTATTCAACTGTCATATCATAATATGTAACCTTTTCCAGAACTATCCGCAAAGACTAAAACATCACTAATGAAGATCAAAATCTTGTAGTAGTCAACTCTTTGAACTTCGTCAAAAATAACTTTTAGATAAGTACAACTTTCAAAGGATGTAAAAATCCATGTCTTTGTCGCTATATAGACCCTTTTGCTATCGTTAGGCATCATGCCTATCGAAAGGACTACCAAGTCACATACTTGATATTGATACATGGATACTATGACGGATATAATGACTCATAGTCAATTTTACAAAGTCAGGGCCCATCATTTGCTTCCTTTACAAGGTCCAGGTACTTCTGTTGTCAAAACAACACCTTACTCTTAAACCATGAGTTGGTCTAAGTACAAAGTTTTAGGACTTTTGTGGTTAAGTTCGCAAACTCATTTGAAGTATATACAACATTTGTAGTGTCTTCTACTTAGTCAAAATAGGAAACCCCAGAACAACTTCCAGTGTTGCGCTACTCTTGACATGATAACAAAGATTCTCTAATCTCGTTGAGTTTGTACGGTCCTCCCACTCACTTGTTTCGCAAGAACTACTTTCTCGAGAAATCAACCCTTTCTGACAAACAACATTTGTCTTTTTGGCTCGGTGATAGGAGAAAAACCGAATGTATTATTTAGGATAACCTTATAAACATATATTTATCCCATTTTGGTTATAAACATTTTACACATGCTATGCATACGAAAACTTAAGAAAATGACAATTCGGGTCACTACCCAAACCATATCTTATATGTTGTCAATTTCAATGGATCATGATAGTGCTCTTTTCAGTGTAAAAGCGATTGTCCATAATGTATAAACTACAAAATTATAATGGCAATTTTATTAATCTTACCATGTCCCACAAGGTTTAATTTTGTTTCTTGAATACTCCAAACTAATGTGGGGTATTCGAGAAGTATAAGTTGTAGAACAGTTCTGCAATTTCTCAGATGTTTTGCTAAACTTGTAACTCAAAATTTATCCTTTATGATCCAATCGTAAATAGTCTATTATCTTGTTACAATGATTTTTACTTCATATTAACAACCATTTGAACCAATTCAAAATGTCAAACTCCGTTCTCTTTAAATAGATATACTCACATATCTACTCAAATCATCGACGAAATTTTATGAAGGAAAATCAATCCACCATACATGACTACACATAATGGACTATATACATCAATATGTATAATCTCCACTAAATTAGTCGTCCATTCTACTTTGGCCTATGAACGGAATTTTAGTCATCTTTTGGAAGAGGTATCACAAGCGTCAATTTATTCAAAACAAAATGACTTTGGAAGTCCATCAATATGGAGTTCCTTCATGTTTTCCTTTCTGATATGAACTAAAATGGTGGTGTCATAATTTAAGTGAAACTCTTTTACGTCTTGTAACGTTTAGCATTTAGTCTTATAGATTTTTACTTTACCAACATGATTTATATTAACACTAGGAAACATGCCCGTGCGTTGCAACGGAAGCTAAAAAGACAACTTAATTATGGTTGAAAATTGGTGTGATGCAAATTTTACCAAAAGACGATCGACTGACGTAACCCTAGCCTTAGTTCACAGTTTTGTCTTAATCTTTATTTTTTTTATTTGATATACTACGCCAAGAGCCTGGTGAGTATGTGCTTAGAAACGGACGCCATAATCACAATGTCGGCCATCATGGGATGACTAATGGAATTGATCAACCAAGGCGTTCTCACGCACTGGAATTGATCAACCAGGAATAAGATCATCAATCGATTATCCTTGTCATTATGTTTCATCTTATGTGTAGCTAGCACAAAATCTGCGCACCCGTGTGCTTGCGTTATGAGCTCGTGTTCTATTTTTCTAGAAACTCTAGGACTATGTTTCGTTGATTTTGAAACAGTTGAGCTAAAATCTGTTTCAATATAGGTAAGAGGATTAAGAAAAAACCAATGTGTTAAAATAAGGTACAGCTAGTAGTTCAAAGCGAGCTTACATGGAAAAATAATAACTATTCCATGTTATAGGATGTTTTAGTAACGGTCTGTAAATTTAGTTTGTTAAGTAGCATCACGATGAAGAAATATTAGAAACCAATATGTTAGATGGAAGCCTTTGGCCTTAACAGCATAATTAATCAGAGAAGAACCTGCTATTATCCACCGAAAACTTCTACGCATTTCACTTCCGCATTGCCAGATGAATCAGTATCTGTCATACAGAGAAATCACAGTTTGCAGCATGTTTAACGGAGTAAGAAATCATATTGCTCAACTAAGCATACATCATATTCTGATTCTAGCAATGAATGACTTGGGATCATAGTTAACTTCAATGTACTCGTCAATGATCTAACTTTAGAAATGCATCCTACTCATCAATGAATTGACACCCATGTCTCGTAGAAATTCCTCATATTACAGCAGCCTGATATCATCATTGTTCCCTGTTTCAACCGCATACCATGTCATAATGTTTGTCCCAAGAACTCGTTGAAGGAGCTCTAACGCCTTGCTCCACATCCCCATCGATGCATAACCAGACACCATGTTCAAGCTAACAACATCCGTCACTGACATGTCATCAAACACCCTCTGTGCCTCCATCTCCCCGCACTTCACATACATCCCGACCAATGAATTCTATACATATATGCCCAAATCGTATATACTCCTCCGAATATGTTGGTTATTGCGTCCATCAGTGACCTCCTGGAGCTGGCAGCAAGCACGCAACATACGTTTACATACAACACCACGGTGTACTCCCATTGACGTGCGATAAATGCGTGCATAACCACGGTCTCCTCGCATTGCCCAGCGGCACCTCAGTTTACCTCCGTTGACGAGCTGCCCCTAAATCAGATTGCGAGAGATCCTCGTCCTCCTAGAGATCTGGAAGCAACCCTCCACTATGCCACCCTCGGCCTGCATCATGCAGGAGGTCGACAATGCGGCACATGGCATGGATTAGGACGACAGGACGTGCAGTAGTTGATCAACGCGGCGGTCAATGACAGACCGGTGTCAATGGTGGCACGCGGATGGATACCGGGTCGCTCCTGATGCCGAGTTTGGTCAGGGCAAGCTCCTGTCGCTTGGCAGCTCCCCTCACTTATCCCCCGCTGACCTTTTTGGTCCGCGGGATGAGCTTCCTACAGACGAGGCCATGCGGAAGTGGTAGGCAACGCGACGGGAGGGCCGACAGTGGCGACTGGTTCTTCGCCAGCCAACTTGCAACATGCCTCTCCATACATCAGTAGCAGGTGATGTACATGTTGCCGGGTACGTGGTAGGCGTGCCGACCTCGTCGACATGGTCATCGGGCTTGTTCGCGGGTGTGGGACATGCTTCTTCCCTGACCGTTCATGTGGTGCTTGCACTCCTCCACCACCCGTGGTCATTAAACTCCGATGCTCTTCGGTCCATGGAGCTAGAGCGGCGGGACCATGTAAGCGTGCCGCTCGGGGTGGAGCCCTGGTTGTGCGTCCATGGAGGAAACATTGATCTACTTCTAGGTTCGTCGACTAAGATGACTTGATCATGTATGTCCTGGGGTAGCGTCTCGGTGACAGGAAACAACGCCCTTGACCTGTGTCGTTTAATCGTTTGGCTACGGCGTTTGGAGGACCTCGATTATGAGGCAGTGGGTTCGCTGGATCTGTATTTATAGATGCATATGGAAGGAAAAAACTCAAGACTACGTTTTCCTTTCCCTTACTTTTAGGACAGCGCTGGGCGTCCCCCGGGGGATAGAAAAATTTCATCCCCCGGGTCCCCTGCTTGACACGTGTCCCGTTTTTTGCCTAAATCCCGCTTTTGCTCCCGTAGCAAAAAAAAGTCCCGCTTTTGCTCCCGTAGCAAAAAAACGTTTCACCCCCAAAAAGAACAGGAAAAGGTCGGACCTCGCCGGAGACTCGCCGGAGACCTCGCCGGAGTTACTGTAGCAATTATTTTTGCTACAGTAGCAAAAAAGTCGATTTCGCCGGAGCCGTCACCGGAGACTTTTGCTCGCCGGAGGAATAGCAGAGCAAAAAAATTATACTAAAAAAGCAAAAAAAAAACCTTATTGTAGCAAAAAAAATTATGCTATAAGAGCAAAAAATCAGACCTCGCCGGAGTTACAGTAGCAAAAAATTTATAAAAAAAAAGCAAAAGAAAAAACCTATTGTAGCAACCATTTGTACAAAAAAAATTTAGCAAAAATCTCGCATTCGCCTCTGGTAGCACCGCATCCCACCGCTGGGAGCATCTGTTCCAGCCGTCCGGAGCACCGCGCCTCGCCGATGAGAGCACCCCTCCCGTCGCCGGAGGTCTCTGCGCCCGCACGCGCCTGGAGATTGGTGCGCTCCCGCGCTCGCCGGAGGTCTCTGCTCGCTGCATGGACGGCGCCGTCGAGCGACACCGTGCGGAATACAGGAGGGCGGCCATGGCTTCTCCGCCGTGCCTTCATGTCCGGGAGGCCGCGTGGGGACCCGTTGCCCAGCGTCCACCGCCTCCTCGACACGTCCGCCGCGCAGCAGGGCGGCTCGCGGAAGCTCCGGGAGGCCATCCATGGAGCTGCCGCGCGGCCTTCCCGGCGGCCATCCATGGCGGCGCGGCTTTGACTCGGCGGAGATGGCGCAGGCGAGGGCCTTCCCTCGTGGAGCGCGGACAGGTAGGCGGAGGTGACGGCGGCGATGGGGGGTGGCCGTGCGGCGAGGAGGCGATGGGGGATGGCCGTCTACGACGCCGGCGAGGGAGCGGTTCTGGCTGTGTGCGGGGGAGCGGTTCCGGTGGGGTGAATCGCGAGTAGGAGATAAGGGACGAGTGGTTCACGAGCGCTCTCCGCACCTGGACCCACCTAGCTAGTTGACCCGGACGATGAGCCCCCGACGGATTGTTAGCGTTTTCCCAACCAGAAACGGATATGATATGATTATTATTGGTGGCAGAGTGGGTAATTTATGTCAACTTTGGGGGCAGGTTTAATAACGGACCGACCGACCAAGTAACCAACCAAGGAAGGCTTAACCCGTACCAGAGCACATGCACTTTTACTATAATAGATAACAAAAGTAACTCATCTGATAGTCGTTGCCAAACATGATAGTAGCCGAAGTACCCTATTGGAGGAGGAAATGGGAAATAGGTGAGTACCCTAGAGTATATTGGAGTAAACAAAAACAACCAGTACCAGAGCACATGCACTTTTACTACAATCGATAACAAAAGTAACTCATCTGATAGTCGTTGCCAAACATGATAGTAGCCGAAGTACCCTATTGGAGGAGGAAATGGGAAATAGGTGAGTTAGACAGGTTGATGATTTTAGGGCAAAATGTGGGTTGTGACGGAGTTTTTCATGGATTTTTCTACCGGTCCAACGCACGGGCATGTGTGCTATTATATTAAAAGATAGTTGAGGCGAACAAACTGTTATTTTTTTAATTGTGGTTTTACCCGTATCAACTAAAAATAGGCAGAAAAATATCTCACCAATATCACACGTTTGATTTCTGAATTCATAATTTCAGTACAATTTTACTCATAATAAGATTGTTATCTCCGCTCTAATATTTTAGATTCATACATGCTTGGATACTTATAATATAACTTATAGCAGTTGAGTTTATCCGGTATGTAATTGTGTGCCTTATTTGCTTAACTAAATACGGCTGATAATTTCACCGAATAATTTTTTTCTCTTCACATTTTCTGTATAATACGAAAAATGTATGCAAAGACCAAACGTTTTATGTATTAATAAAAATAAAGTAACCCGTAGCAACGCACGGGCACTTTTGCTAGCAAACAGGCCCGTGCGTTGCTACGGGTTACGCCAACGGGCAGAGACATGAGTCCGACCAAGAGCAAGCCACCATTTATGCTGGCGTCGTTAGATTTGTGTTGCTTTCGTTAGATTTATGCTATCACCATTCTCCTTCCGCTGCTCCGGCGCCATCCTCTTGTCCTACTATGATGTCGTGAAGTTGGAAGCAACTTATGAATCCCCGTATCCTTGACGTGCTTGCCCCTTCCTATGATGCCCTTGTTCTGGCATCCCTGCATTGTGCTACTCCCCCGCTCTTTCGTCATATATCTTTGTTCATGAGACATATCGGTACAAATACTCTAGGACTAAGAAAGAAAATAGAGAGGAAGAAATTAGATCTTCTCACATGAAACATGCTAAAAAAGATCTCCCTTAGCTAATACTAATGGGGTCTCTGCACTTCCGGAAAAGTAACTCACAACACTATTACATAATTCTTATGGTGTTGAGGTCAATGTACCACCTGCGCTGCTCCTGCTTGGTCTTGGACAGGGTTGACTGGACAGGGAAGAGGAAACTGGCAGGACTAACGGGGAAGAAGAAATGCGGCGAGAAACGCCCTTCGAGGTCAATGGGATTGAAGCGAAAACTGAACTCTTTTTCCCCTTTGCTACAGTAGAATAGGCGGATAAGGAGGCGACTGAGGGGCGGCCGTTTCTGCGCCCGACCCGATCCCGGACCTTCGTCGCCGGCGACGCCGGATGAGGAGGGGATGGGTGAGGTGCTCGGTGTGCTCTGTATAGTAGGTGTAGAATCGAGTTTTTCGCTTTCCTGTTTTAGTTGTTGGATTTCTCGTCTGCTGTTCGGCGTCATGCCGTGGAGGAGTGGCTGGCCAGTGCTTCCGGGCGGTTCTGGCTCGCCGGCGATGTTGCTTCCTCCCGCCGTGGAGCTCTTGAGGATGGAGCCGAAGGCGGCGGAGGGAGTCCCAAGCGTTCCTCCTTCCAATAAGCTCGATGCGGGCGGTTCCCTTCCGGGCTCCCCTGTTGGCTTCCTGGATTGGGCGTTGGTCAGCTCGTCGCCTGCTTCGCTTCGCCGTCGTGGTGATGGATCAGCGGGGTGTGTGCGAGTGGATTCGCTGCTCAGGTTGCAGGTTCCGGTTCCTGATAGTCTCAAATCTTCCCTGGCTAATTATCTGGTATCCACCGGTGCTATTGCCTCTTTATTTGTGGATTTGGAGGAAGATGTTGGGCAGATGGAGGTGTCCAAGACAGGGATCTGTGCGGCTGTTCTTCCACTGATTGAGGTGATCTACTATATGGGAGGTACTGGCCACAGCACAAAGAGCATCTCCATAGGTTTCCACTGGATGCATATTCATCTATCAAACTATTGCTGGTGGCATCCAATTTCATCCTGTGGCCTTCATGTTAGTGTGCCTACATGCCATACGTCTATTTTCCTGTCATCTAATGGGTATGTCAATTATGCCTCTTTGCTATTCGGGACAAGCCGGAGATGGGTGAGATCATCTCTGCAGCGGTTTCTCAGATTCAATAGCGAAGATCCACCTGACCTGAGCTCGGTGAAGCTTCCTCCACATCTACAGCTCAGGTTCATACCTCGTAATCTTGTGCCAATTCAATTGCTGGTTGAGCCGCTGGCTCTATGGTTGGTCAGGGTTCTTGAGGCCATCGAAAAGTACGACTGCAGGTTTCGCGAGTCCGAGTTCTCGACGGACCCCCTGATAGGCTCCTGTTGTGCTTTTCGGCATAATTGTCATGTTTTCCCTTTAGATCATCCGAGATGTATTTGTGATGTCTCTTTTTATCAGGATGTTTACTGTAATCACAAAGCTGTACTCTGCTCGTATCAATGGAAGTGATTGCATGCCCTTAGGGGCAACCTTTGTTAAAAAAAAAACGCCCTTCGAGAACTATAGTGGAAGACGACAGATGCAGCGCGAGCTATCAATCACCTAATCGAAGCATTTTTCTCGGGCCAGTGCAAAAAACTTTCTTTTTTCGGAAATTGTTGGCAGGACACAGTGACTACCTTTGATGACTGGAGTGCATCTTTGTGGCTGCCGCTAGCTCATTGCAACAGGAAATAAGCTTCAAGTATTTTGCAAATTGTTGTGCGTACGACAAATATGTCCGACGTCCATCCGACGCTCCCCTTGGCCCGTGAGATGCTGCAACAGCGAAGAAACCGACGGACTGATTCCAGCGTCGGACAAGTATCGTACAGATTTTGTCGGACGTGTAGCAGCTCTAAGTATTTTTAACAACGTGTTCTCATGGGGCAGCAGCATAGTGCAGGAAAAAAATCTCCCGACCGGGGACACATTAGAAGCCACCATCTCACAGTCACAGTACCCAGCCTCTCACTCTAGATATTTCTATTCTTCATTTATGCCTCATCTGCACAGTTCGTCTTATTTCATAGAACATGTCCCAAGTTCCTCGTCCTCTCTCAAATTTTCTTCCAAAATCGACAGGAAATTAGGGAAATCTTCAAATTCGAACACCAAATCCACCAATCCATCTATTTCCTCACGAGTTTTTATTTATATTTTTGTTGTATGTGGGGTTTGAAATCCATGAAGGAACAGGACGACATGTACCATGAAGTAGAAGACAGTTTGAGATTCCATGGAGGAGCAAGATGACTTCTTCGGGTCTGAACACCTTCCCTGTCATTTTCGGCCTCCAGCAGCAAGGCACGCCTTCTTCCAGTCTGAATATCACCTGTCGCCGCGCACCTGTGCTCTCCTGCGCCCAGGCTTCCAACAGGGAAAGGGGGACCGCCAGTGCCACCACCCTGGCTCCATACCCTCCACTTATTGCATGTCCTCATCCTCTGCAATCGAGCTCACCACAACTATCCCTACAAGCGCTCGTTAGCGAGGAGAGGCCGGATTCAGCAGCCACCTCCTTGAGGATGAGAACGTCGGTGAGTACAAAGTAGATCTGATTAGGTTGGAGCTCCTGGTCGTCGGTCACCTCCCCAACGGACCTCACGAAGCCCATCACATTTGCAAAGTTTCCTTGACACCGCTCCGATATCTCTAGGAGGTGCCGGCCGGCCATGGAGGCGGGACGCACCATGGATTTTTCCTGCCGAACAGGGATGGTGTGCTAGGTCGTGGGGAAGAGACGCTAAGTTTTTTTATCCAGGAACCGTTTTGTGGCAAAAGGGTGGTAGTATGTAGTTTGGTGGGAGGGTAAAATCGTCTTTTTATGTTGGACGAAAATTTTGGCAGAAACCTTAATGCCTTTATTATTAGGTAGAGATATCCATCAATTATGGAATATGGTCATAGTTTGAACAATCTCATTTGTTCTCACAAAAGACTAGAACAAAATAACAACTTATTAAGTTCTTAAAATAAATCTTGAATGTTTGGCTCGATACGACAATGAATACAATAACACTTTATTTATGTTATTGTCATAATCGATTCCACATCTATTACTAGTTCCTTTTAGGACCTTGTATTTCTTGCATTGTGTTGCTTTGTATGACAACTCATACCAACCAATGTGGTATCAAAATACCCAAAAAATACTTTGTTAACTAGTAATACATCTATAACATGTATATGAAGCATATACTCCTGAGCTGGACTTTTCCAGTTATCTTCTTTTTCTGCCATATATCTTTTTGTAATTCTATTTTCAATATTCCCTTTCCTTTATAGAAGAATCATTCAACATCAAACAATGATAGTCGTACTAGCTCATTTTCTTTGCCGTGTTAGTCATATACTATCACCCATTGAGTCATACTTTGAGTTTGATTGTTCTACTAATATCACCATATTAATAGTATTTCTTCTAGATTACCTCTATCCTTAGCAATCTCCAAGTAAGGTAAACGACTTTAACCATACTTTTAATCCATTCCATCATAACAATTTTATGATTAAGCTACTATAGCTCGAAGGAAGGAATTTAGAGGATAGTTTTTAGCGCCCAATTTCTTGGAATATTCAAACGCCTAGTGTTTTCAATCATTGCATATATTCAAATAATATAAGCATACATTGTCACGCTAAATTATACTAAGTCATGTTCCTACAAACAAGTTTCTAGATATCAATATATATTTCACTTGATTGTTTCTGAAAAAAACTCTTTTCAGATCCAAAATCACCTTGATCAACAAAGCATTCTTTTGAAGATAAAATAATACGGAAGCAACTATGACTCTGGATTCTAAGTAGGAATTATTTGCTCTCTAGATGAATCAATTATTAACCATATGGAGCTAGGTAGGAAATACCAAAAATCTACAATAGGACTCAATTTTAAATTTCACTAATATGGTACCAATCTTAAATGATTTTTACCAGATCATAATAGTTATATCTCAATTAACAATCTAAGTGTAAGGCAGTTATGTGGATGCCAGTGAATACTACAAATTGTGCAAATTCACTTTGATTGGTTGTTCATGATAACAACTCCCACTCAAAAAGAACATCCCCCTTAGTCATCTTTAGTGATTACATGAACCAAATTCACTACACCAAAACCAATCATCACGTGAGATGATGTAGCTTCAAAGGCGAACATCGACATGTTCATCATATCATCCATATGACTCATGCTTTACCTTTCGGTTACGTGTTCCGAGGCCATGTATGTACATGCTAGGCTCGCCAAGTAGAACCGTAGTATTGCGTATGTTTCAAGGCCATGTCTGTACATGCTAGGCTTGAAAACACCCGTTGTATGCGAACGTTGAGTCTGTCACACCCGATCATCACGTGGTGTCTCGAAACGGAGAACTTTCTTAACGGTGCATACTTAAAGAAGAACACATTATTATCTTGATATTAAGTGAGAGGGATCATCTTATAATGCAACCGTCTCTATCTAAGCAAAACAGGATGCATAAAAGGATTAACATCACAGACATCACATGTAAGGATAACGTGATATGATATGGTCCTTCTTGCACTTGATCTTCATCATGTGCATCATGGTATGATCTCCATCATTACACCAGCGTGGAACCAAGTACCATGGCACCCCAATCTTTATTGTCCATCAATAATAAGAAAACCATATGGATACCTTCTGGTATATCAATAATTTACAAAATAGATCATCTCATAATCAAATTTGTAATATTGAACATATCACATCACATGCCCAGCAAAAACTAGTTAGACGCCTCTAATTTATTTTTGCATATTTTACGTGGCTTAGGGATTTCGAGGATAGACCGTTCATACCTACGAACATCAACCACAACGTTGATAAACACATTTTTAACAACCCTTTGTAGATTAGATCTTAACTATAGTTGGAGAAACAGACACCCCCTCAGCCACAAGTGAGATAATTCTCGCATACATAGTACACGTAAACTTAGTCTAGGGCAGCTTCATCCAACTATGCCACTAAGATCATAAAATACTCAAGGAGGCAATAACATGATCATCAACGCCCACATACACATATGTGTTCTACCCGTACAAAACATCTACGCATAGATCCGGCTCTGATACTGCTGAAGGGGTCGTTGCATAGAAAACAAAAGTTTTCCTACGCGAGAGACACCCAAAAGGCCAAGATCTAATCTAGGAGACGAAGCGCAACGGTCAAAGAGAGGCTTAAGGAGAACACATACCCTCGAAGACGCAAAGTGTTACGATATCAAATCTCGTTGTTGGCGTAGTCGTACTCACACCGATCCCGATAGCGAGAAGATGTGCACCGCAATCCGGCGGTTCCTCCATGATCGTTCACACATACGGTTGATGACGACCTCCGTTCCCTCGATCCAGCGGGGAGGCGGAAGTAGAGGATCTCTCGGAACTCCAGCAGCATGACGGCGTGGTGGTGGTGGTGAAGAATCCCACGGCCAGGGCTTCGCCAAGCCGAAGACCATGGAATGGAGCAACCGGTGGAGAGGAATTGAGGTGGGCAAGTGTGTGGAGGAGGGAGAGCTCTCACCCTCCTTTTATAGGGGAAGGGGAAGCAGCCAAGGGGTGGGTGCGGCCAGCCCATGGTGGTGCCCCCACCTCTTCCCTCATCATGTGAGTGGACACTCCACTCACACCCACTCATTTTCCCATTATATCCCACTTGGAAAATCCAAATGTGTTCGTTTAATAAATAAATAAAACATTTTTATTTCTTTATTTATATTTGTTAATTCCATTAAAAAACATTTGCATAGAGCACCTCGAATCATTTGTTAATTCTATTAACAACCATTCGATGAAAAACCCCTTGACCTATTTCAATTTTCCCCGAAACAATTTCAGTGCTGCCCAAAATATTCTTCGATATTCCGTATCCTCTCAAACGCGTCATCGAACCTTAAGTGTGTCACCCTACTGTTCGCGAATAAGATAGACATGATCAAGAATCCTCTACGATCAATAATCAACAACGAGATCTGGAGATCCGTGATGACTCCTATATATTCAACGATGACTCTCGTGATCGTGTGAACCATCAACGCCGTGAACTATTCCCTTTGTCTCGCGATATTTTACTTGCTCGAGATTCGATCATTGCTATCAACCATACCTTGTTCAATCTTGTTAACAACAAGTACTCTTTTCTCGTTCCCATGATATAACATCCTTGTGATCATATCACGTGCTTGCAAGCGGTGTCGATGTGATATCACCGAGAGGGCCAGAGTATATGTCTCCGTCATTTTGGATGGACAAATCCCACTCTTGATCCATGATCCTCAATTAATACTTTCCGAATACCTAACGGCACCTTTATAGTCACCCTTTTACGGTGTGACGTTTTATGCCATCAAAGAACCCTTCCGGTATCATTCATTGACATGATCTCATGGTCTAAGGAATAAGTTACTTCGTATGTTTGATATAACAATGTAAACTTAATGACTTGATCGCATTGCTATATTCACTTTGGGTATATGTTCATCACATCATTCTCCTAATGAAATGACCCTGTTATTAACAACATCCAATGTTCATGATCAGGAAACCTTGATCATCTATTAATCAACGAGCTAATTAAAAGAGAGGCTTTACTAGGAACCATTATTTGTTTATTAAACACACATGTATCAATGTTTCCGGTTAATACAATTCTAGCATGATAAATAAACATTCATCATCAACAAGGAATAAGATAATAACCATTTTATTATTGCCTCTCGGGCATATTCCCTTCAGAAGATTGAGACGAGATCTTTCAGAAGCAAGAATTCAACCTAATGGCAAGACCCGTTCCACCTATAATTATGCTAGATCTTCTTGTCAAGCCCAGGCTAAACCCTCACAACTTAGTTAATCAATACAGAGCCCATATGACTAAAGGCTGCACTGAAAGCAATCTAAACTTGGGGAACATCATAATCACTTTGTTCCTGGGTGGCATTCCTTCAAGTGAACTCTCGTCGGGGAGACACTCAACTATCAACAGCCAAACAACCAATCCACCCAGGTGGTTCATTGAAGTTGTTACTTAGAATTTTTTCACAACATCAAGTAAAACAAATTTTGTAGCAAGCCTAAGCATCAACTAAGAAACAAGGCTTCAAAATAACAAGGTATAAGGATGGCTACACATGACTAGGATATAACATAGCATAATATAACTTAGTAAAAATTTCCTATCATGCATACTACTCAAAAATCAACTAATGCATATAGAAAATAATGGGTAGTTGATGGTGTGTTACTTGCCTTGTTGAAGTTGGTGAAAAATTTACACTCTCTTCACAAAAGATCGTTTCTCTCCGTACAATCTATTAATTGAAAACACAATAAGAAAATAAACAAGCATACTAGCAAGCAACAAACAAGTGAAAAGAACATTCAAAGCAATAACATAGCCAAAGGATTTCAACTTAGTTGTCTAGGACAAGGTCAAGGTTTGGTTTTGAAAAGATTCATTCTCTAATGGTTCAATACATTGTTAAGGGGTTTCCAAGGGTTTACTTGGGATGGACTAGGTTGAGTTTGTAGTGATCAAACTTTATTATAACCATACTTGTCGAGGAAGTTCCAAGAGTTCACTAAGGATGTCTAGGTTGAGTTTGTAGTTATCAAACTTTATTGGAAACATATTTATCTAAAAAGTTCCAATATTTCACTAAGGTGATCTCACTATTTCAACAAAAGAAAGACATAACAATGTGGAACTCTTAGTTATTTTCCTCAAGACATTTGAGTGATATAAGTTAGTCTTTCCATTTTGGGTTAGGGTAGGTATAGGCTCAACTAACTTCATAAAAATGGACATAACAAGTTAAAGTCTTCAGATTTTCCATTTGGATCAATGGTTGGACAAAAACAACTTGCTATTCTTCCACTTGTGTGGATTGCTCCAAGTCTTTGTATGCTTGTGTTATTGGAGGTCATCTTCATGCTTCTACTGTAGTTGCGTCCTTGTTGTGAAGCTTCTCTTGAACTGGATAAATCTTCATGGTCTTCACTTCACTATTTGGTTTAGGTATGGGATGGGCACAAATTCCACTAAGTCAATTAGAAAGAAAGTAAGAAGAAAGATAGAAAGAGAAAGGGAGACGTTTTCTTCTGGATTTCTTCACACTTGTACTTCTTTGAGTTGCTTCTAGTTTTTGTGAAGTCCAATTCCGTTACTTCAAATTCTTCAATGATCTTCTTTGTAGCTCTTCATGTTGTCACCAAGTTGAAGATGGAGTTCCTTCTTGTGGTTAAGTCTTGACTTCTATTTTGTAATCTTGATAGATTCTTGAAGCAAGAATAGGGGAATGGAGAAGTAGATGGAAAAGTAAAGTTCACTACTTGGTACTATATGTGATTGACACATTCTAAGGACTTGGTCTTGGATCCAAATAGCGATAACATCAAAGAATAGATTATGGAGACAATTTCTAAGACATGGTGGAAATGGATGTATCACTATGCTGGGTTTTTGGTCAAAAACACATGGACACGGTGCAAAGGTGTCCAAAGTGGTTAGGCACTAATGTCTCTGGTTCAAGGTTACCAAATGGAGCAATTTTGCAAAAGGAACTATATTGAAATTATTTATAACATTAAATATATGTCAAAATTACTCAAATATACCACTTAATTCTAAATTCAAGTTTAAATTAGTCAAAAATTATTTTGAGGCAGAGGGTATGAAAGTACACATCCTAAGGTTTCCAAATATATTTTATTTGCAATTTTTTGGTTTGTAGAATTTGAATTATAGCAAAATTCATCAAACAAGCTTATTTGAAATTGAACAATTTATAAATGATCAATTTTAAATTTGGCATGTGCCAAAAGTTTCTACATGTTGTGATGATTACAAAAAGTCCAAGTTTGTTAAATTTGTGCTTATGGATCAAAAGATATGAAAGTTATAATTTGCAGGGGCTATTCTTCAATTCTGTCAAATGATTTTATTCGGGAGAAAATATACAGAAAAGGTTGGCCATGTGGCTCTCTATGATTGGATGGGCATGCTGACTTTGTGCTGACACAACGCTGACTGGGCTGTGCTGATGTGGCAACTACTTAAATCTGAACCGTCAGATCTAGATCTGAAGGTGGCGTACCCCTTCGGTTAAGATCTAATATTAACCGTTGATGGGATCCAACGGACCAGGAGAGATGGGAGGGGCTTATCAGAGGGTTCTCGCCGGAAATGGCGAGGCAGTGGCCAGAGACGCAGATGCGACACCGTGGCGGCGCTCCGGTGTGTCCTGGGGCTTGGGGAAGGCTTGACGCGGCTCGGAACGACATGGCGAAGAAGATTACGGCAATGGCGCTCTCCCTCGCTTCCGGGAGCGGCTGCGAGGCGCAGACGAAAGTCTCCGAGCTCCGGTGGCGCACGATTGAAGATGGCGCGGTCGTTCTCTGCGAGGAAAAATTCAAGCCTGGTGTTTAGGAGATGCGCACGGTCATGATGAAACAATGGAGGCTGGCCTTGAGCTCTGATGCTTGCTCACCTGGCCGGGAAAGGCGAAAGACGGCTTGGACGGGCGGAGCTCCGATGAACAATTGAGGTGGCCTCGGGTCACGATCCGAAGAAGACCGAGACGGGAAATGGAGAGGGATGTTGGGGCTATAAAGTGGTGTGCTCGGGGTGCCGTTTAATGGCCTTAAACTCCCGAAATCGCTCGACAAAAATTAAGGCCGAAACGGACGCGATTTTCCTTCCTTGAGGAAGATGACCGTGACGTCATTGTCTACGTCATCATGGGCCCGTTTGTCAGCCGTAGGAAGAGAGGTGGGCTGCTGTGTGTTTAGTGTGTCGGGCTTGGTAGTGGGCTCTGGGCCTTGCGCATCGCTCGTGGGCGAGAGAGAGGGGGTTTCTGGGCTAGGCTTGCCTTATCTCTCAGTTTTTTTTAATATGTTTTCTTTTCCCTTTTCTTTTCCTGATTTAATCAAATAACCATATCTTTTGTTTTATAATCTCAAATGACACAAAATAAATTTCTAAAATCTTTAAATTTCCATATCTTTCAAACCATAACATTTTTTTCTAAACTTTTCAACATATTTTTATTTTTAATTTTGGAAATTTGATTAATTCCCTAATAGTTACTTAATGCGATTTTTAATTTAGAAAATTATAAAATATAGTTATTGGTCAAATAAAATTTCAGTGACATTCTAAAAGTTGAAAACATATTTTTGAAAATCATTTCATCTTGTTTTCACAATTTTATATTTTGAAATAGGGGTACACCCTAATAGCAATTATGTTATTTTTATAATAGAGACAAATTATAGTGAGTAATTAGGAAGATTGGAAATTGATACTTAACCATTTGAAAACAGGTTTATTACAAGTCCTTTTCTCAAAAGGGAATTTGTGAAAGTCCTTTTCTTACTCGATTTATTAATTGAAAAGTGATATAGTTGAATTTGTGTTTGTATATTTCCTATAACTAAATAGTTGGAGAAATAAATATTATCAATTACAAGGGGTTTAAGAAAAATTTGTAAAACATAAAAATAGTAAAACAATTTTACATTATTAAGGTTTGATAAGACAATAATGTGGTCACAAAACTATTTTCAAGTTTCATTAAAATATTAAAGATGGTGAAAAAAAACTTAGGGTTTTGGAAAACACTAGAAAAATTGGATTATAAAATCCAGTAGCATTTGGAAAGCAAATAATGTTTACTTTGTGTTTGAGTTTCATTTGGTTTTTGATGGCTTGCATTAATAGAGAACAAAAGGTTTCAAATTTTTGTGATTTTTGCATTTTCCAAAAAGCAGTGATGTTACAGAC
The DNA here is from genome assembly GCA_028641055.1 of Alopecurus myosuroides. Lineage (NCBI taxonomy): Eukaryota > Viridiplantae > Streptophyta > Magnoliopsida > Poales > Poaceae > Alopecurus > Alopecurus myosuroides. The sequence continues at coordinate 255,027,703 of CM054058.1, forward strand.
TACCACCCTTAAATGAAATCTCGTCCCGAGATTTGGAGAGGCTAGAAAGAAAGATTAGGTTTGGCTAACTGGGTTCCAAAACAACTGGGTGGGCTACCACCCTTAAAAGAAACTTTTGTGGGTAGTATAAAACTTTTTTCTAACTGGTTGCTGGTTTTACTATATCTTCGGCTGGATTCATACTTCATCTTCCATAGCATATTTCAACACCTTGGTATTTGGGTTCTTGAATCAATGTGTACAACCTTTAGAGTTCTATGTGTCCATATCCACTTCCAATAGGAAGTTTCTATTCACATAGCTTGGAGTGTGTGGTTTAACTCAAGATGGCTTGAGTAGAACATTCCCCCAGGGTAGAATTACAAACCAACATAATTCTGTTGAACTACCTTTGACACTGGGGTGTCACTCTTTGGGTTAATCAAAAGTCTTTGGATCACTCTCAACTTGGTATTTTGATGTCGTTGGAAATCTTCCATCTTGTTGTTGTCATCCTTGAAAGCAAGCACCAACCTATTTCTAACGAAACTCTCATGGTAGGCAATATCTTCCATTGCTTGATACCTCCAAGGTTGGCTTGATCCTCACTGAAAATTGTACGTTTTCAGTAACACTAACATAGGGTCATTATTGTATTCAACCATTCTATGGTTTAGGTTTAACATCGTCGTCTCTCTAATAGGTATGTCACTCCGATTTAACATTCCTCATAGCAAAAGTAAATAATGTGAGTAGTCACCATGGGGGGCCAATCCATGTTGCACTCAATCATTACCTTGTACTTGGATCGGTAAATCTTGTTTAATAACACTAGGTCATCTCACTTGTCTAACATAAAGTTTCCAATCTGAAAGACAAACCTGAGCTAAACTATAGGCTCTTACACTAGTGGGGTTGCGTAAACTCTTATACCTTGGTAACTGAGTTGTTGTAGTTTCTTCATCTATTCTTCTCCTAGTGTAGGGAAAAGCTTCAAACTCTTCATAGCTCATGTAACTTTGAGTTCACTTGTTTATCTTCCCTTGTTGATTGGCTTGCTGCTCCTTATGATGTAGTTTACGTAGATCATGGATGTGATTGTTCCTTCACATAAAAGGATCTTGAAATCTGTGACATTCCTCAATTATATGGCTTGTGTCTCTATAGAGAACTGGTCATGACATTCTTGGGTGAAAGGTTTTGTTGTTGCACTTCATACTCTAGTTCACTAGGGTTGTTGAATGTGTATGGGATTTGGTTTGGCTTAGCATGGATGTAACATCCCATTTTCTGCTAACAAAGTGTGTGGTGTTGTGTTCATCTCATACATGCATGAAAACAAAAATTTAAATCATGTTTTAACCAATTTAAATTTTGAATTTAAATGGTTTCAGAAAATCCCACAAAAAGCACTTATTTTGGGTTCCAAAATTTTGTATTGAAAATAATTCAAATGCACCAACCCAAGTTATGGTTTTGTTGGAAATTTCATGAGCTTTTCAAAAACTATTTTTGCCAAATTTTTAGTTTGCAAAAAGGCCCTCAAACTCTCAAGTTCTGTTGCTGTTTTGGGCAGACAAGGACCTCCTCACAATTTTCAGAAGTTCCAGGGGTTCTGTGCAAATATGTCTTCTTCTTCCTTTGCCAGTAGGAGCATGTGCGTGTCCGCCGCCTCTCCACGTACTGCTTGCGCCCCCTCTCGCGTGGATAAGACCGTGGTGAAGGCCACACTCTCATCTCTCTCCCTGTGTCCCTCACCCCTGCCCTCTCCTTCTCTGCTGCGAGGATGAACCAAACCCTAGCTCTCTGTGCCGTCCGGCCGCCGTCGACTGCCGCCTCTACGGCCGCCCCCGGGCTAATTGACGCCGCAGGAAGCTCCACCTCGTCTCTCTCTATCTCCCTGTGAAAGCAATCGGTCGAGGAAGACCGGAATCCCTGCCGCCGTGCGCTTCTTCCCCGTCACCGGCCGTCGGCCTCCGCCACTCGCCGCCGTCGAATTCGACCTCGCCGCATCTCCCCGGCCACTCCACGAGCTCTACCGCGACATGGTGAGCCTCCCCATGCCCTCCATATCCCTGCTCTCCCTCTGGTTCATCTGGGCGCCTTGCTCTGGCGTCCGCCGCCGCGGGAGGTTGTCGCCGGCGGTCTCCGGTGACCGTTTGGCCATTCCGCTGCCTCCCGTACGTTTGCCTTCACCTCCTCTAGCTCTTGGAGCAGTCCATTCGATGAAATTCTCGATCGATTGTTCAATTGCATGCTCACAGAGAGGATTCATCCCGTGTGATGTCACAATGACCTCACGATGACGTCATAACTCCCCATTTTGGTAATTTCAGGAATTTCAGAAAAGGAAATAAAGTTGGATAATTAATAATTTCTGTTTTATAAATCAGAAAAATGTGTTCAATATACCAAATTGTTCAGAAAAATATAATTTCTTTGTTTATGTAATTTTCATACATGTTTGACAAAGTTGAATTTTGGACATTATTTGAATTTGTTTAATTCATTTAAAAATGGAAAAATAAGTTTTTATCCAATAAAATTAGAAAATTAAAAGTTATATACCAATTTGCTCAAAATGACATTTGCAACCTATTCATGATGTTTTCAAACCCATTTGAGTAATAAAAATTGTACTCACTTCTAAGATCGCCCGAAACCCCCTCCGGGGTCTATTTCGGGTTAATTTCAGTAAAATTGCATATCTGTCATACGAACCCTAGCAACCCAACGATCATGTCTAGGGCTTTATTTCAATGCATTAACTTGCTCATGCATACATATTGCGCATTGCATCGATGCCATGTTTGATTGGTGTTCTTCTTTGTTTCGGTGTTGTTTCCCCCTCGGTAGAACGTGACTCCGAAGAGAAGGTCAACAACTCCATGGCGAATACTTGATCCTAACCGACAAGTCAAGCACTTATTCCCGAAGACTTTCTATGGTTTTCTTGAAGCAAGGCAAGCATAACCTCTTATCTGCCCATATATGATTTCGAAAGACTTTTCGTTCTCGTACAAATGCATTCGATTCCAATGTATCTTGAGTCAATAGATAGAGTTATCCTATTTATCTGCATAACCCAGATATCATGATTCAATGCTCCTAGCAGACATAGGATTTGTTTGTGTGTATCGCCAGAGCCTCAAATATGCCATGCTTAGTCATACATGTCTTTTGATCTCTGCTCCATCCGGTTGATGAATCAGAGTTGCGAATGAATCTAGTATGGTAGGATGCTGTGGAAATTTAAGAGAATTTGTTTAACATGATTTAAAGGTGTGGATGACGAGACCACAGAGGGTCTGTGGTGGTTGTCTCGTTCATGCCCCTAGGAGCGAGTTCTCGTCTTCGAGCCAAGACTGAGCGTGCATCCACACGGGGCTTAGATTCCCCTCGATCTCAACTTGCCTAGTTTGTTCCATGAGTTGCCTAGTTCGGGCTTTCCATTTGGATTTGCGGGGATATCAAAACACTTTCAAAACTAGGATGTGGGGATGTATCGGCGCTCTGCGGGTAGGTAACCGTCGAGCATCGCGCACAACGATAGAGACCCGGCAGGAGATGGCCACTCCCTATTGGCGGTCCATCTCTACTCGGAGCGACTCATGGAATAGGCGAAGTAAGGGAAAGGTCGTGGTCAACCACCCTCTGCCGGCACTTCCCGGACTAGTGCTAACCCGGTGGCACTAAGAGTCGGTTGATACGTGTGGTTAAAGTTGTACACCCCTGCAGGGTTAAATCTTTTCGAAAAGCCGTGTCCGCGGTTAAGGACGACTTGGTGACGGATTCTGTGATCATAGACAACTTAAACGGAATGATTAAAACTTGCTGATAATGAATGAAGGATGCCTCCTCGGATATGCCGAGAGGGGTTACCTTGTAGCATGAGTTACCGGAACAATTGGAGGAGGTGATCTTTGAAGCACGAGGTGCTGATATGATATTGGTGGATTAAAAAGATAATGATTTCAGTAGTTGAGTAGCTTTCTCATCTGTTTTCAAAATACTCCATGAGACGTGCTGCTCCTTCCTCAATTTGTAAAAACAAAGATGGCTTTACGCAAATAACCTTCATAACTCTTTCTAGAAGAAGCAGATATATAATAGGTTAACTAAGTCTTGTTGAGTACCTCCCGTACTCATGTTTGCTTCAATTTGGTTCAGGTGGAGTTCCCCAGTTCGGTGGTGTTTCGACGTGGACATCGACGAGTAGTTCGGGGTTCCCAGGTAGCAGCCTGGAATCTATGGGCTGGGACGTCGCCTTATGTTGCGGCCTCTTAGGCCTTTTTGGTTCTTGTTGTCTAGCAACATAATTTGCCTTCCGTTGTCTGATGTAATGTTGGGTCGTGTGACCTCTGCTTGTAAGCTATACTCTAGTAACACCTGTTTAATAAAGCTTCATGTTTAGAGTACTGCTTTGATCGGTTGTTGGTTTCGAGCTCATTGTTATACAGTTTTGGCTATGCCTGCATAGTTGCCGCAGTCGTGGGGTTGTGGAGCCGATGATCCATGTCCGAGCCCGCCTGTCGATTTGATCGGCCTGGGGCGAGGTAACCCCAGTAACCCTCGATTGTTGTTGCACTTTATGGGCACATAGCATCTCTGTATAGCTTTGGTCCCGTTCCTTCAGTTTCATCCGACTCGTGGACGCTTGGGTATGCATAGTTGGTTATGACTAGCATGGGTACAAGGAGTAGTAGACCGGGGATCCGGACTACGTGCCGATGAATCCGGTCTGCCTGCCGTTGTTTGTTGCGGCCGGGGCTGGTAACCTTGAAACCCTTGTGAGTCCATGGCTAGGAGCACATAACAGTATGTATATCTCTGGGTCCGGGGTCGTGACAAGTCATGGTATCAGAGCAGGACTGCCTGTAGGAAAACCTTACTGCTTGGTCGATGTTGAGTCTAGAGTTTATGAAAAGTATTTGAAAACTCCAAATGGATTGTGAAAACCTTCTTAGGATTCTTTTTACTCCTTATCTGGTATCGCTCCAACTCTGGGTCATCTTACCTGTTTTGATTTGAAAAGGTTCTGGTTATTCAAAACCTAGGTGCCTTCTCTGGCAAGACGTTTTCTACCCAAGTTGACCTAGAGTTCAGTTTCTGGAGTCGTGTGTGTTCCATATCCGTTACCTCTTAAACTGGGAGATTCCCTTTCCATTCTAATCTCTCAGAGTTATGTGGGTTCCACATACTCCTGTTCTAAAGTCTCAAAACCCTGAACGTCGAGATTTCCTTTTCATCTCGAATGTATCCGCTATCCTCTGCTCAAGTTCTTCCGGAGCTAAGTTTGTCCTCTTGGAAAGATACTCCGTGATTGCTATCCGTAGTTTCCTTCAAGGCACTAAGATAGTAGTTATTCCTTTCCCTTGGTTTCTAACCTTGGAATGGAACCGAAGGTCCCGGAATATGCTGAGTTGTGGTGAGCTGGGTCGTGTGGTTTCTTAACCATGTTATGCTCACTCTATCAGTACAGGATGCTGACCTTTAACCCAAGTTCTGTTTCCTTGGATCCTGAAAAATCTGATCTACCTCGGGATGGCTAGGTAATCTCAGATCCAATAGCCGTAGGCTTTCTCTTGGAATCGAAAAGAATCACGACAAGAATGCTCTTTATGATTCTCATACCTTTGTTCTTGACTCTGCTATACCTCTCCTTTAGCATGGGTTTTACAAAAGGGTATCACCTGTGCATTCCCCATGATCTCTAGATTCACCGGAGCATGTTCCTATTTTCCAGTTGCTCTCAAATCTCCACTCGTTGTTTAGAATACAAGTTGCATATGTGTGTTGGATTCTTCCAGTGCATTTGCTCTTGTTTTCCGTCAGAACGTTCCACCTTGGAATGTTAGGAGAAACAAACTCCAGTACCCCGTTCATCTCTAGAACCAGGTCAAAGTTTTGTAATCGACAGAATAAAGAAGTTTCATTAGCTTCTGTTCTGTTCTACCTTCGGGTATCACACTCCTTTATATCAAGAGGTCGTGTTAAGTTTCATGGCCTTGTTGATGAAGTGATGCTCTTACACATCTTTAACCACCTTCACCCCAAGCTGGAATGCTCAAGAATGTTGGGTGTGCATTGAGGTGTGCATCAGATGTTCCTAGCAATTTCCATTGCTTCGAAAGATCTAAGAAACATCTGTATCCTTCTTAGCACTACTAGTCACCCAGCCTCTTTTTTTGAAGTTGGTCGTGTTACCAAATCCGTCCATTCCGGTGAATATCCTCGGTCAGAGAGTTAGGTTAATGCCAAAGCTCTCCAGACCACATCAGTTGCTTTGAAAAGCAAACCTCCTTTCGAACTCCAAGACATACCGGTAGGTTGTGATATTCTGGTTGTCTTTCTAGAAGTATCACCAGGTTGTTACCTGACCGTGATGTCTAAACGAGGGGTAGTTTGAACTACTCTTTTCTCCAAGAAACTCCGCTGGACACCCTGGACTAGTAGATTGAGATTAAACAACAACTTGGAGAGTTGAAAGACAGTGGCTCCGCCTAACTTGATCCTTTGTTAAGGGATATCTAGTTTTCCTCGTGTTGAAGCTAAATAGTATCTCCTCCGTGGACATGCTATCATTCCAACCTTGGTTTGATTTGGGCTATCGTCAGATCAAGCTCAGATTCAAGGACTATCTTAACGGTGTTTTCACTCATGATGTTCCGCCGAGTACACCTTCATGTCCTCCGGTCTGACCAATATTTTGCCTTGCTCATGTACTATATGAATCCCTCTTTTCTTGGAGTGTTATGATAGTCGTGTTGTCGAGCCCATCGATGACATTCCTATTTTCTCAAGTTGCAAGAGGTTCATGTTAAACAAATGGCAACAATGTTGGAAACTTTTGAGAACCAACTTTGTGTCATCGCGAAGTTGTGTTCTGGATGTTCGAAGTGACTTTCTCCGGTTCCTGTGCTTATGGTGAAAGTTGTCGCCATGGATTCGAGAAAAGTTTTCTTGTTCCTTTAGGAATAACCCCAAGTCAGTCATGCTTGTGTGGACTGTTCTTGAGTTGGAAGGTTGTTACCTCCATTTCTTGAACTAGTTTTGTATCCACACCCAACCACCGACTGATCGTTCGTGAAAGAGAAGAAGTCCAAAGACTTCGTTATCTTTGTATCGACTCCCCAACAAGGACTCCGATGTATTCTTTTGCAAGTAGACATGTAGGTGCAACCGTCTTTTGCAAGTTGCTAATACATGAGTTCTGCGATCTCGCTCATCTTCTTGAGCGTGACATCGTAGTCCATCTCTTGAGAATCCAGCATATGTATATCGTTGATAACCGGTGCAATCTTCCTGATCAAACATACCGAGTTTGAGTTATCTTCCCACTAACCAGAGCTGAATCTCAAGCAGCAACGATGATTAGTGTTTCCTCAAGAGTATTGAATCAGGTCTTTTCAAAATCCGGCATGGTTGATGTTGTGGTTGACACAATTAGCCGGAAGGCCTAATGTCATATCTCTTTGAATCCGTAAGAACAACCACTCTACGTGAGAATTCTTGCCTGGCTTATTCTAACAAGTTCCTCCCCGTTCTTCCAAACCGGAGTTCTACTTTCACTTGAAGATCTACTCACGGCTTACCGTAAGCCCGATCTTGGTATCTAAAACATCAAGGGTAACTTGGAAGTTGATCTTTCCGCTGAACCTCCAAAACCTTTGTTCTGGTGGAAACAAGTTCATCATGAAAACATCTCGTGGTGTTTCGTAACCACCATTCATCAGTTTCCTTCCTCAAGTGGTTTGTACTTGAAGTTCCGTTTATCTCACACATTGTGTGAATTTGTCAGTTACTCCAGCCATGGAATCTTAACCATGTGGTAAACGTATTGCTACTTCAAAATCCACCATAGGAAAGAGATTCCCTATTACTTCCGGTGTTTCAATCTTCGTTGGTTATCCATTCTTATGGTGTGACCAAGAATTCCTCCCTAATTACGGTGTCCCAAGATCTTTTGGTTACTCATCTTCTGTCGTGAAGTAAAATCCCGATCCTTGACAAAGTTTTCGACAAAGTTTTGACGGAGTGAAAGTTCCTTTCATCTTCTGTACCCACTCCGAAGAATGAACATGATCCTGTATCAAATTCTCTCTGACGCACGATTACAGTGTTTACTCGTGTTTTTCCCCGTCTGTTGATATTATGTTTTGGTATCTAAAACCATCCTCCCCATCTCGGTATTCTGTTTGAAGAAACCTCGATGTCAAAAGTTGTTCAACCTTGCTTTTTCAAAAGGATTTAAAGTCTTGTGCAAAGGTCATATTCTAAATCATTTCCAGACCAATCGTCCGCAAACTTGAAACCATCTTTTATTCCCTCCGTTATCTTGATGTGTTTCATGCCTGCTAAATCAAAAGTTCTTTATGAACATCCTGTCATGAGTTACCATGGGATACTCGATCTTCGTGAAGATCATTTCCTAAGAGTTTCCCTCTCACCTAAGGTATAGCCGCTGGAGATCTTCGCAAATGCTACAGGTCAACCTCTTCGAGAGAAGAACCGTAAGGTTCGAGAAGATCGTCCAAAACCGGTGTTCTTCCTTTCTTCTCCTTCGGGAATCTCGGGACGAGATTCTTGTAAGGGGGGTAGATTTGTAACATCCCATTTTCTGCTAACAAAGTGTGTGGTGTTGTGTTCATCTCATACATGCATGAAAACAAAAATTTAAATCATGTTTTAACCAATTTAAATTGTGAATTTAAATGGTTTCAGAAAATCCCACAAAAAGCACTTATTTTGGGTTCCAAAATTTTGTATTGAAAATAATTCAAATGCACCAACCCAAGTTATGGTTTTGTTGGAAATTTCATGAGCTTTTCAAAAACTATTTTTGCCAAATTTTTAGTTTGCAAAAAGGCCCTCAAACTCTCAAGTTCTGTTGCTGTTTTGGGCAGACAAGGACCTCCTCACAATTTTCAGAAGTTCCAGGGGTTCTGTGCAAATATGTCTTCTTCTTCCTTTGCCAGTAGGAGCATGTGCGTGTCCGCCGCCTCTCCACGTACTGCTTGCGCCCCCTCTCGCGTGGATAAGGCCATGGAGAAGGCCACACTCTCATCTCTCTCCCTGTGGCCCTCACCCCTGCCCTCTCCTTCTCTGCTGCGAGGATGAACCAAACCCTAGCTCTCTGTGCCGTCCGACCGCCGTCGACTGCCGCCTCTACGGCCGCCCCGGGGCTAATTGACGCCGCAGGAAGCTCCACCTCGTCTCTCTCTATCTCCCTGTGAAAGCAATCGGTCGAGGAAGACCGGAATCCCTGCTGCCGTGCGCTTCTTCCCCGTCACCGGCCGTCGGCCTCCGCCACTCGCCGCCGTCGAATTCGACCTCGCCGCATCTCCCCGGCCACTCCACGAGCTCTACCGCGACATGGTGAGCCTCCCCATGCCCTCCATATCCCTGCTCTCCCTCTGGTTCATCTGGGCGCCTTGCTCTGGCGTCCGCCGCCGCGGGAGGTTGTCGCCGGCGGTCTCCGGTGACCGTTTGGCCATTCCGCTGCCTCCCGTAAGTTTGCCTTCACCTCCTCTAGCTCTTGGAACAGTCCATTCGGTGAAATTCTCGATCGATTGTTCAATTGCATGCTCACAGAGAGGATTCATCCCGTGTGATGTCACAGTGACCTCACGATGACGTCATAACTCCCCATTTTGGTAATTTCAGGAATTTCAGAAAAGGAAATAAAGTTGGATAATTAATAATTTTTGTTTTATAAATCAGAAAAATGTGTTCAATATACCAAATTGTTCAGAAAAATATAATTTCTCTGTTTATGTAATTTTCATACATGTTTGACAAAGTTGAATTTTGGACATTATTTGAATTTGTTTAATTCATTTAAAAATGGAAAAATAAGTTTTTATCCAATAAAATTAGAAATTAAAAGTTATATACCAATTTGCTCAAAATGACATTTGCAACCTATTCATGATGTTTTCAAACCCATTGAGTAATAAAAATTGTACTCACTTCTAAGATCGCCTGAAACCCCCTCCGGGGTCTATTTCGGGTTAATTTCAGTAAAATTGCATATCTGTCATACGAACCCTAGCAACCCAACGATCATGTCTAGGGATTTATTTCAATGCATTAACTTGCTCATGCATACATATTGCGCATTGCATCGATGCCATGTTTGATTGGTGTTCTTCTTTGTTTCGGTGTTGTTTCCCCCTCGGTAGAACGTGACTCCGAAGAGAAGGTCAACAACTCCATGGCGAATACTTGATCCTAACCGACAAGTCAAGCACTTATTCCCGAAGACTTTCTCTGGTTTTCTTGAAGCAAGGCAAGCATAACCTCTTATCTGCCCATATATGATTTCGAAAGACTTTTCGTTCTCGTACAAATGCATTCGATTCCAATGTATCTTGAGTCAATAGATAGAGTTATCCTATTTATCTGCATAACCCAGATATCATGATTCAATGCTCCTAGCAGACATAGGATTTGTTTGTGTGTATCGCCAGAGCCTCAAATATGCCATGCTTAGTCATACATGTCTTTTGATCTCTGCTCCATCCGGTTGATGAATCAGAGTTGCGAATGAATCTAGTATGGTAGGATGCTGTGGAAATTTAAGAGAATTTGTTTAACATGATTTAAAGGTGTGGATGACGAGACCACAGAGGGTCTGTGGTGGTTGTCTCGTTCATGCCCCTAGGAGCGAGTTCTCGTCTTCGAGCCAAGACTGAGCGTGCATCCACACGGGGCTTAGATTCCCCTCGATCTCAACTTGCCTAGTTTGTTCCATGAGTTGCCTAGTTCGGGCTTTCCATTTGGATTTGCGGGGATATCAAAACACTTTCAAAACTAGGATGTGGGGATGTATCGGCGCTCTGCGGGTAGGTAACCGTCGAGCATCGCCCACAATGATAGAGACCCGGCAGGAGATGGCCACTCCCTATTGGCGGTCCATCTCTACTCGGAGCGACTCATGGAATAGGCGAAGTAAGGGAAAGGTCGTGGTCAACCACCCTCTACCGGCACTTCCCGGACTAGTGCTAACCCGGTGGCACTAAGAGTCGGTTGATACGTGTGGTTAAAGTTGTACACCCCTGCAGAGTTAAATCTTTTCGAAAAGCCGTGTCCGCGGTTAAGGACGACTTGGTGACGGATTCTATGATCATAGACAACTTAAACGGAATGATTAAAACTTGCTGATAACGAATGAAGGATGCCTCCTCGGAGATGCCGAGAGGGGTTACCTTGTAGCATGAGTTACCGGAACAATTGGAGGAGGTGATCTTTGAAGCACGAGGTGCTGATATGATATTGGTGGATTAAAAAGATAATGATTTCAGTAGTTGAGTAGCTTTCTCATCTGTTTTCAAAATACTCCATGAGACGTGCTGCTCCTTCCTCAATTTGTAAAAACAAAGATGGCTTTACGCAAATAACCTTCATAACTCTTTCTAGAAGAAGAAGATATATAATAGGTTAACTAAGTCTTGTTGAGTACCTCCCGTACTCATGTTTGCTTCAATTTGGTTCAGGTGGAGTTCCCTAGTTCGGTGGTGTTTCGACGTGGACATCGACGAGTAGTTCGGGGTTCCCAGGTAGCAGCCTGGAATCTATGGGCTGGGACGTCGCCTTATGTTGCGGCCTCTTAGGCCTTTTTGGTTCTTGTTGTCTAGCAACATAATTTGCCTTCCGTTGTCTGATGTAATGTTGGGTCGTGTGACCTCTGCTTGTAAGCTATACTCTAGTAACACCTGTTTAATAAAGCTTCATGTTTAGAGTACTGCTTTGATCGGTTGTTGGTTTCGAGCTCATTGTTATACAGTTTTGGCTATGCCTGCATAGTTGCCGCAGTCGAGGGGTTGTGGAGCCGATGATCCATGTCCGAGCCCGCCTGTCGATTTGATCGGCCTGGGGCGAGGTAACCCCAGTAACCCTCGATTGTTGTTGCACTTTCTGGACACATAGCATCTCTGTATAGCTTTGGTCCCGTTCCTTCAGTTTCATCCGACTCGTGGACGCTTGGGTATGCATAGTTGGTTATGAATAGCATGGGTACAAGGAGTAGTAGACCGGGGATCCGGACTACGTGCCGATGAATCCGGTCTGCCTGCCGTTGTTTGTTGCGGCCGGGGCTGGTAACCCTGAAACCCTTGTGAGTCCATGGCTAGGAGCACATAACAGTATGTATATCTCTGGGTCCGGGGTCGTGACAATGGATGAGTAGGGATTAGGAAGATAGCTAAAGAAGGTTCCTACTCAAAGACAACAGATCAAGGAAACTCATCTTATAAACAATTTAACAAGCATTCATCACACCAAACAACACGGTTTTAGAAAACAAACTAATATTTTCATACCAAACTCATTGGTATGATCAATACACCAACAAGCTAACATTATATCTTCTTGACTTTTCTTCAATTTCTTCTCTCCGTGTCTTGAGGTGTTCTTGATTATTGTGAAGTCTAAGTATTTCTTCAAGGTTCTTCAATAATCTTGATTGTAGGTCTTCAGGTGGTGAAAATACTTCTTGTACTTCATGGTATGGTCATAAAAAATCATGCCTTGATGGAAAACAAGAGGTAGGTCATCTATAAAAAGAGAATGAAATTTTGAAGGTGAATAATAAATGAGAGGATATGAGAAAGATTAAAATGAGATGTTTTGTTTCTAGAAAGTTTGAATAGAGTATATTTTCAATCCTAGGGTCTTATCCAAACTTAGGGTCTCAAATTCTACAGGCAACACAATGCTCTGATACCATTTTGTAGCGTTCCCACATTTAAATAATGTAAGGACATCTATGTTATTGTGCTAGTCCCTGGATCAATTGCTAGCACCACAGTACAAAATGAAATATCATGCAAATGCATCAAATTCTATTACATCGCATGATCCAGTCTTTACAAAATAGGATTACAACTTGCATAGTCTTAGAATACTAGCAGAAAGCAAAGAAATACAGCGGAAAACATAGTCCAACATTGATCCCATTTTCTTCATGTGCCACAAGAAAAAACATGTTGGCGATAGTATCGAGATCCTAAACGAAATCCTCACTCGTCTTCAGAATCATCTGCGGGATGGAATATGCAGCCACAAGGGAGTCAATACAATTTAATGTATTGGCAAGTAACACTATGGTGGATATAAATGGCAATATTAATACTACATGCTTATTTGGCTGAGTGGAGTTTTGGCTAAGTTTGCATAAAGCCAGTTTTCTCCTATCACTTTTGTAAAACAAACTTTTCTTTTCAAAGGGTGGCAACATTGTATTAAGATCCAAGCACCACAATACTGTTCACTTGGTCAAAATTTTACTTATTGAAATTGGTGATGTGATTCTTCCATCCATGCTTGTGCAACTGCTCATAGTTTTCCATAACCTGGGACATGGCTAAGATCTTAGTTTGTTGAATCTGCAGAGTTTGTGCACTTTCACCTTAAGACTCAAATCAGCCCAAACATGCTATACACTCTGAGTGCATTAAGGAAAAGAGAAGATTGAGACGAGATCTTTCAGAAGCAAGAATTCAACCTAATGGAAAGACTCGTTCCACCTATAATTATGCTACATCTGCTTGTCAAGCCCAGGCTGAACCCTCGCAACTTAGTTAATCAAGACAGAGCCCATATGACTAAAGGATGCACTGGAAGCAATCTAAACTTGGGGAACATCATAATCACTTTGTTCCTGGGTGGCATTCCTTCAAGTGAACTCCCCTCGGGGAGACACTCAACTATCAACAGCCAAACAACCAATCCACTCACGTGGTTCAATGAAGTTGTAACTTAGAATTTTTCCACAACATCAAGTAAAACAAATTTTGTAGCAAGGCTAAGCATCAACTAAGAAACAAGGGTTGAAAAAAACAAGGTATAAGGATGGCTACACACTACTAGGATATAGCATAGCATAATATAACTTAGTAAAATTTTCCTATCATGCATACTACTCAAAAATCAACTAATGCATATAGAAAATAATGGGTAGTTGATGGTTTGTTACTTGCCTTGTTGAAGTTGGTGAAGAATTTACACTCTCTTCATAAAAGATCGTTGCTCTCCATACAATCTATTCATTGAAAACACAATAAGAAAATAAACAAGCATACTAGCAAGCAACAAACAAGTGAAAAGAACATTCAAAGCAATAACATAGCCAAATGAGTTCAACTTAGTTGGCTAGGACAAGGTCAAGGTTTGATTTTGAAAAGATTCATTCTCTAATGGTTCAATACTGTCGTGGGATAATCACGGCAGACGTTACCGGGGGTAACTTAGTTTGGGGCAAACCGACTCTGGTGTTTGGGAGAGGGTTTAGCTCAGAGGAAATCATGTCAATTAGCAATCTAGGGTTCCTAGCTATAATGTCGCCGAAACTCCAATCTAGGGTTACGAACTCGAATCCTCCTCTCTCTCGAGTAGAATACACGAATATCTCAAGAGGTTCTCGTTTCTCTGCCCAGGAGCCGGTTTATATATCACTCGGCTTCCTGTCTTTCCATACAAGGTACACCCGGAATCCTACCTGGAACCCACGCATAAACCTAAATTTCACAACGTGACCCCCAAGGCACAAATTACTAGATCCGCACTCCCTTTTAGGCCTTCTAGAACTTCCTCCCTCTTGGGCCGGGTCTCGTGCGATCTCCTTCTGGCCGGGTCTCGCCCAGGCATGGGCCTACCGGGTTAACATCCCCCCAACAGTAGTCCCCAGAATAGCTTGGGCATCTTGGAATCAACCATGAGGCGCACGCTATTCCCTTCAAAACAATAAACATTTATATTCATAACATGCCGGGTTAGATTGCTTTAACTATAGCCAGGCCTGCTCTTTTGGCGGTCAATATAATAACCCAGTTTTTATTCGTGTCGGGTGTCGTTCCCCGAGTCAACACTTCAGTAAAACATATTATAACCCGGCTTTCATTTCTCCACTTGCTAGTCCAAGCAACAATCTCTCAAATCCGACTCTCTCAGCGAGCCTGATCAATCCGGATATCACGCGATAACTACCAAGATCTCTATCCCCAAATTCACGGGCCGGATCAAATTTGTCCGAAAAAATGCTCAACTTACCGCTTGGGGCTCTAGGGTTTTCACGCACCTATTAATAGGCCCAGGGGGAAACCCTAAAATCCCAAACGCCATTCTCCCGCTTTCTTCTACCTCCCGCTCATTTCCTTGCGCCCAAAAAGCCCAAGGCCGAGCCCTTGCCACCGGACCCGCGCAAGCTCCACCGAGCTCGACTGCCAGTCGCCGCCCGCATCAGCATCCGGCGCCGCCATCTCGCATCACCGTCGGGCACTGCCGTCTCACGCCTCTGTCCGCGCTCACCAGATTTCACATCGAGGACCCGCTGCGCCATTGGACGCCTAGGTGCAGCTTGAGCCCCGGACGCACGCCACCGTCAACGAGCCGCCGCGCACGCCCCTGTCGACGAGCCGCCGCCGCGTGCCAAGATTTGCGCCACCACCGCCCCGATAAGCTCCATGAAACCTAGATCTAATATTTGCTTTTCCCAATCTTAGATTAATGTTCATCTTAGATGCATTTTCCCATCTTGCCTACATTTCTCTCTCTTTGCTCTACAATGGGATACATTTTTCTGAATTTTGGATCCGTACTCACTCGCATTTGACTTTATCTAGATTCATTTCATGGCACCCAAGGCTAGCGCCAAGCTCAAGGGAAAAAACCCGGCTTTGAAGCAAAAGCCGAGTCAGTCGATTTCCACCAACTGGGCGAAATCGACTGTTACCAAGGCAAAACTCGAGGAGCTAGCCGAGTCTGGGATTCTGCCCGCAGAGTCGGAAATCTCGTGAAGGGCGCTAGGGGAAGAAACCTTGCCTTCACCCGGTCCAGGTGAAGTAGTTGTTTTCCTCAAGCATGTGATCCGGGGTTTCCGCCCCCCGGGTCACCCTTTTTTCCGCGATCTTCTGGACCACTACAAACTCCGAATTTTTGACATAGGTCCAAACTCGATCTTAAAGTTTTGCCACTTCATTGTTCTTTGTGAATGCTATCTTTGCATACCCCCCCAATCTTACCATGTTTTTGGAGTTATTTCAATGCAAGCCCTGCCGGGAGAGCACGGACGGGTCCCTCCTCGTCTGTGGGGGGGGGGGGTATCCATTCAGAGACGCAAAAATTCTCTGATGCCGACTCTCAGCCGTCACAGTCATGTGAAGCACTGGCAGAAGACCTTTTTCTACTGCCAAGACAACTCCATACCCGGCCAGAAGCCTTTGCCGGGTTTCTCTGTTGAGACTCTCTCCCTTTCCGATAACCTTAGCTCTTTTGCACCGGAAGCCGATAGACAGGCTATCCAACCTCTCCTCCACAAATTGGCCGTCCTAGCAGCCCATGGCCTCTGCGGGCTAAACTTAGTTAAAACCTGGGTTAGCTGTAGGATTCAGCCAAACAGCATCCGGCCCAATCTTATCTGCGAATATTCCGGTCACTTAACCGACTCTCTCTGATACTCGGAGAAGTCATACCCGGCAGCAGATATCAACCGGACTATGAAGAACTTCCTGGCCGAGAAAGTTGACGTTATTAAGAGCGTCTCCGGACTCGTCCCCTTCACTCGTGCAAACCCGGCTCCTCTAGTAAGAACCGGCCAACACCTTTTATCCGACTATTACTTGAAATACACTCTTACTAACTTTTAACTTGGCTGCTTTTTACCCAGGAAAACGACGCGTTCTGGAAGATTGTTACCCCGCCTCCTTCCGAAAACTCGGAGGAAGAATAAGAACCGAGTGATAGCGAGGAAGGTAATTCCGAGTCTCTACTCAATAGATACTTTGTTGAACTATTAGACCAAAATTCTCCTCCTTCCGACAATGCACCACCATCGCCAGCACTGGCTGATAAGGACGGCTCTCAATCGGAGGAGAGCGAGGCAGAGCCGGAGGTCGAGGTTGGCCAGAAGAGGAAACCCAGGGGAGTCACTTTCAAGGTGCCGTACTCCTCCATGACCTCAGAGTCGTACTCCTACGCCAATATGTGCAAACTTAACAGGTATCTAACCACTACATCATCTCTGAAGGACACAACTCCAGCCAAGCGACGGGCAACCCAGACTTCTCCGGGTGACGATCCCCTCAACCCCGGGATCCCTATGTCGCCTGCTCGCCGAGCCGGTACTCCTTCAACTCATTCTGCCCACATTCCTCAAAAATATCCATCTCCAAATCATCCGTTAGCCGGACAGCTCCGGGTCTCACTTTCCGATTCTTCATCACTGTCCTCCGAGTCTAGCAACGATCTTCCAAGTGACTTTGTCGTAAATACCGGGTAATTCGCATTCCTTATTCACCAATATCTTTTAATTTCCGCATTTTACCTCTATTGCTTACTAACTTTTCGCTTTTCTTTCTTCAGAGCCAAGGTCACACAGTGACCAAGAGGAAACCCCTGTTGATAACCCGGCGATGGAAGACCCGGAGAGCGTCGTTAAGCCCCCATTCGTGGAAGAGCAAGAGTCGGAAGACACGGCCATTCCCAGGTCCGAGTATCCTCCACCCACGCATCAGTCGGCTGACCCCGACATTGAGTATGTTGGGACGCAGAGGGCAGCTCCTGCTCCCAATACCCAGGCGACCAGAGTCGACCCGCTCAAACAGGAGGCGACCCCACCACCGAGTAACCAGAACCACAGTTCTTCCAGGCCGGCTCTAAGCGGCCTTGAATTTGAAAAGATGTTAAAGGAGTACCACTCTCTGAAAACCACTAAAATGGAGATTATCGAGTCTCTGGCGGCTGCGCACCAGGTTAGTTTAACTAATGTTACTTACATACTCATCCCAGTCCCCAAGTTCCGGGTGAACTGTCAACAGTTTATTCGGTACTTTTGCAGCTATAAAACCTTTCTCGTGCAACTTTATCCTATTGCCGACTGACATTTCCTTGTCTTTTTTTAGGCTTATATAACCCGGACGGACGAAATGTTGGCAAAAACCAACGAACTCCTGAAGGCTGAGACCAAACTTCGTGAAGACCTGGAAGCCGAGGTGAAAGAGCTTTCCAAGCAGTGCAAAAAGTACAAGAAGAAACTCCATCACGCTGAGGAGTATTTGAACAAGCTTTCCACCATTATTGCCGATATTTATAAGTCCATCGTTGGTAAAGCACATCTATACTCCTGATTATCACTCGGATTTTTCATTTTATAGGGTCTTTTAAATCCGAGTCTCACCACTTTGCTTTTCTTTTTGAACTGTAGGTCCGGGTGAAGTTGTTGAACATGATGATCTTAAGAAATTTAAGATACTCAAGACCGTCACCCGGCAATTCTCAGCGGGGAAAAAGTGGACCCTCGAGGCTGTGAAGTGGACCGGCACTTATGGTGGTATCACCCAGATGCTTGAAGCCTACTCAACAATCCCTGCGTGGATTGATATCTGGAAGCGCTCGGTGTGTCGGGTTGGAGTGATACGTGGTCTTGCGTTAGCCAAAGCCTACTATCCAAAGATTGAGCCGGCCACGCTTGTGAATGGATTTCCTGAGTTTAACACTGATGGTTCGAGGTTCTCAGCAAAGGACCTCAAAGTCATCAATACTCATATTCGTCACTCGGCCAGCTTGATTGCCGAAAAGCTTGACGTAAACAAGCTCACACCTCCATATGACGCTGAAGATAAGACGGTGCGCTCTGATTTACCTGCTCCCTTTGACATATTGACTCGGTACAAGGAGGAGGTTGCCAAGAAGAAAACCGGGGCCGGCTCTGCACCAACGTCGTCAACTCCAGTTGTCCCTCCTCCAGCTCGTGTTGATTCCGCTGTTGACCCGGATACGGAGGCAGAGAAAGCTGCGGAGGAGAACACCGAAGACCCGGCTGCCAAGACCACCCTTGATGACTCGGCTATGGATGCCGAGTAATTTTCTCGTCTTTATCAACACTCATTCGGCCAATGGGAATTTGTAATATGCCTGCTACACTTGTTTATTTGATAGTGCGCTTGTGCACTTTTGATACTACTTTGGTTTGTAATATGTTTAAACTTCTATGGCTTTGATGGCCCTTCTGGTCATCCATTTGGTATGCACTTTTCGACCTTATGTTTGCATATTTTTGCTTTCGGCATATGTTTCTTTGCAATAGGTACCGGGTCTGGATTGCGGGATCGCGAAGATTTTCTTCTAAGTCCCCAAGACCCGGACTTTGGGTTAAGGGTTTTCTAGCTTGGTAAACTTTACTTCCTAAGTCCCCAAGACCCCGAGACCCGGACTTTGGGTCTTGGGATCCTAGGCTCAGAAATATTTTCGTTTTCTCAAGTCCCCAAGTCCCCGAGACCCGGCTTTGGGGTCTGGGAGTTGGTGGGTCTGAGAAAACCTTTTATTTTCTCCAAGTCCTCAACCGTACCACTATCCTTTATATACTTTGAAGTTTATGCTTAATATATTATGAATTTCCAGCTATTGCCTTTATTCTGCATAACTTATGGTTTGGATGACCCTTTTGACCCTCTTTGTTGTAAGACGGCTTTCGCGTGGATACTCAATGTTGCTATAGCTCTATGAAAACAGGGTCAGGCAAGTCCCCATGGGTATCATGACTGACTGAATTTATAGGCTAGCAAACATGCCACTTTGTTGCGAGTCACATCGAGCTTAAACAAGAAAACCCAAGAAAAGTTTGGCTCTATTGTCCAGGTTATGAGATTGCGACTGTACTTATTACAAGTAATCAGCCCTCATGCCTTAATGGCATCGCGGCCGGGTCTGAGTTTGCAACTGTGCTATTCAAGCAATCAGCCCCAAAGACCTAGGTATATACTATGCAATACTAGGCTTTACAGATAACTTAAAAAAACAAAAAGGAGTGTAAACCTGACACTATATTTCTCATAACTGGGTAATTATAACTAACTAAATGTAATATACTTACCTAGTATAAATCATGATTAGACATAGAAAAAACATGCAAAAGAAATAAAAATACAGGAAACGTAAGAACTATAATGATTTTACCATCTCTTTATTGATATGAAAATGTTAGGTCAGCAGGCCGCCTCATTAAAAACCCTCCAGTCCCCTTAGGTACCCTGGATAGGAAAAGAGTGCGTCTGAAACCTGCTGCCTGTTACATCGTGCAATACAACTTGCAAACCCAATCTATGCTAAGTATAGTAGGGACATAGCTGAGCCACGTTCCATGGTCTTTCTCGCTCTTGCATAGATGAAGTGGTATGGGTGGTGTCATTGACGGTCTCCGACTCTTCCCTTGCATCTATCAAGTAATATGATCCATTGTGCAAATTCCGGCTTATGATGAACGGTCCCTCCCATGGGGGGGATAGCTTGTGCTTTCCTTCTTTGGATTGTACTAAGAGCAATACCAGGTCTCCCTCCTGGAAGACCCGGGTTTTGACCCGGCGACTGTGATACCGCCTCAAGTCTTGCTGATAAATAGATGATCGCTCCAAAGCTTGCTCTCTGTGCTCCTCTAGCATATCCACAGCGTCTTGCCGCGTCTTCTTGTTTTCAACTTCCACGTAGGCCGCCAATCGTGGCGAATCATGGATGATATCACTCGGAAGAACTGCTTCTGCACCATAAACCATAAAAAATGGGGCCATTTGAGTAGATCTGTTAGGTGTGGTGTTAATTCCCCAAACCACGGAAGGTAACTCCTCAACCCATGCTCCAGCAGCTCTGAGACACGGGACTCGGAGTCGTGGTTTTAACCCGCGAAGTAACTCTTGGTTTGCTCTTTCCACTTGGCCATTAGCTTGGGGATGGGCCACTGAGGCCACATCAAGTCGAATGCCCTTGTTTCCACAAAATTTCTCCATCTCACCCAAGGACATATTGGTTCCATTGTCCGTGATTATACTATGAGGATACCCAAACTGATAGATGATTTTCTTCAAGAACTTGACAGCTGTAGCCGCTTCACAATTTGTAACTGGCATAACTTCGACCCACTTGGTAAACTTATCAATAGCCACCAAAAGATGAGTATTTTTGCAAGGAGACATGTGAAAGGGGCCTACCATGTCCATACCCCAAACCGCAAATGGCCAAGTCAATGGGATTGTTCGTAGCTCCATAGCCGGTACATGTGTTTGACGAGCGTACCTTTGACATCCATCACATCTTGCCACCAAGCGCTCCGCATCCGCTAGAGCCGTGAGCCAGAAAAAACCATGTCGATACGCCTTAGCCACAAGGAACCTTGTGGAGGCATGGTGTCCACAATCGCCTTCATGGATCTCCTTCAATATCTGACGTCCTTCTTCTGGGGTTACGCAACGTAAAAAGACACCTGTAGCACTTCTCTTGTAGAGCTCACCGTTAATGATGGAGTAACCCTTGGTCCGTCTCAGGATTTGCCGGGTAGTACTTCCTGCGATGGTAACTCACCTCGTGATAGGAACGCCAGGAACGACTCAGTCCACTCCGGAATAGCGCGTACTGCGGCCACAAACTCCGAATCCGGATCTTGATGTGCTAGTTCTTCTTCAGATTCGGTTTTGACAGAGGGCCGCCATAAATCATCCAGGAAAACATTAGGCGGAACCGGCTCTCGACGCGAACCGAGTCTCGCAAGTGCGTCTGCTGCCTCATTCTTTCGCCGATCAACGTGCTCCACTTCATACCCGGAAAAAGACACGGCTACCCTGTCCACCTCTCTGCGGTAAGCCGCCATTGTTGCATCTTTTCTGTCCCATGTACCTGAGACCTGTTGTACCACGAGATCCGAGTATCCATAGCATCTTATGCGCTTAATGTTCATCTCCTTTGCCACTCGTAATCCATGTAGCAGGGCCTCATACTCGGCCACATTGTTAGAGCAGTCAAAGTGAATTTGTAACACGTAACTCAACTTATCTCCTTTTGGCGACGTGAGCACTACGCCAGCTCCTGACCCCTCGTACTGCTTGGAGCCATCAAAGTGGATCACCCAAGACTCTAAACTTGGCATCATTATGGGCATGCTTGTGTGAGTCCAATCATTGACAAAATCTACTAGAGCCTGGGACTTGATCGCAGACCGGGGCTCGTAGTTGATGTGATAATCCCCCATCTCGATAGCCCACTTGGCTATTCTTCCTGTCGCATCTGAATTTCTGATGATATCCGCCATTGGTATGGAGCTCACTACTGTTATGAGGTGCTCTTGAAAATATGTCTTCAATTTCCAGCTGGCCATAAATACCCCAAAAACTAGCTTTTGCCAATGCGGGTACCGCTGCTTTGCTTCCGATAAGACCCCGCTCACATAATAAACCGGCCTTTGTACCGGGTGATCCTTTCCATATTCCTTACGCTCAACCACAACCACTGCGCTAACTGCCCGGGGCCCGGCCGCAACATATAACAGCATGGGATCTTTAGGACCCGGTGCTGCTAAAATTGGTGCCTCAGATAGCTGGTTTTTCAGCGCCTCGTCCGCCTCTTGATCCCATACAAACTTATTTGTTTTCTTCAAGAGCCGGTATAAGGGTATCGCTTTTTCTTCGAGTCGAGATATGAACCGGCTCAACGCTGCCACGCACCCCATGAGCTTTTGGACATGTTTCAATTGTTCCGGCTTTTTCAGATTATGGATAGCTTTGATCTTTTCCGGGTTAGCCTCAATTCCTCGCTCAAAAACGATGAAGCCGAGTAACTTCCCCGCAGGAACCCCAAACATGCACTTGGTCGGGTTAAGCTTCATCTGGTATCTCCTCAGGTTCTTGAATGTTTCTTTTAGGTCATCAATGAATGTTTCTGCCTTCCTTGTTTTGATCACCACATCATCGACATAAGCGTGGACGTTGCGTCCAATCTGATCCTCAAAGCACTTCTGAATGCACCGTTGGTATGTTGCACCTGCATTTTTCAATCCAAAGGTCATAGTTTTATAACAGAAGGCCCCAAAAGGGGTTATGAATGATGTTTTCTCCCAATCTTCCTTTTTTAGCTTTATCTGGTGATACCCGGAATAAGCGTCCAGGAAGCATAATAGGTCACTCCCTGCAACTGCATCTATGATCTGATCTATCCTTGGAAGGGCAAACGAATCCTTTGGGCAATGCTTGTTGAGACTTGTGTAATCTATGCACATTCTCCACTCATTGTTCTTTTTCAGTACTAAGACCGGGTTTGCCAGCTAGTCTGGGTGAAAGACCTCCATGATAAAGCCGGCTGCTAGGAGCCGAGCTATCTCTGCCCCTATAGACTTTCTCCTTTCCTCGTTCATTTTTCTCAGGCCTTGCTTCACTGGCCGAGACTTGGGATCAACATGCAAGCTGGGTTCAGCGAGTTCAGTCGGGATACCCGGCATGTCACTCGGCATCCAAGCGAACACGTCCTGATTCTCTCGAATAAACTTTATGAGTGCCTCTTCCTCCTCATTACCCAGGTTAGAACCTATAGCGAACTATTTAGAAGAGTCTCCCTCAATAAAAGCCACCATCTTCGTGTCTTGGGCTGCCTTAAACTTGGCTCTCTCATCGTCCGTGTTTGGCTTCTTCAAAGCTGTTCGATCTTCCGGGTCTACCCGAGACCGGTAATACCTGAGTTCTTCCTTCGCACAAGCTTGTTCTTCAAGTGCCGCATCTCCCTCATCACACTCGGCTGCCACTGCCATGTTCCCATGTATGGTGATAGTTTGCTTAGGACCCGGTATTTTTAGCTGTAGACACACATAACACGGCATGGCCATGAATTTGGCGTAAGCCGGCCTTCCGAACAGCGCATGATAGGGACTGTGCAATTTCACTACCTCGAATGTGAGCCACTCTACTCTATAGTTATCCTTCGATTCTCCAAAAGCAACCTCTAGTGTAATTTTTCCCTCAGGGCAGGCCGAATGTCCTGGCACAATTCCATGGAAAACTGTGGAACTTTTCTGCAACTGAGACTCCTTGAGCCCCATACGTAAAAAGGTTTCCCAGTATAGGATATTGATGCTACTCCCACCATCCATCAAGACTTTCTTTAGTTCGTAACCATTGACCTGTGGCGCTACCACCAAAGCTAGCACACCCGGATGTTCTATTGCTTCCGGGTGATCTTTTCTGCTCCATGTTACTTCTTGATCTGACCATCTCAGGTATCTTGGGACACCCGAGGAAACCAAGTTTACCGCTCTATTGAGCACCTTTCTCTCACTTCTGGAAGTCCCAGTGGTGTGGACATGGTATTGCCCTAACTGCTTTGGATTAGCCTGAAAGCCACCCGCACCACCCTGGTTATTACCCGGATTACTGCCTCCTGCGTTGCCGGCGGGGGGTGGTCCATTGCCCGGGTTTCCACCCAGAACCGGTCCTCCTCCCCGGCCTGCGCCTCGCAGGGCCTTCTGTATCTCCTCGTTTTTCCATCTCTGCAAGTCCATGCACTGCTCCAACGAATAATTAGCCGGCTTGCCATTCCTACTATGACGCGGGCAAGGCATCCTGAAGGCTTCTATGTGGTTAGCCGGCCGCGGTGGTCCTTGATAATTGCCTCCTCCGTTGAAGTTTCTTCCGTTGAAATTTCCATCTACCCTGGGCCTTGGGAATCCGGCCTCGGTATTAGCGACTAACTCAGAGTTTCCCTCGTACGGACGTTTATGCTGGTTATTTCCGTTACCACCTCCATTATTACCCGGCGTAGCGCTGTTGGCGGGTTTCCCATTACTGCTCATGTTGGCCTTCCCTTTCTTTTCCTCTATGTCCTCTTCTGTGGTATCAGTGGAGGCATGCTTATTGCACGCGTCCATTAATTCCCCCATAGTGATTTCCGACACATGCCTACTGGATTTCATGCGCACCAATTTTTGCACCAAAGGCGTGTATCTGCATGTCTTTGGCATGGCTTGTATTGCATCTTTCGGTTGTATATCTGTGGAAGAATGAAGTATCTCCATAACCCGACGCACCCAACTGCGTGCCAATTCTCCTTTTCTTTGGATACATCTGTCCAAGTCATCGACTGTATATAGTTTCCGGCATGTTCCATGAAAATGTTCGATGAAAGCCGATTTTAACTCACTCCACGAATTGATGGATTTTTCAGGCAGGTTGTTGAACCATAGTTTTGCTGCTCCTTCAGACATCATAAGATACATGAACTTGGCTTGGAGTTTTTATGATGCATTGCGAATAGACATCGCCATCTCATAACTGCTCAACTAGGTCTCAGGATCCATGGTTGGCTCATAATTGACAACTTTACCCGGTTCCTTGAACTTGTCCGGGTATGGTTCCGCCCTGATGGCATCCGACAGGCATTTGGGCCCGGCCAGGTTCGTCAGTACCGGCCTTGCACGCGAAACATGAGACTCGGCAGGCGCGGCTGGGAGAGCGCCTCCAGCTGGCCCTCGCACCGCTGACCCGGCCATACGCCTCGCACGGGAACTATCGACAATTGCCTGCGCCGCAGAAAATGCAGGGGCCGCTGGCCTGTGAGGAGGAGGCGGCATTTGCTGCTGCTCTGCCCTCCGTCGTGCCGAGCTTGACTGAATATTCCTCGTGTTTCCGGGTTGCCGGCTGACATATGGCGTCCCGTGTAAACCACTTCTATGGTCCGGGTAATTTGCCTGCTGAGCCACCGCGGTGCGTAGCATCTCTATGGCCTGCCGAGTTTCGATTGCTCGAGGCGATTCTCCCAATGGGATACGGTCGAGCGCTAGGGTTGCCGCGTACACGTTATCCATAGGGTTATTGAAGTGACCCGGGCAGGTGTGAAATCGTGACGGTGGTGGTGCCGCATTGCCTCCGAGGGTCCCGGGAGGTAACGCGGGTAACCCGGCTGGTACGTTGGCCGGCTGTCCCCCGAGCGTCGCTCCTTGAAACCCAGTTCCCTGATTCACAGCCGGGATTGGCTGATCTTGGGGTGTAATAAACAGCGTGGCCGGCTGTAGATTTCCACCGACCGCCGGTAACCTCGTCTGATGCCTCTGATTATATATCCTCGTTGTTTGAGCCTGAATTCGATCCTCCAATTCTTCCAACTCACGCTGGCGCGCGGCCATCCCTTGCCTCTCAGCTTCTACTTCCCTTCTTTGTTGTTCCAATGCCCGGCGGGCTACATCTAGATCTCGGGCACGTGCTGCTGCATTTTCTGGGGTTATCACCGTTGCCAATACGGTGGGATCCAAGATCAGATTATTGCTGAACAGAGTCGGGTTTTGCGGACGTGAAGTTCCTGCTCCCGTTGCTCTGTTTGCCATGAACCCGAACGTGTTCCTGAGATGGGCATTTTCCCCTGTCTCGCTGGTAACTGATGTCGGCTTACCATCAACCCGCGTTACAGCCGGGTTTCCGTTAGCCGGTGTTCGTTGTTGGGCCAGCGCTTGCGCCCCACCAGTCGCGGCTGCCGTCACATCACCCTGGTTAAGATTTATTGCAGGGGCTATGTAGAGCGCGACTCGGCGCGCAATGCTTGGTGAAGACTCACATTCTTCCTCTTCATCGCTATCTCCTTCGTATCGATCTTCGAGCAGATGTAAGATAGATTCGGTGTCATCTTCTCCAATAACCCGGCTACGCGGGGTCCATACCGGCTCCTCCGGTTGTTCCCTCTTCGTGGTGCGCTCCTTCTCCGGCTATGCTGTCCCAACCGACTCTTCTCCGTCCGATTGAACGCAGGTATCGTCCCCTAACACAGAATCATACTCACTATGGTCAGAAACAAAACCAAACGCACGTACCATGCTGACGAACACGTTGATCCGGCCGATCGTGATAACAGATCCGGTCTCCAGCTCATCCGACTCTGGCCCCCAGCCAAAGTCGTCTACAATCTTCTTTCCTTCGGGGTTGGTGACGATCTCGCCGATGACGAGGTTCTTCATGCTTTCCCGAGCTTCTCCCATGACGTAAACACCTTTGGACGTAGGCCCCACGGTGGGCGCCAACTGTCGTGGGATAATCACGGCAGACGTTACCGGGGGTAACTTAGTTTGGGGCAAATCGACTCTGGTGTTTGGGAGAGGGTTTAGCTCAGAGGAAATCATGTCAATTAGCAATCTAGGGTTCCTGGCTATAATGTTGCCGTAACTCCAATCTAGGGTTACGAACTCGAATCCTCCTCTCTCTCGAGACTTAGAATACACGAATATCTCAAGAGGTTCCCGTTTCTCTTCCCAGGAGCCGGTTTATATATCACCCGGCTTCCTGGCTTTCCATACAAGGTACACCCGGAATCCTACTTCGAACCCACGCATAAACCTAAGTTTCACAACGTGACCCCCAAGGCACAAATTACTAGATCCGCGCTCCCTTTTAGGCCTTCTAGAACTTCCTCCCTCTTGGGCCGGGTCTCGTGCGATCTCCTTCTGGCCGGGTCTTGCCCAGGCATGGGCCTACCGGGTTATCATCCCCCCAACGAATACATTGTTAAGGGGTTTCCAATTCAGTTTTATATTCCATTACTTTACTATGTCTTTTCTCTGCATATTCTTGGAGTGTTCTTCGTTACAATTTCAATGAGCCCAAGTACATCAAAAACGGAGTCTGTATGCAAAAGTTATGGCATTTCTTGTATCGGTGTTCAGTCTAATCCGAGGCATTACGGATTCGTTCCGGATTTCATTCCGCGACCCGGATTCATTCCAGAATGAACATGAAATCCACTGTTACCATCCGAATTCATTCCAGGCCATTCCAGAACCCGGATTCAGTCCAGATTCGACGAAAAACTGCATAACGACTCTTTTTTAGGGGACCTATAAAGGGCCCCTTCTTCCCCAAAGTCCCTAAGACTTTCCCAGCCCATTTTCCCCTCTTTCTCCACCATTGTTTCCCTTGGAAAGCTTGGTCCTCTCTCAATCCCTCCTATTATTCTTGCATATTGTGGAGGGAGAAGATAGAGGAGATCTAGATCCACATTTCCACCAATCCATCTCACCTCTTTGTGAGGATAACTTAGTGAATGTAGATCTCGGAGTTCTTGGTATTTCTACTCCATTGTTCTTCCTATCTTATTCCCCCATAAGCATGTGTTGCTTTGTTGGAATTTGAGAGTGAAGGATTTGAGCACTTGTGCTCTTGCCATTTGCATCGGTTGCATGGTTTGCTCTCGCCATGAGGATTCGTGGAAGTGAAAGTTTGTGAACTTGTTAATCTTGGGTCTTGGACTCTAGACGGCTTGTGGTGTTCTTGGGAGCCTCCAATTGAGTTGTGGATATGTGCCCCAAGATTGTGGCGAAATCGATAGCCTCCAATTAAGTTGTGGATGCGTGCCTCGATCGAAGGTTGCCAATAGTGGAAGGTGAACTAAGACTTTGTGGCGAGGTACGTCAGAGAATAGGGTGAGGCCTTTGTGGCGTTGAGTAGGCCTTTGTGGTGAGCTCACACCCCTCCAACGAGACGTACTCCCATTTTGGGAGGAACTAGGGATTACATCATCGTCTCCGTGTACCTCGGATATTCCTATACCCGAGCTTTCTTACTTATGCAATTTACATTGTGATAGCCTTCGTGCTTGAAGTTATATATCTTGCTATCACCTTTTTACTTGTATTTCTTAGCATAAGTTTTTGGTGCACCTACTTGACCCTAGATTATTTAAGTTGTGTGCTTGTTAATTTAAGCACCTAGTTTATTTCCGCATTTAGCAAGGCTTAACCGGAAAAGTTTTAATCTCCTATTCACCCCCTCTAGGCGACATCGTTGCACGTTCATGCTCAATGAATTCTCACGGCCCCTCGATGCAAATCACATTCCATTACTACCATTAGTGTGCACCACAGATATTTAAGGGGAGCTCCTCTACCGTCTACCTCCGCCCCTCACATTTCTCCAACACTCAATCACATCCCGATCACAACCCACAAATAGCTAGACATGATGTAGTTCAACGGACTAACCTTCCGCCAGCCTCCCACCATACCCGAGTGGCAGTACCCCACCGGGGTACGTGTTGAGAATCAGCTCCGGGTGTGGGCCATTTCAAGGTGGAGGGGTCCTAGGGAGTTGGGGACGTTCTTCCTTAGGTCCGGCTTCGCCCATTTTCTCCGTGGCTCACCGGTCATGTTCCAGATCAAGGAGTTTCAGGCCAGTGGAGGTTTGGTGATTGGCTTTGTTGCCCACTTCACCAACCCCTTCGACTCCTACAACCTCCTCGTCTAGGCGTTATACTATGTACGCGAGTTCATCATATTCACGGGATTCAACATCTTCACCAACTTTGACCATATCTTCCCCGCCGTGAACGCCATGCACTCCCTCTACGACACCGTGCCGTAAGAGGAGGAGGAGTATTAGTCTCCGTAGGGATATCACTATATATGTAATGATCGATCATTTCCCATATCTATGTAGGCCATCTCTATATATGTAATTGTAGGTTGCTATATATACCCCTGGATTTGATGATTCGTGATACTTTATTGATATTTTGATCTTATATCATCGTTTGTGTGTGCCTCAGTTATTTCTATACTCGAGATATTTACTTATTCCTATAGTCTGAACATTGCAGGACTCGAAGGAGGTGCTCGGCCCAGACATAACCTCGGTACCCAACGAATTGTGTCGACTCGTAGAGGACCCGAGAGTTACCCCTGCGCTAGTGACGTCGTGGATGACATCACAGCGCACTGAGAATCTGGGTAGAGCGCCCATGTGACATAGCACAGTGGGGCCAGCGTCAGTGACGTGGGGATGACTCCAGGACCTGTCGAGTGGGCCTACCTGGTCCAAGGCCTAAGACTAAGGCCCAGTGCAAGGCGATGTCCCGCAGCTCTAGAAGGCCCAGTGGAAGCCCACTCGCAAGACTTGCGGATCAAGATGGAAAGTCTCCACCGCCTAGAGCTAGGGTTTGTAACCCCCACCCCTCCGGGTACGGTTTGAGACCCAACCATCTATTTAAAGGCTGGGAGAAACACCGGGCAGGGGATCCAATTCATTATTCACCACCATAGCTCTAGCTTGAGATCCAATCTCTCAGCTTGCGCACCCACCATTGTAATCGATCTCATCATAATACAGATGAGACAAGCAGGAGTAAGGGTATTACCTCTATGAGGGCCCCGAACCTGGGTAAATCGTGCCCCCTGTTAGCCGACGTAATCCGCCAGCGCCTAATCGTTCTCTTACACAAAACCCCACTGGTTCATCCGAGGGATTTGTTGACATGACTCATCGACAATTGGCGCCGTCTGTGGGAACAGTAGGTGCTGGATCCACGGCATCTTCGGCCTCATCTTCACCGAGCTTCAGCTGGAGCCCGGGATCCTCGACTCCATAGGAGCCGATCTGCTTCGGGTCGTTCATCTACATGCCCCACTCGCCGGAATCTCGCCCAGCGTTCAGCGGACTCCAGGAGGGCGTCAACATGACGTTCGGCAATCACCACTTCCGCGCCAGCAAGGAGGGAATTCTACGCTTCTCCGACCAGATCGAGCTCGACGAATTAGACTCTCAGTCTGTCTCGAGCCTAGCAACCCTCGAGTCGCCATCCGGCGACGCCAGTCGCGACCTAGCTCTCAGCGGCGGCTCTGTCCGCTGCAACACCCGCAACTTCCATACGATCGAGGCTGAAGAACCCTCCGAAATTTTGCGAGGACCGCTGGCCTACGCCTAGGACTAATGCGCCATATCTGGCCCAAGTATACATGGCATATTCAGCCGAAGAACCTGCCGAAACGGAGGAAATCCTAGCAGCAAGACAGCAGATCAAGGTATCGCGGCCAGCTTGGCACAAGCGAAAACAGCGGTGCAGTCAAGACACCCTACGGAAACGGGGTCTACTCAGGAAGACCGGACCGCGTACCACTACCAACTGTTGCTAAAAAGACGACAGTTAGCGGATGCCCGCAAAGAGCTGGAATTGCGGAAGCAAGCCACGGAAGCCTCGAGTCCGTGCCGTGCAGCGCTCTCCAAAACCCATTCGATGGGAAACCAGCCCCGAAAGAAGGGGAAGTACATCTCAAAGACTACTCGCATGGATCAAGGGTCCCTCAGCGAAGTCAGCAAAACTCTCGAGACCTCCCTCATGCATGTTGACGACGAGGGCAACGTACACCCGACGACTCCCGCCACCGTGATCCTGGCCGCCGCTACCTACCTCGCAGACGCGAGAGTACGTCACCAAAGAGATGGGACAAGGTATCACCTCGCTACCCTAGGGGCAAAGAGGCCAGGCGCCATGGTGACAGCCCGTGCAGCGGTGATGACAGCCCGCGAAACCGTGACAGAATCCCACGGCCCCACGGAACCCGCTCGCGACATCGTAGCAGGGAACCATGGCAGGAAGGTAATCGCGACCGATCCCATTATGATGCGCGTGCGGATATCGGGCACAACAAAGTCGACAAGGCCTGTGCGCGCAGGAACCGCGCCTGATCACTATCCACCTCCTCTAATGAGGAAGCCTGCGGCGCGATGTGCTTCAGCAGCAGCATCCGCGAAGCGCCGATGCCCAAGAGATTCAAGCTCACAGCAGAAGTCCCAAAATACAACGGCTCGTAGGAACCTAGGACTTGGCTCTCGGACTACTTGACCGTGGTAAAATGCCAGCGCGGGAACAAGACCACAGCCATGCAGTACCTGAACCTGCACCTCGTAGGCGCAGCCGGAAGATGGCTCGAAGGAAGACCGCGCGCGTGTTACAGATCATGGGACGATCTCACCCGCGACTTCGAGAAGAACTTCCAGGCAACATACAAGCGGCCAGCATCTGTTGAGGAACTGCGAGCCTGCAGGAAGAAAAGCGACGAATCTACCCCCGAGTACATCCAGAGATGGACTACACTTAAAAACACTGCAAGGAACATATCAGAGGAAATAGCAGTCAAGGCTTTCACCAAGGGTGCTCGGCGCGCCGCCTTCCGAGAGGAACTGGGGCGGTCTGCACCTAAGTCAATCGTTGAATTAATGGTGATAGCAGACATACAGGCGAATGGCGAAGAGTCCGCGCAATGAGAAAGCTTCCTCACCCGTGCATGATGCGGATCGCAACGACGACCGCTGGAATAGGAAGAGATGACAGTAAGACCAAGAGGATCAATCGGAACTGGTAGCGGCCGAGTTCATAAGAAATCGCGATAGCGGATCCGACCGAAATCGCGACTGGAAACCAAAACCAGATGACAAAACCCCTGAGGAGGACCTTGACAGATACTGCTCCCTGCATATGTTTATAGATAAGCGAATGGGAAAAACCAAGGCTACTCACTTCCTCAAGGATTGCAAAAAGTTCCAGGATATCCACGAGGCATACACAAAGAAGCACAGGGCGGCCATTAACCAAGGATACCCGCAACTTCCTGGAGGAAACATCGTACACCAACCACCACCCCTGCCTCCACCCGCGGGACACCACAATATGGCGCTTAGCCGCACTCCCAGCGCCAGCCGCCGCAAACCAAGGAGCTAACAGATAACCGAATCCCCAGGGGCTCCTAGGAATGATACAAGAGGTCTGCTCGTCCCGTGGAGTCCAGAAAACAAACACTCGCCACGTTATCATGGCAGTGCAGGCTCCACCATCCAAGACTGAGTACCTGAAGACTGAGGACTACCCTCCACGGATGTATCGACCAGGGCACGCCGCGCTCGTCATCCAGGCGCAAATAGGCAACTACAACCTAGACATGGTGTTTATGGACGGTGGTAGTGGCATTAACATCATATACGCGGACACACTCCGCGACATGAACAGGAATCTAGAGGACTCGCGGGATCGAAAACATCCTTCCATGGGATAGTGCCGGGAAGGTCGTTCGACCACTCGGAACAATTAACTTAGAGGTGATACTCGAAGATCCAAGTAACTATAGGAGAGAGTACCTCGACTTCGAGGTAGTCGACTGTCCATCATAGTACCACGCCATTCTCGGCCAAACAGCGTTCGCGAGATTCATGGCAGTACCTCATTATGCCTACCTCAAGCTAAAACTCCCAGGAGAATACGGCACAATCACCGTAAACGGCGACTTCTAGAAGTCAAACAAGTGCGACAATGAATTCCATGAGATCGCGAAATGTTTCGGAGGTAGAAGAATTGGCAAAAACCACGGATAACTCTGTGATGCCACTAACCAAAATGAACGCCCTAGAACTCGAGTTCAGCCCAAGGAGCGACACTCGGAAGCATCAAGTGCACCCGACAGAATCCGCGAAGACGTCGATCGTGTCCATCACCCTATCATCCGCATAGGAAAGCGCGCTCGTCAAACTCCTCCGTGAGCACCGGGAGATTTTCACCTGGCAGCCCTCAGATATGCCAGGAATATCCAGGCAGTTCTCCCATCACTCATTAGAAGTGTTTAAAGACGCAAAGCCGGTCAAACAAACCACTCGACGCTTTTTCGAGCCAAAACAGAAAGCACTCAGAGAAGAAGTGAATAGACTGCTAGCCGCCAAGTTCATCCGGGAAATCAAGATATCCACCTGGCTAGCAAACCCGGTGCTGGTCCCGAAGAAAATACGAACATCCTTCGCGTGTGCATCGACTACACGTCTTTGAACAAGCACTGCCCCAAGGATAACTTCCCGCTACCATGGATCGATCAGATCGTGGACTCTACAGCATGCGGTCAACGCTTCTCCTTCCTGGACACCTACTTGGGCTACAATCAGATCAGGATGAAGCAGGAGGATAAGGATAAGAAATCATTCATCACACCACACGATGTATACTGCTACATGACAATGCCTTTCGGGCTAAAAAATGCAGGCACAACATATCAGCGTTGCACGCAAAAAATGCCTCGCCAAGCTCATTGGCAAGAACGTACAAGTGTATGTTGACGATATCGTCATCAAGACTCGAGTGGAGGATACACTCCTCGAGGACATTAGGGAGACATTCAACGCCCTCAACGCATACAGAATTAAGCTCAACCCGATAAAAATGCGTCTTCGTAGTTCCTGCTGGATAACTCCTCGGCTATCTGTTATCTGCCCGAGGAATTGAGGCCAACCCGGAGAAAATTCAGGCGATTTTGATGATGAAAGAAATGACAAATCTTCGCGGCATGCAGCAACTCGCAGGACGACTGGCAGCCCTCGGTAGGTTCATCGCAAGATTGGGCGAGCAAATGCCCCCCTTCTACAAATTGCTGAAGAAAACTGATAAGTTCGAGCGGACACTCGAAGTTCGTAGTTCCTGCTGGATAACTCCTCGGCTATCTGTTATCTGCCCGAGGAATTGAGGCCAACCCGGAGAAAATTCAGGCGATTTTGATGATGAAAGAAATGACAAATCTTCGCGGAATGCAGCAACTCGCAGGACGACTGGCAGCCCTCGGTAGGTTCATCGCAAGATTGGGCGAGCAAATGCCCCCTTCTACAAATTGCTGAAGAAAACTGATAAGTTCGAGCGGACACTCGAAGCAAAGCAAGCGTTCATCGACCTGAAAAAGGTACTGCGGAGCAAGAAAATACTGGCCACACCTCAGGAAAGGGAGCCCCTATACCTATACCTAGCCGCAACAAATCAGGTGGTCAGTACAGTACTCGTGGTCGAGCGACCGGAGGAGGGAAAGGCACACGACGTACAGAGACCAATATACTACCTCAGCGAGGTACTCTCACTGTGCAAACAGCAATACCCATACTACCAGAAGCTCGCGTATGGAGTGGTCTTCACAGCCCGCAAGCTCAAGTATTACTTCTAGGAGCATACCGTCACGGTGCTAAACGACGCATCACTCGGTACAATCATGAACAATCCTATGGCATCAGGAAGAATTGCAAAATGGAGCATCGAGCTAGGCTCCTGGGACATCATATACACAGGGCGCAACACCCTAAAATCTCAGGTGGTCGCGGATTTCCTTTCCGAGTGGAAAGAGCTGCAAACCCAGGGCCGCCAGAATGCTCGAGCTCCTGGATCATGTACTTCGATGGGTTGAAAAGAAACGAGAGGGCTTGAGCCGAAGTAATCCTCATATCGCCAAGAGGCGACAAGCTCCAATACGTCCTATGACTCGACTTTCCACCTGACGATCCAGCATCCAGCAACGACGCGGAGTACGACACGCTCTTACACGGCATGAAGATGGCAATTGCCTACGGAGCCACTCGACTGATGATCTACGTAGATTCAAACCTCATCATGCAACAGACGATGAAGGAATGCGACGCAGTCGCTGACAAAATGATCACCTATCACGACATGTACAACCTGCTCAAGGAAGTTCCAAAGGGTGCGAACTGAAGCACATTGCGTGATCAAGCAATAAAGAAGCAGACAGACTGGCGAACATCGCGTCAACAAATGCCCCCGTTCCACCAGGAATCTACTTCGAGAAAATAAGGAAAAGGTCAGTCAAGCTCAAAAGGCAAGGAGAGGCACCAACAACAACGGAAATGGAGGCCAGTCAGCAAATCGCCTTCATCGAACTCATCCATAACATCTCAAGGCAAGTCTTCCTGGTTGAGACAATTTGTACAAAGAAGTATCTCGATT
Organism: Alopecurus myosuroides; assembly: GCA_028641055.1. Classification (NCBI taxonomy): domain Eukaryota; kingdom Viridiplantae; phylum Streptophyta; class Magnoliopsida; order Poales; family Poaceae; genus Alopecurus; species Alopecurus myosuroides. The sequence continues at coordinate 255,062,998 of CM054058.1, forward strand.
ACTTTACAATTAAGCAGCTCCCATAAGACATTTGCGAAGCACGATAGATAGTTCGACGCATCAAATCTTTTTGGGTGATAAAAGGAGAATTGTACAAGCAAAGCATATCAGGGGTGCTCTAGAGGTGTATCGCACCCGAAGATGGAAAGGAACTGCTCCGTGACATACACCAAGGCGACTGTGGGCACCACGCAAGCTGGAGAGCCATCGTAGGAAAAGCTTTTCGGGCAGGTTTTTACTAGCTCACGGCAGCCAGAGACGCCAAAGACCTAGTCGAGAGGTGCAACACCTACCAGAAGTTTGCACCCAAGCCACATGCACCGGTCACAAAGCTCCACATGATCCCCCTCTCCTGGACCTTCGCTCAATGGGGGCTAGACATGGTGGGACCGCTGCGGAAATCAACACCCAGAGGATACAACTTCCTGCTGATAGCAGTCGACAAATTTACAAAATGGATAGAGGTTGTCCCAGTTATGTCACAGCACGCAGAGTGCGTAAGATTCCTCGATCCATCATGTGCAAGTTTGGTGTTCCGCACATTATTATCACGGATAATGGGACCAACTTCACAGCCAAGGCAACCCAGGCCTTTTGTAAAGAAAAAGGGATAACTCTCAGCTTCACCTCGGTGGCGCACCCCAAACCAACGGCCAAGTCGAACGATCCAACAGATTAGTTTCGGCTGGCCTGAAGAAGCGGCTGTTCACCCAATTACACACAACAGCAGGGCATTGGGCTGAAGAACTACCATCGGTGGTGTGGAGCTTGCGAACAACACCAAACAGATCGACAAACTACACACCATTCTTCATGGTTTACGGAGCTGAAGCTGTGTTACCCGAGGACGCAAAGTTCACCGCTCCACGATTCATTGCATATAGCGAAGAAGCTTCCAACAAAGCACTCGCAGAAGATATGGACGCATTGGACGAAATCAGGGATGTCGCGCTCGCAAGATCCGCCGTCTACCAGCAATCACTACACAACCACCACAGTCACTGCATACGCCACAGATCCTTCGTGGTAGGTGACCCGGTGTTGCGTCTCAAGTAAGAAAAGGGACACAAGCTAGAGCCACCATGGGAAGGACCATTTATCGTACACGAAGTTATCCCAGGAGGCGCCTATCGCTTGAAGAACCCGAAGACAGGCGGCATCTACTCCAACCCATGGAATGTGGCGCACCTCCCGAAGTTCTACCCTTAGGATTCTTTTTCTTTACTCGCAAGAAATAAGGCTGTTCCAGCCAAATTGTAACCCGAGCAAAACACATGACTTCTCAGTCATTGCAATACAAAACATGGTTTCTCAACCATAGCTACAAATACTACTTCAGTCTCATTTCTGTTTTCATTTTTCCATAAATGCTAACAAACGGTAACACCTTAACACACGGGGGCTACACCGAACTAGCATAAATAATCTTCGAGTGCCCACGAACAAGCATTTTACAAGGTCACAAGGTACACACCTTAAACAAACAATACATAAGGTATATACACCTTAAAGCTAGACGGAACTATCGTCGCATGGCAACCTCTCGAAGCAGCCGCTCCGTCTCTGCAGCAGTCAGCCGCACGATCCGCTCAGCTGCAGGTCGCACAACCTCATAGTGAGGAAAAAAGTAAACAGGTGCTCCTCGAGTCTCAGGAAGTCGCGCCAGAGAGTTAAAGTTCACGTCAGGATGCCATAGCCGCACAAAGGCAAGCAACACTTGAGCACCACAAATGAGCTGCTGACGCACACACTCGCGAACATCTTCCACCCGACAAAACATCCTTAGCAAGCCACTCAGTTTATCGGGAACAACCTCGAAAGGGTAAAACACCCGATGGACCGAAGAAAGGGCCTCCCGACAAGATTCAACAAAGAGTTGCGCCAGGCTCACCCGATACTGCAGCGTAGCCAGAACAAAACCCCTGCCGCGGTCAGACCAGAAGTTGCACGCATGGAGGTTGGAGCTGCTCGACTCACAAGCCACGCGGTTGTCCACCCAGTGACCTTCGCACGCTCCATCAGGCTCAACAACTGCATAGACAAGATGCATGTTAAGACCTCAAGCAAGAAAAACACTGAAAACCACTTGGGGGCTTGCAGGCCTTACAAAGCATGCTTTTCGCAACGCTCTCCAGCTCCTCCATCACAAACTGCTCGCGGTCTGCATTAAGCCTCTGCTTGGACTTGACAACATCCGCCACACCCTGCAGAGCCTTGAGCTTACGCTCGCCATCCGCGACGCGGCCACGAAGTGAAGCCAGCATACTTGCATCGGTAATCAACGGCTCAGTGGAAGGAGAAGCGCCACTCGACGAGCCTCCGCCGGAATCTCCCACCTGGAAAGAACAAAGGAGACACAATAGTTTCAGCGACAAAGTCACACCCCACTCGACGATTTACAACAAATATATATTCAAGTGCTAGGGGGCTACTCCCATCAGGAGAACACAAAGTAAGGCACGATAACAAAATGTTGACACTTTCAAGACATCTCGATTGAAGAGTAAAGTACAGGATGCTTCCCAAGGTTCATTACATATAGGCATACAAAAGCAGAAACATCGCTCATCCTAAGGAACTACAGACTTTCCAGAGGTAGCTCCACTCGCAGCAGGCTTTGCACCACGGCGACGAGAGACTACCTCGGAGAGAATCTTCGCTAGCTTCCATGCATGATCACCAAAGGGCCGGAGCGCTACCTTTTTTCCTAGCGCATCTCGAGGAAGCTCCGAATACATCTTCTCCAGGTCACCCGAGATGTTGTGTGCCACGAAAAACTGGATATATGTCTTTGCTCCGCACTCGGTATGCGCGTGGGAGTACTCCTAAAGGGGATCAACTTCGCCAAGGAAGACTTGTAGGAGGCCACCAAGAGTTGGCGGAACCGGCACCCCCACAAGCAACCGCATGTGCAGCTGCGACAACACTCAGGCAGCGTCACGCAGAGCAAAGCATGCCTTGTTTCCATGCTCTTGCAGCTGAGTGCACACGTCCGTCAGAGCGTCAACTCGGACCCCTCCGGGTAGCGCCAAGTCAACTCCAATTGCGTCTAAACAGAAACGGAACAAATTAACATAGAGAAGAGGAAAGAGAAAGCCGTAGTCGAAAGAAATTCGCACATAAATCACCAGCCAAAGTCTGGGCCACGGGGCGGAGGATGCCGACCAAATCATTGTCATGCAATGCGCCCGCTTCCTCCAGATGCTTCAAGGACTCCTGAGTTTCCGCGAGGCGGTCGGCTGAGTTCTTGCGAGTGGACTCTAACTCCTTTCGGGTAGACTCCAACTCCTTCTCAAGATCTTTAATTCGATAATTAGCCTCGACCTTCTTGGACTTCAGGCGGGTAACCTCGTCTGCAACATGGAGTGTGCACGTAAAATAATAATCGCGGCTAGAAGGAACAAAGCCAAAGTAAGGAGCATATGTTAACTCACCCAGCAAGAGGCGGGCATCTTGAACAATCTGGTTGCGCTCTCTCCGAAGAGAAGTGCACTCCGCCTCAGCCGTGATTAGGCGGCGCCCAAAAGCAGCCAGAGAATCAAGGACAGCCTGCAAAAATACCTTATGGATTAGAAAGATATTACTTGAGCCTATACACGACTGTACACAGTCAAGTATACCTTGGGGCTACTTCCATCGGGAGCACTTCGGTGCACCCAATAAAAGCCAAAACCAAGAAATAGACGAGAAAGCAAAAGTATCGACTTGAGTCTATAGCCAACTGCAAGGAGTCGACCATAGACTCGGGGGCTACTCTCATCGGGAGCACTGCCGTGCACCCGATATAAAAAAAGAGGAGGATAAACTGCAGAAAGATAAGAAGACTTCACTTTGCCCCGCGCGGTTGACAAGGGGTCAGCCGAGCTAGCCGAAACTTCCTTGCTTGCTGACGCCCCTGCATCTCTAGGCCACCCACCCGCCGAGGTGGGCATCACGTACTCCAAAGTGTCGACCGCCTTCGCAGGGCTTGGGGGTCGTCGAGTGGGGCTTGGAGCTGGAGCTGAATTCACGATGGCCTCCTTCTGCTTCACGGACAGAGTCGAAGATGTGAACTGACCCGCGCTGATGGCCACAAGACTAAGACAAAAGTTAAACTCATAAGTGAAGATAGAAACTCTACATCAAAGGAAAAACACGGGACTCACTCGTCCTCATCATCATCGTCGAGGTTGTCCGGGTCCCAGGCAGTGGAGATCTTCAATTGATGGATGGTGGGGGGAAGCACGTTGAGGGGAGTCACCCGGATGGGAATAATCTCCTCGACATGATCATCGCTCAAGGAATAATCCTCGTAAGTGACCTCGCCCTTCTCCTCCCTACGACGCGTGCGGTGGCGAAGTAGGGGTTCCTCTTCCTCCTCCTCTTCCTCTGGAATATCCTCGCTTGACTCCGCGTTCGCAATGCTGGAGTCGAGAGGAGCCTCGAGGTTGCTCGCAAGAAGATCTGAGGCGCCGTCATCCGCAGAAATTGGCGGGTAACACGTTGCCACGTCCTGGTTCTACAAAGGAAAAGGAAGAAGAAACGGTGTCTCAATCGATGAAAACCCAGAACAGAAAGAACAAACATAGAGAAAAGATGGACAAGAAGTTTACCTCAGTCCGAGGATGCTGAGCATAGAGAGGGGTGAGAGGGCACGGCGGATGGCTCTCCCCTTTCTTCAAGCAAGTTATGGCAGAAATTTTCTTATCGAAATCCGCATTCGAAAGAATGTCGCCGTATGTTCTGCTCGAATCGTTGACGCCCGAGAACTCCCACATTGGAGTCGGCCTGTCCTGGAGCGGCTGGACCCTCCGACGCAGGAATACACTCGCCAAGTGTATTCCGTTCAGCGGGGTCCCCTTCTCCTTGTCACGGAAATGCCCAACTTTCGCGAGCAGGGGAGAAACCACCTTGGATTCCTCGGGTGAAATCGCGTGCGACCAAGACTTCCTCCGCTTCAAGACCGCGAATGGGCGTAATTCTGGGATGCCACCCGCGTGTTGTCTTCAACGTAGAACCATCTTCGGTGCCACCCTTGCGCCGACTCGACGAAGCTCATCTCCAGGTACGGGAAGTCCTTGTTCGCCTGGATCCTGAAGCCACCGGACGCCAGCGGCTCTCCAATCCTCTCGCCTGACAGGGGCTTCTACTAAAAAATTCGCACCTGGAAGATTGCCTTCTAGAGCCCCCAATGCGGGCGAATGCCAAGAAAGTACTCGCATAGTATGATAAAACACGAGATGTGTTGAATCACAATTGGGGGGAGGTCGTGCAAATGTATGTCGTAGACATACGGCAACCAGACAAGGAAGGGATGGAGAGGGAACAATAGACCTCGGGTGACGTGCTCCGTGAACGCCACGCGCTCGTTAGCGTGCGGGTTGGGCATTTCCTCCATTTTTGTCGTCATACGGACGCGCTTGGAGTCCTCGGGAGGGAGAAGCCCCTCCCTCTACATCTCGACAACACTTTTATTCATCACATTGAACGAGCGCCATTCGCCCGTCCTCTTCACTGGGACCGCCGTGGAGGCTCTAGCCGCCTCCGACAGAAGAAGCAGCCGCGCCGTGGTTCTTGCCTCCCTCCATTGGAGCTTGGTTCGTTCTTGCAGAAGGAAAGGGCGTGCTGGAGGAAGAAGAAAGAGAATGGAAGCATGGAAAGCAATCCTTTCCCTAAGACCTGTTATTTATACCAATACCCGGCCACTGTGAGATGTTGATCCATAAACATGGAACTCATCCCCACCGCCACGTGTGGAGTGGAAACGAGGCGACGGTGGGCAGTTACCCGCCGCACGATCTTTACGAAAGATCGTGCTTAATTACTGCATGACAGTGGATAAACCGGCACGCGACCGCTCATTTCCGGTCAAAAAGCTTGCAAGGTGGGCCCTAAGCGCTTTGCCCCACTACGTCACGTCCCACAGGGAGCAGGCGAGTGCGCGGTGACATCATTGCACACCTCATGACACGAAATCTCTTTCGTATGAAAGGCTCTGACACGAAATTTCTTTCATATGAACATCATCAACACTAAATCTCTTTCGTATGGACCTCATGACACCAAATTTCTTTCATATGAACATCATCGACACGAAATCTCTTTCGTATGGACCTCATGACACGAATTTATTTCGTATGAACATCGTAACACGAAATTTCTTTCGTATGAATCTCGCGAAGATCGCGGAATGACAACAGTGGCACTCGCTACTATTTAGGGACAGAAGAAAGCACCTGTTGCGCATCTGAAAAGAAATCGCAAGTACGCGGCTCCTGCAACTCTGCGTCACGATGTACTAACACGTCATTTTCGTTCGGCCGACTAGGGACATCCGGATACCGTATTATTTCGAGTACGAAGATAAGATCCAAGGATCTCTCCTGTTGGCCTGGAATTGCACTCGAGCTGCGTCCTCCAGTAAACTTTTCGTGTCAACAACGCAAAGAAAAATCCTAGCGGACGCGCCGGGTACCCCTTTAAGGTTAAGTTCGACTCGATAGGACCTCCACGGCCCAGTCGCAATGATCACCTCGCCGAGTTTGAGTCGGAGGTCTCAAATTTGTGTAGGCCAGAACTGTTTTTGCCCGAGATGCAACTAATTGGCCCTGATCTTTCGGGAGAGCCAAGCAACTGAGCTTTACCCTTCTGCGAAAAAATCCAACACGAGGCGCATTTACTGCTCGATACTCGAGTACATCCCATACAGGGTACACACCCTTGAAGTCAGGTGTTTTACTACTCAGTCGCAAGATCCATAAACGAACTTTGAGTGCTTACTCGACTATTCTCAGTTGAACAAACACTCGGGGGCTAATGACGCGGGGATGACTCCAGGACCTGTCGAGTGGGCCTACCTGGTCCAAGGCCCAAGACTAAGTCCCAGTGCAAGGCGCTACCCCGCAGCTCTAGAAGGCCCAGTGGAAGCCCACCCGCAAGACTTGCGGATCAAGATGGAAAGTCTCCACCGCCTAGAGTTAGGGTTTGTAACCCCCTACCCCCGGGTACGGTTTGAGACCCATCCATCTATTTAAAGGCTAGGAGAACCACCGGGCAGGGGATCCAATTCATTATTCACCCCCATAGCCATAGCTTGAGGTCCAATCTCTCAGCTTGCGCACCCGCCATTGTAATCGATCTCATCATAATACAGATCAGACAAGCAGGAGTAAGGGTATTACCTCTACGAGGGCCTCGAACCTGGGTAAATCGTGCCCCTGTTAGCAGACGTTATCCGCCAGCGCCTATTCGTTCTCTTACTCAAAACTCCACCGGTTCATCCGAGGGATTTGTCGAGATGACTCATTGATAGTCAGCCTTTGACCATTGTGTGTGCGCGGCGTGCGCGGAGAAAACATGGCACAATAGCATTAATCCCCTCGATCTCCACGCGGACGCGATTAATGGGAAGAGGGTGGTTGGTCTTCTGTTGTCGCGTGGTGTTGCGGATGGTGGCCACTTGGAGCAAGGGCGCGGCCAACATTCTAGATCATGGCTGTTGTTGTACAAAAGTTGGGGAAGGGGCGGCCCCGCGCTCACCATTATTCACCAGCAAGCCCATGCACTCCACACCGCCGTCACTCTGTCTGTCGAGGACTTCCTATCCCTTTTCCATGGGGAAATCATCCATTGCCGACGCCGGTGCAGGGCTCTGAAGATGAGGAAAGGTGCATGGACGAAGTACACCATCACTATCAAGAACCTGAGGTCTCTGAAGGAGGAGGGACAACTGTCGGCGGACGGGAAGAAATGACGGAAGCCCGGCAAAGAATCGTCACCTTGTTCTAGAGGTAACGAGCGGATTTCCTTCCTCGGCCACGTGGTTCAAGGAATATCGTTATCTCTACACCCGTTTGTTTGGGGGCTGCTCTCCACATATGGCCTGCAGCTACACGACCTGGTCGCGAACATCATCTTTTAGATCGCGTGCTACATCATGCTTTGCAAGTGCTTCTTGGGCATTCACCCACATTGGGTTTTGTGGCAACGCCTGTTCGTCGTGAAGAGGCGGACGGAGGACGGTGTCCCCTACCCAGTTCATGGAGCCAACATCCAAGTTCGCATGGGGATCAGCTACTTTAACATCCCCTTCAGTGAGTTTGTCCAGTACTAGCACAAGAAGTGGTTCTACGTCCACGACGAGCCCTCGTCTCCCAGATCTATGGGCTTCCCAAGTTCAATCCCAAGGCAGTCGTGAAGAAAAAAATCTTGGAAGCCCAACCTGACGGCCGTAGAGATTGCAGAAACTGATGGAGTCATGGCCCAAATTGTGACTCTACGAATAGCTGCGGTTAAGCAAGTAACTAGACTCCATCTAGTATGCACCTTTCTCAAATGCCGCATCCAATAAATTCAAGAACGGGTCCACGCCATGTGGATGTATTTGGGTCCTTCTGACCCGACAAGGATTTGGGATGATGAACTCACAAAGGATGAGCTCGAGTCCCGAGTCCGGGTGATCACTGCAAAGAAGTCGGACGACTGTCGCACCCGGACTTCTAGGGGATACTCACAGCCCGCTAAACAGTAGATAAATGGCTTACGGGGCTTACCGGCAACCGCATCTCAATATGAGTAGGCCAACACGTAAACGTGTGACAACCATCCTCTACTATTCATCGTCTGCGTAAACCATCCCATAGAAATCCGACTACTTCCATTGACGTACTTCATAACATACACACATGGTACGTCAACGGCATTTGAACAAGTGATATCACAACAAATCTCTAAGACACAAAGAAAAAGAAATAAGTGGCAAATAGCTCTCACTAGAGCAGAGATAGCAAATACAATCATCCAGAGGACACATGTCCCAACAAGTCATCATTACATCACAGCGGAAGCATCCAAAGTGTCTGAGTACAGACAAGATCCAAATAGGCCTAAGAGGCCAGAAACAAAAAGACGGAGCCCATCCACGATGTCTCGGATCCTGCCCGGGTCCGCTATCTACTCGTCAGCAGCCTCGTCATACTCCATGTAGTAGCCACCATGGGGATCCTCGGAAACGTAGTCTGTAGAACACGCAGCCCCAAAGGGGTCAGTACAGACGAGTACTGGCAAGCAAGACGCACAAGATACCAAAGTGTACCCGGCAACACCAGGTACAGATGCTTTGGGTTCAACGGAGGATAGGTGATACAAAAGTGCGGCAGCGGGCTGCCTAACCAACTACAGAGACACACTACAACATCCGGCTACAAGAAAGGGATAAGATAGCGCATCGGAACCAACTACCAACAACCTCAAACAAACCCATCCTGGATCTCGCCCCTTATCCAAAGAAGCAATCCGAGGATAACTCACACAGTTGGATTAGTGAAGGTTCAAGTTATTGTGTCAATACGCCTATTACTAGTCAAATTATCACCAAGCGGGGTACTCAACACAACCCAACTCTTCTTCGCATCAAGCCCAAAGAACCCCGTGTAGTTGAGCGCACGGCTAATCAAGCCCCACGAAGAAAAGGGGACCCTCATAGCACTCTAAGAATGTGTCTCCCTAAATGCCGACTACAAAAGTTACCACCCTGGCGCCAAGGGTTCGCACCTGCATATGCATGCGGCAAATGGAAAACCCGAACTAAATGAGGCGATTTGGACGATATGCGAATCGAATCAAAGTTGAGGGGGGCGCCCATACACGCTTCCCACATGCGGTTAGCGCGCTCATCATGGATCTAGAGGACAAGAACTTTTCCTGAGTTCGACATTAGCAGGCCTCAAAACCATACCCGGCCTCCTGCCGGTGCCTTATCATCAAATTAACATTACCTCATACATTAACAGGTTGTTGTTTAAACATCGAGCCCCCAGAATAATAATAAATATGATAACAGAAGTAACTGACATCAGACTCGAGCATAAACAACCCTAAGCATGCTAGTAAGACACAGGCAACAAGCAACAGGGTTATAGGTGTGGAGGATAGGCTATATCAGGGTTACAGGATAACATGTGATAGGATCGGAACACAAGCAACGAATCTTAAGGCTAGCAGGATAGACAATGGAAAGTATCGATATCCAGTGTGGAAAGGACACAATGGTTCATGTGAGTGAATACTTGCCTGCAAACTCGGTAGCCTGGTACTGGGCTAACTCCTCTGAAGTAGTGTCGTAAACCTCGTCTGTCTCAACGTCGTCGTCTATTCGAGAAGAAGCAAACAAACAACGCAGAGAGACAAACAATCAATAACATGGCATAATGCACAATCATGGGATGATGCATGACAATTTAATTGATGCATCAAGATAAGCTAGTTGACATGATAACTTAATTAAATGGGCCCATATGCAATTTGGATTGCAAATGGAAAAGCCCATGAATTAAGGTTGGATTAAATGATCTACAAGTAACCATCATGTGAAAGTTGATTAGAATGATGCATGGTTGATGAAAACAACAAGAAAACAACAATAGCTTCAATTTGAAATGTTGTTTACCTGTAACATCCCAAGTATGAAAATATCCCTTAGAATGTTTGATTTCATGTTTAATTAAAGTATTGCATCATGTCATCATGTTTATTCCCTTGTTTGCATTTGTTACTATTGGTTTTGCATCTGTTTTTATTCTGTTTCATAATTGAATTTCAAACAAATTCAAATGATGTGTTTCATACTTGTCATGTTACAATATATTTTTCAAATCAAAAGTTCAAACCAAATCTCATTTTGTTTCCATTTGTTTCATAGTGGTTAACTATTAAAAATGAGGGTTTTAATCAAACCATTAATTCCTAAGGGTAATTCAAATTCAAATCAGAAACTTTCAAACAGCACCAAATTCCAAGTCATGAAAACTACCAAACTATTCTAATATTTTTTTTAATCCAATTAATAATAGGGTTCACCCTATTAAATTTGTTGTTTCTATATTAATCAATTAATTTGCAAATTATTTAAATTCAAACCAATTTACAAAACAGCAAATAAATTTGAATTTTCGAGAAACCTAAGTTGTCAAAGGGTAGATATTGAACTAACAAACTCACATGAATTTTTCCAAATTTTTCTCAAACTCCAAAACCCATCATTTGGTTCCGTTTTCTTTGCTGCAAAAAAAACAGGAGAAATAAAATTCAAAAAAAAAAAAAGGTGCAGCAACTAGCCTAGCACAGCCAGCCCACTCTTCTAGCGCGGCCCAGCCCGCTAACACCCGCGCGTACCGTTTCGACGATCTAATCTGTCGTCGTCCTCGCGTATGGCGCGCATCCGCGCATGCCACGGCGGCACGGCGACGCAGCCGACGGCCAGCAGAGCCCCCTGGACCCTATAAAGACCCCCCCCTAGGGCACAGCGCGCAACCCTAGCTACCCTAGACCCCCTCGCCCTCGAGGCCGCCGCCGTTACCCTCTCATCTCGCCGCGTTTCCTTCCCCTCTGTCCGCCCGCCGGAGTTCTGTCTGAATCTCCGACCACCGCGGACGCCATGGCGCTCCTCCACCCCACCTAGACACAGGAACTAAACCACCTCGACTCCCTCTCGCTGTTAGACACCCTAGCTAGCTCGGAGACACACGGATTCGCCGCCGCCATCTGCGACATCGCCGCCGGCCGCGAACCCCCTCGACCATCTGCTTCCCCGACAATCGCCGGTGAGCCTCCGATGTTCTCCTCCTTCTCCCAGTCTACTCTCTGTCCACACTGCAACATTTCCGTGCGTGCACCCACGCCCTGCATCGAGCACAACCACGGCAGCATCCACGATCACCTCGCCGCCGACGAGCATCTGTTCTCTGTCAGAGATTCAGTCGTGTTCTCGTCAGTTAAAGTTTCAGTAGCGCGTTTGTAACCTTATCCTCCCCGCGCGTGTACTACTGACATCAAACGAATCGCACCGCACTGGTCAGAGCACAGCGCGCGCAAGCGAGAGGTTCAGGGTTCGAGCCCCTGGCCTCGCACGGGAAATTTCCCACTTTTTTCCACCGCCACGCTGACAGGGAGGGCCCCCTGTCAGCCGCACACGTGCCACGCAGGCACAGCGAGGCCCTGGGCCCCCCTGGCAGTGGCTAGTGTGTGTTTCTGCACGGTAACAAATGTTTTTAACAGTTTCTGTTTTAAAAACTAGTCCTTTAAAATTACAGATTGGCCCCTAGAACCAAAATGCAAATAAATTTTGTTTTATAACTCCAAATAATGAAAATAAAATATGTGTGCTGATCTAAATTTAATTGTCTACCTATTGGTATCATTTGTTTCCTGTTTTGAATTTTCAAAATGCAATTCAAATTTGAATTCAAATAATTCAATTGCAAATTGCTAAAATCCATAACTATTTCATTCTTAATCCAATAAATGCAAATAAAATATGTTTTCCATGCTATTTCAAATAACCTTTTCAAATATAAATTTTGTTTCATGTTTTGAATAATTTAAATTGCCTAAATAATTTAATCCTTATTTAATTCATTTAAATTTGCTAAAATCATAACTTGCTCAAAATAAATTATTTTTGAACATGCAAAATATGTTTTCAAACTAGAAAAGTATGAACTTTTCAAATAGGAATTTGAATTTATGTTTTGAATAAATAAAAATTCAAATAATATTCAAACTTGTTTTAAATTCAATTAAAACTTGTTTAATATTGTGTAAGTCATAATAAATTCATCTTAACTCCTTTTTCAATATTTGAAACATGTAATCCAACTAAAATTTGGTATTCTTTTCAAATATGAATTTTGTTATTTGTTTTGACCACTTTAAGTTGATGAAAACAACAAATACTTGTGTGACATCTTTAAGTAACCAAAAATTTCCCAACTTAATAAATGATTTCCAAACTTGTTAACTTCCTTTACCACTTGCATCTGTTGTTGTTATTTTGTTGTTATCATCATGCATGCATCATGCTAAACAACTTCCACATGGTAATTAATTGTAGTTCAATTGTTTCCACCCTAATGCATGGACCTTTTCCATATGCAATCCAATTGCATAGGGGTCCATTTGAATTGTGTCACTTTGACAACTAGTTTATTTTGATGCAACCATTAACTTGACATGCATCATCCCATGATTGTGCACTATGCCATGATATTGATTGTTTATATTTCTGTCTTGTTTGTTTGCTTCTTCTCGAATAGACGACGACGTTGAGACAGACGATCTTTACAGCACCCCTTCTGAGGATCTAGCTCAGTACCCGGCTGCTGAGTTTGCAGGCAAGTTATCACTCACATGAACCATTGTGTTCCTTTCAACATTGGTTACCGATACTTTCCGTTGTCTATTTTGCTAGCCCTATGTGTAGTTGTTTCTGTTACGAACCTATCACATGAATCCCTTAACCCTGATATTGCCTCACCACCCCTCCTACAACCCCATTGATTGAGCCAGTGTCTTACTAGCATGCTTAGGTTGTTTTGCTCGAGTCTGTTACCCGTTACTTTCAGTTACTATATTTTCATTATGTTCTGGGGGCTCGATGTTTAATCAATCAATCATGCTAATGTTATTGTTAAATAATAATTTGATGATAAGGCACCGGCAGGAGGCCCTGTGTGGTTTTGAGGCCTGCTAGTGTCGACCCTAATAGGAAAAGGGTCTTGTCTACTGATCCATGATGAGCGCACTACCCGCATGTGGGAAGCGAGTATGGGCGCCCCCCTCAATTTGATTCGATTCGCATCTCGTCCAAATCGCCTCATTTAGTTCATGTTTTCCATTTGCCGCATGCATGTTTTTGCGAGCCCAGCGCAGGGTGGAACTTTCGTAGTCGGCATATAGGGGGACACGTTCTTAGAGTGCTATGAGGGTCCATTTTCTTCTGGGCTTGATTAGCCGTGCGCCCAAGGTGCTTTGGGCTTGATGCGGAGAAGAGTTGAGTTGTGTTGAGTGCCACGCTTGGTGGGAGGCATCCCATCTGGCGGGGTATTCTTACGTGTACGGCCAAATTGGTGCAACCCTCCAGGGATAATCTTCTCGAGAAGCCGTGTTTTCCGCGGTTATGGTTAACTTGGTGAAAGTACTGGCTAACAAGTACTCAGGACAACTTAAACCTAATGATTCACAATCTCACACCCAATGATTAACAACTTGACTAGTAATAGGATTATTGACACAATAACTTGATTCATCTTTAATCCAACTGTGTGAGTTATCCTCGGATTGCTTCTTTGGATAAGGGGCGAGATCCAGGATGGGTTTGTTTCAAGTTATCTTTCAGTTGGTTACATTACTCGATCTTATCTCCTTTCTGTTAGCCGGAAGTGGTAGGATCTCTGTAGTTGGTTAGCGCAGCCAGTTGCAGCATCTTTTATATCCCTTTTCCTTCCGTTGAACCCAAGGCATCTGTGCTTGGTGTTGACGGGCTACACTTTGGTGAACTGTGAGTCTTGCTTGCCAGTACGTCTATGTACTGACCCCTTTGGGGCTGTGGTTTTCCGCAGACTACGCTTACGAGGATCCCAGTGACGGCTACTACGTGGAGTTTGACGAGGCTGCTGACGAGTAGGTAGCGGACCCGGGCAGGATTCGAGACTACGTGGATGGGCTCCGTCTTGATTTCAGTTTCCGGCTTCTTAAGCCTATTTGGATTTGTCTGTACTCAGACCCCTTTGAATGCTTCCGCTGAGATGTAATGATGTTATGTTGGGACATGTGTCCTCTGGATGATTGTATTTGCTATCTCTGCTCTAGTGAGAGCTATTTGCAACTTATTTCAATCTTTTGTGTCTTAGAGATATGTTGTGCTATCATTCTGTTACAAACCGTTGACGTACCATGTGTGTATGGTATGAAGTACGTCAATGGTAGTGTCCTGATTTCTATGGGATAGTTTACGTCGACGCTGAACAGATAGGGGTTGGTTGTCACACATACGTGTGTTGGCCTACTCGTAAGAGGATGCGGGTGCCGGTAAGCCCCGTAATCCAATCTACTACTGTTCAACGGAACGGCGAGTATCCTTTAGAAGTCCGGGTGCGACATTACCAAGTTTGGAAATTTATTTATTAAGTTATGAAATTTGGCTTCTTAAATGAGTTACACAATAATTTGTTGTTTTCACCAGTTTTAAATGTTCAAAATAGATAACAAAATTCATATTTGGAAAGAACACAAAATTTTAGGTGGAATACATGTTTCATTTGTTGACAAAGGATTTAAAATGAATTAATTATGAATTAAACAAGTTTAAACAAGATTTAAATGAATTTAATTCAAGTATGGATTTATTTGTTCAAAACATTAAATAAAATTCATAATTGAAAAGATTATACTTTTCTGGTTTGAAAACATATTTTATATGTTCAAAAGGAAATTAGTTTGACCAAGTTATGAATTTAGCAATTTTAAATGATTTAAACAAGATTTAAATTATTTACCCAATTTTAATTATTCAAAACAGGAAACAAAGTTTATATTTGGAAAGCTTGTTCAATTTTGCATGGAAAACATATTTTATATGTGCCATTTGAATTAAATTTGAATTAGTTATGAATTTGACCAAATTTGAAATAGTTGTTTGAATTTGAATTTTTGAAAGCATTTGAAAAGTTCAAAACAGTATACAATTGGTTTAAACATGTAGATAATTAAATTTGGTATGGAAAACATATTTAACATGTTGAATTTGAATTTAAAATGAGGGATCTATGAGGGTTTGAAATCCAGGGACCATTCTGTAAAATTACAGGGACTGGATTTTAAAAAGAAAAGGGCCAGAAAGGTTTTCACCTCGCAGTGGCCCAGCCTGAGCCACTGACAAGGGGCCCTGGCCACCGTGGCGCTTGCGTGGCGGGTGTGAGCGCGCGCGTGGCTTCCAGGGTCGCTGACAGGGAAGCCCCACCTGTCAGCGCGCATTGCAAAATGTGGGTTTTAATCCGCGCGGACGGGGACTCGATCCCGCGACGTTGCGCTGCGCGCCGTTGGATCTAGCCACTACGGTGCGGATCGATTCGTGACAGAGGAGGATCGCGCGGGATTTTGAGGTGGGCTTCGCTGTATTAACTGAAACTGACAGAAAGGTTCAGTCTTTCTGAACCTGTTGACAGTGGCGGAGCGGTGGACGCCGGCGACGAGCGCCGCGGTGCTGCTGCGTGTGCGTGTGTGCAAGGGATGCAGGGTGTGCGTGCGGGTGATACGAGGGAGCAGAGAGGGAAGGGAAGAGGGGAACGTGCTCACCGGGGAGAGGAAGGAGGAGGAGGTGCTCGGTGAGATGGCGGTGACAGTCGCCGGAGAGGTGGACGACAGCGATGATGCAGCTGCTCCCCGGCCTATTCCTGGAAACGAGGGTGACAGTGGAGCCTCGGGGATTTGATTCCCGAGCTCAGGCTGCGCGGAGGGGTTCCATAGCAGCGGCGATCGCTGGAGTTTGCCGCGGTTGTGTGCGGTGGTTCAGAACAGGGAGAAGCAGAGGAGGGAGGAGGAAGAAAAACGGCGGCGCGGTGATGGAGAAGGGAGGAGGGAAGCTACGGCAGCAAGGAGGAGCCCGTGGGCGAGGTTTTAAGGAGGAGGAGGCACGCTTGCAGCCGTCCCATCCTCTGCCTGTTCGACATGGACATCCTCGATGTCCTGCCGTACAGAGGTAGGGGATGGGGAGAAGGTGGGCTGGGCCTGGGGGGTGTGGTGGGCTCAGCCCACTTGGCTGGCCTGCCCTCTCCCCTCTTTTTTTTGTTTTTCTGTTTTCTGTTTCTGTTTTTTTTGTTCACCTTTTCTTTTTTGTAGGAAAGAAAAAAGAAAAGGAAATAGGATTTGGTGCTTATTTTTGTAATAATTTTTTATTGAATTACCAAAACAGTAAGATTCAAAAGTATGTGGGCTTATTTCCAAAAATTTGAAATTGCCAAATGATTTGAAATTGTGATTTAAAATTTAAATAGGGTTTTGGGGTTTAAAAAAATTGTGGGGATAATTTGTATAATTTATTTATTACAAAGCCCAGTTGTGCAACTTTCTGTTTTCCAAATTTTTAAGTTTTGTTGCTGTTTGTAAATTCAAATGAATTTGAGTGAATTTGGTATTAATTGAATTATTGAAAAGAAGCAAGTTAATAGTTTGAACTTTCAAGTTTAATGGAAACAAATAATTGGTTTGATTTGAGAGTTTCATTTGAAAAATTGATAACAGAACAAGTATGAAACAAGGATTTGAATTTTTGGTTTGAAATTCAAATGGAAAAACAAATGAAAACAAATGCAATGCTTATGATGACATGATGCAAAACATAAATTAACAAGGAGCAAACATTGTAATGGTGTTTTTTCATACTTGGGATGTTACAAAACGCCCCCCTTGAAGGAATCGCGCCCCGAGATTCCTACTGAGAAGAGAAAAGGTCTGGATACTTCTTGCGAAGATCCTCTTCGGTCTCCCACGTTGCCTCTTTATCGGAATGATGAGACCACTACACTTTTAAGAACTTGGTGCTCTTGTTGCGAGTTTTGCGCTCGGTCTCATCGAGAATTCGAATAGGGTGCTCCTCATAAGAGAGGTCTTCTTGCAGATCAATTGAATCATGATCAACTGCACGACCTGGATCTTTGAAGCACCTCTTGAGCTGTGACACGTGAAACACATCGTGCACCTTGGATAGCTTTTCTGGAAGTTCAAGACGATAGGCATTTTCTGCACGCCTTGAGAGAATGTTGAAAGGACCAATATATCTTGGTGCAAGCTTTCCTTTGACACCAAAACGATGAGTGCCTCTGAGGGGAGTTACACGGAGATATGCTTTGTCTCCAGGTGCATAAACCATGTCCCTGTGTTTGCTGTCATAGTAGCTTTTCTGACGAGACTGAGCAATCTTGAGATTGTCACGAATGATGCGAACTTTCTCTTCGGCCTCATTAACAATGTCAGGGCCTAAGAGTGAACGTTCACCAGCTCCAGACCAATTGATTGGACTCCTGCATCTGCGGCCATAGAGATCCTCAAATGGTGCCATGCCTAGGCTTGCCTGGAAGCTGTTGTTGTAGGATAATTCAGCATATGGAAGACATTCCTCCCATTTCATGCCAAAAGAGAGACCACATGCTCTGAGCATATCCTCGAGAATCTGATTGACTCTTTCGACTTTCCCTTGAGACTGAGGGTGATAGGTTGTGCTGAAGAGCAATTTGGTGCCCAAGGCTTCTTGAAAGCTTTTCCAGAAATGAGAAGTGAAGATGCTTCCACGGTCTGAGCTTATTTCCAATGGAACACCATGAAGAGGAACAATCTTTGCTGTGTAGAGCTCTGCTAACTGACTAGCTGAGATTGTCTCTTTGACAGGAAAGAAGTGAGCGACTTTAGTGAGTCGATCAATGACAATTAAGATTGCATCGTTGCCCCCCTTGGACTTTGGAAAACCAGTGACGAAGTCCATTTCAATCATGTCCCACTTCCACTCAGGGATTTTCAGAGGTTGGAGAAAACCGGCTGTTTTCTGATGAACTGCCTTAACACGTTGACAAACGTCGCATCCAGAAACGTATTGAGAAATTTCACGTTTCATGTTAGGCCACCAATACAGTGTCTTGATATCCTGGTACATCTTTGTACTTCCAGGGTGTATGGAGAGAGGGGTTTCATGAGCCTCCTTGAGAATGACATCTTTGAGACTTTGAATTTGAGGAACTGCAATGCGTCCTTCGAAGAACACAGTTACCTTGTCATCAATTGAGAAGCACTCAAATTTCTCATTGCCTGCTTTGATGTGTTCTACAATCTTCTTGATTTCAGCATCACGAAGTTGTTCAGAACGAATCTTGTCCTCGAGAGTTGGAGTGGCTGTCAAGATAGCCTTGAGGAACAAGACCAAGGTTGAGCTTCTGGAATTCTTCATGAAGAGGAGGTTGGCTTTCCATGATCATGAGATTATTGCAATACGACTTGCGATTGAGAGCATCGGCCATAACATTAGCCTTGCCTGGAGTGTAAGAAATGGTAAGATCAAAGTCTTTGATCTTTTCAATCCATCTCCTTTGCCTGAGGTTCAGATCTGGTTGAGTGAAGATGTACTTCAGATTCTTATGATCTGAAAAGATTTCAGTGCGATTACCCAACAAGTATTGTCTCCATTTCTTGAGGGCAAACACAACTGCTGCAAGTTCAAGGTCATGAGTGGGATAATTGAGCTCATGTGTGTTCAACTGACGTGAAGCATAAGCCACAACTTGACGTTCTTGCATAAGAACTGCACCTAGACCTTGGAGAGAAGCATCACAGAATATTTGGAAAGGTTTGGAAGGATCTGGGCGAACCAAAACTGGTGTAGAAGTGAGTTTAGTCTTCAGGAGATTGAAACTTTCATCACATTGTGGAGACCAGACGAACTTCTTGTCCTTCTTTGTGAGGTCAGTGAGAGGTTTGGCAATCTTGGAGAAGTTTTGGACGAAGCGACGGCAATAGCTAGCCAAGCCAAGAAAACTTCTTACTTGCTTCACCGTCTTTGGAGGTTTCCAATCAACAATTGCTTTAACCTTTTCTGGATCAATGGCTATGCCCTTGGCAGAGATGACATGACCAAGGTAAGCAACTTCTGAAATCCAGAACTCACATTTGGAGAATTTGGCATAGAGACGATACTCGCGAAGCTTCATGAGAGTGAGACGAAGATGTTCTTCATGCTCTTCCTCGGATTTTGAGTAGACAAGAATGTCATCAAGATATACCACAACGAACTTGTCGAGGTATTCATGGAAGACAGAATTCATGAGTCGAGAGAATGTCGCCGGTGCATTGGTGAGACCAAAGGACATGACGGTGAATTCGTATAGACTGTAGCGAGTGGTGAAGGTTGTCTTTGGAATATCCTCTTTTCTGATCTTTATTTGATGGTAACCCATTCTCAAGTCCAACTTGGAGAATATTGAGGCTCCAGCAAGTTGATCAAAAATATCATCGATTCGAGGAATTGGATACTTGTTTTTGATGGTTTTCTCGTTAAGAGGACGATAGTCAACAACGAGTCTCTTTGTGTGATCCTTCTTCGCAACGAACAGAGTTGGGCAACCCCAAGCCGAGGAACTAGGTTGAATGTAACCTTTTTTCCATGTACATATCAATTTGTTCCTTCAACAACTTCAGCTCGGGATTTCCTATCTTGTAAGGATGCTTAGAGATTGGAGCAGTACCTGGTTCAAGTTCGATCACGAACTCAACAGCTCTGTCCGGAGGCATTCCTGGCAACTCTTCTGGAAAGACGTCAGGGAATTCGCAAACCACCGGAACATTTTCAAGTGAAGGTAGAGGTTTTGCATCGAGGGTGCACAGCTTAATGGAACTTGATTCACGTGGAGAATAGATTATCTGGCCAGAAGGGTGGGACAGAGTTATTGACTTTTGAGCACAGTCAATCCTTGCTTTATTGGCCTTCAGCCAATCCATACCAAGAATGACATCAATGTCAGAACTTCCCAGCAACATGAGAGAAGCAAGGAATATGTGACCTTCAGTTAGGATTTGATTGTCCTTACTTATCTTGGAAGTCAACATTTGATATCCCAGGGAGTGAACAGTGATCTGATTGCTTAGTGGAACCACAATTAGGTTGTTTGTTGTGGCAAAGGTCTTTGATACAAAAGAATGTGATGCTCCGGTATCAAACAACACTTTAGCTGGAACAGAGTTTACGGGAAATGTACCGAGAACGACGTCAGGAGCTTCCTCAGCTTTGTCGATCTTGACATGATTCACCCTTGCGGTCCTCCCGACAGGCCTGTTGTTGGAGTTGAAGGCCTTAGGCGGGGGAGCGCGCACCATTGCCTGGTTTGTGTTAGGACGAGGTGGTGGTGGAGGTAGTTGCCTCTGCGTGCACTTGTCAGCGTAGTGCCCCGTATGCTATGTGACGACACGAGGAGGCCCTGGCCTTGACTGCCCCATCGAAGCCCTTTGATCATGCATCTGAGCAGGGTTGGGTGGGCGGGGAGCGAAGCCTGGAGAAGTTTGGGCGTATGGAGCCCAAGTGACAGCACCATTTGGTACCCAGATGCGGCGCTTCTGCGGAGGGGTGGTCATGTTGGAGGAGGAACCACCCTCACGCGAGTGTTTGCGAGACTCCTCGAACGCCTTGCGCCCATTTTCTTCATTGAGCGCGGTGTTAACGAGATCCTCGAAGCTGTTGGCCTTGATATTGGTGAGGGCATACTTGAGCTCCGGGTTAAAACCTCTGCGGAACCTTGCCATCTTCTTAGCTTCAGTGGACACCTCATCTCCAGCGTACCGAGCGAGGCGATTGAACTCACTCTGATACCCGATGACGTCCAACTTGCCCTGCTTGAGTGAGCAAAACTCTTCACGCATTCTTTCCATGAGACCATCTGGAATGTGGTGCTTTAGGAAGGCTTCCTTGAAACAATTCCACGTGACTGGCATCCCAGTTCTCATGGCCTGGAAGTTTTCCCACCAAGTAGCTGCCTAAACCCTTCAGCAGATAGGAGGCATACTTGACCTTGTCTTCTTCAGCTACGTGTGCAATCTCCAGAGCCTTGGCTATCTCACGGATCCAGTCATCAGCGTCCAGAGGCTCGCGTGTGGCCACGAAAGCTCTTGGGCCCAGACTGAGAAACTCCTTGATGCTGACTCGTGGAGCTGTCTAGTTGATGTGCTGATTAGCCTGGAACTGGGCCATCTGCGTCATGACTTGGGTCATCTGAGTCAACAGCTCCGCGATTGGCGGTGGCTCAGGCGCGTTGTTCCTTGTTGGCGGCATCCTGAATGGAAATGCATTTTAGCACAACAATAGAAAAGGATAGACTTGGAAACCGAAAGAGAGATTATTCTGACGCATGAATAGATAACCAACAGGTACATCATCACATGTTCAAATACATCAGAATATCCAACACACCATAAATGGTTCGAATGCCAAAGGATAACTAAACATAGCTAAGAATGGATACATCGGTACTCCCATGCTCATCACGCAAGACGGCGGCTAGGAGTACGGCGAGAGGTACGGTGAGGAGCACGCCCACGAAAGTAGGTGGAACGACGATCCACGTAGATCTGACGTGGTCTGAGACCGACTCTAGGCGTGGTGAAGTACATAGCGTCGACTCCCTGTGCTCCAAAGCGGGGAATCCCAGTGTAACCACCACCAAGGTTAAGGAGTGGACCTCTGATCGGCTCGTAACCTCCAGCATCTGGCAGACGACGCCCAACTGGCTGATCGAAACGTGCAAAGCGCTCGTCTCCAACAAAGTCTGTGGTGTACGTCGCCAGACGAGTCAAAGCAAGGTAAAGCTGCTCTCTGACTGAAGCCAACTCCTGAGATAGTGTGCGGGCAACTGCGTCACTGTGTCTCACAAACTGAGCGGTGGTGTGCAGCCTGGAGTTATCATGCTCGTAGACATCCAAGTTGTCATAGAGAGTGAAGTGAGCTCCCTCCAAAGTGATGTAACCACGGGGAATGTGGCGATAGATAGAATCGTCAAATCCCCAGTAGTAAGCACGAAGGACGGTGAGGCTCACATAAGCTGCCTGCTGCACAGCCATATCCACTGTGGAACCTACTGCCTCGTAGCGGTGGACTACGCTCATGCCATCATCTGACAGAATGTAGACGATAGCCTGGTAGTAGGTCTGGTCAAACTCTCGCTGCTGCTCGTAGACCTGGTACTCTGGTGCCCAACAGAAACCCAGAAAAGTGACCATGTCTCTCAGCATCTCCGGATAACCGGCAGTGCTCTCGCAACGAGTCATACGAACCACCTGCGGGTAGAACCTGAGATCCATCTGCAGATGATCGGGGAAGTTTTGATTAGACGCCGGTAGAAGAACTGAAGTGGCAAGCAACAACAAGGTTTCAACGGACGAAAAGGATGTTGAGAAGAACAGGATATCGAAGCAACATTCGGGCAACACGAGACCAACACTCCTGAGGTACTACGGAAAACCCATCCGGGCTTCTAAAGGATCAATATCTACTGCTTAAGGAATAGAGGATCTGCTTCCGGGGCTTATGTGCCTCCGTTCTCAATCGTGAGTAGGCAACATGATAAATCATGTCACAACCACCTCCATTCCTATGGTCTAGTAGATATAACTATCCTAGAGAAACCAGGATACGTGAAATCCTAACTTGAAAGTTTAGATGAGAAGAGAAAACAACGTTGCACTTCCTTACCAGAAAAGGGAGGGTGGGTGGGGAAAGAAATAAAAGAACATAATTCCTACTCTCACGTTTCATTTTTCCTATATAGCTACAAAATAGTTTCTAGACTCAACTACGACCAGTAAAAGGGATCCTACAGGCAGACAGGCTCTGATACCATTTGTCGCACCCGGACTTCTAGGGGATACTCACAGCCCGCTAAACAGTAGATAAATGGCTTACAGGGCTTACCGGCACCCGCATCTCAATATGAGTAGGCCAACACGTAAACGTGTGACAACCATCCTCTACTATTCATCGTCTGCGTAAACCATCCCATAGAAATCCGACTACTTCCATTGACGTACTTCATAACATACACACATGGTACGTCAATGGCATTTGAACAAGTGATATCACAACAAATCTCTAAGACACAAAGAAATAGAAATAAGTGGCAAATAGCTCTCACTAGAGCAGAGATAGCAAATACAATCATCCAGAGGACACATGTCCCAACAAGTCATCATTACATCACAGCGGAAGCATCCAAAGTGTCTGAGTGCAGACAAGACCCAAATCGGCCTAAGAGGCCGGAAACGAAAAGACGGAGCCCATCCACGATGTCTCGGATCCTTCCCGGGTCCGCTATCTACTCGTCAGCAGCCTCGTCATACTCCACGTAGTAGCCACCATGGGGATCCTCGGAAACGTAGTCTGCAGAACACGTAGCCCCAAAGGGGTCAGTACAGACGAGTACTGGCAAGCAAGACGCACAAGATACCAAAGTGTACCCGGCAACACCAAGTACATATGCTTTGGGTTCAACGGAGGATAGGTGATACAAAATTGCGGCATCGGGATGCCTAACCAACTACAGAGACACACTACAACATCCGGCTACAAGAAAGGGATAAGATAGCGCATCGGAACCAACTACCAACAACCTCAAACAAACCCATCCTGGATCTCGCCCCTTATCCAAAGAAGCAATCCGAGGATAACTCACACAGTTGGATTAGTGAAGGTTCAAGTTATTGTGTCAATAAGCCTATTACTAGTCAAATTATCATTAATTGGGTGTAAGTTGTCTAATCCTTGTTAGCTAGCCCTATCACCAAGTCATCCATAACCGCGGACAACACGGCTTCTCGAGAAGATTTAACCCTGCAGGGATGCACCAATTTGGCCGTACACGTAAGAATATCCCGCCAGACGGGGGATCAACCCACCAAGCGAGGTACTCAACACAACCCAACTCTTCTTCGCATCAAGCCCAAAGAACCCCGTGTAGTTGAGCGCACGGCTAATCAAGCCCCACGAAGAAAAGGGGACCCTCATAGCACTCTAAGAACGTGTCTCCCTAAATGCCGACTACAAAAGTTACCACCCTGGCGCCAAGGGTTCGCACCTGCATATGCATGCGGCAAATGGAAAACCCAAACTAAATGAGGCGATTTGGACGAGATGCGAATCGAATCAAAGTTGAGGGGGGCGCCCATACACGCTTCCCACATGCGGTTAGCGCGCTCATCATGGATCTAGAGGACAAGAACTTTTCCTGAGTTCGACACTAGCAGGCCTCAAAACCATACCCGGCCTCCTGCCGGTGCCTTATCATCAAATTAACATTACCTCATACATTAACAGGTTGTTGTTTAAACATCGAGCCCCCAGAATAATAATAAATATGATAACAAAAGTAACTGACATCAGACTCGAGCATAAACAACCCTAAGCATGCTAGTAAGACACAGGCAACAAGCAACAGGGTTATAGGTGTGGAGGATAGGCTATATCAGGGTTACAGGATAACATGTGATAGGATCGGAACACAAGCAACGAATCTTAAGGCTAGCAGGATAGACAACGGAAAGTATCGATATCCAGTGTGGAAAGGACACAATGGTTCATGTGAGTGAATACTTGCCTGCAAACTCAGTAGCCTGGTACTGGGCTAACTCCTCTGAAGTAGTGTCGTAAACCTCGTCTGTCTCAACGTCGTCGTCTATTCGAGAAGAAGCAAACAAACAACGCAGAGAGACAAACAATCAATAACATGGCATAATGCACAATCATGGGATGATGCATGACAATTTAATTGATGCATCAAGATAAGCTAGTTGGCATGATAACTTAATTAAATGGCCCATATGCAATTTGGATTGCATATGGAAAAGCCCATGAATTAAGATTGGATTAAATGATCTACAAGTAACCATCATGTTAAAGTTGATTAGAATGATGCATGGATGATGAAAACAACAAGAAAACAACAATAGCTTCAATTTGAAATGTTGTTTACCAAGTTTGGAAATTTATTTATTAAGTTATGAAATTTGGCTTCTTAAATGAGTTACACAAGCATTTGTTGTTTTCACCAATTTTAAATGTTCAAAATAGATAACAAAATTCATATTTGGAAAGAACACAAAATTTTAGGTGGAATACATGTTTCATTTGTTGACAAAGGATTTAAAATGAATTAATTATGAATTAAACAAGTTTCAACAAGATTTAAATGAATTTAATTCAAGTATGAATTTATTTGAATTTATGTGTTCAAAACATTAAATAAAATTCATAATTGAAAAGATTATACTTTTCTGGTTTGAAAACATATTTTATATGTTCAAAAGGAAATTAGTTTGACCAAGTTATGAATTTAGCAATTTTAAATGATTTAAACAAGATTTAAATTATTTACCCAATTTTAATTATTCAAAACAGGAAACAAAGTTTATATTTGGAAAGCTTGTTCAATTTTGCATGGAAAACATATTTTATATGTGCCATTTGAATTAAATTTGAATTAGTTATGAATTTGACCAAATTTGAAATAGTTGTTTGAATTTGAATTTTTGAAAGCATTTGAAAAGTTCAAAACAGTATACAATTGGTTTAAACATGTATAGAATTAAATTTGGTATGGAAAACATATTTAACATGTTGAATTTGAATTTAAAATGAGGCATCTATGAGGGTTTGAAATCCAGGGACCATTCTGTAAAATTACAGGGACTGGATTTTAAAAAGAAAAGGGCCAGAAAGGTTTTCACCTCGCAGTGGCCCAGCCTGAGCCACTGACAAGGGGCCCTGGCCACCGTGGCGCTTGCGTGGCGGGTGTGAGCGCGCGCGTGGCTTCCAGGGTCGCTGACAGGGAAGCCCCACCTGTCAGCGCGCGTTGCAAAATGTGGGTTTTAATCCGCGCGGACGGGGACTCGATCCCGCGACGTTGCGCTGTGCGCCGTTGGATCTAGCCACTACGGTGCGGATCGATTCGTGACAGAGGAGGATCGCACGGGGTTTTGAGGTGGGCTTCGTTGTATTAACTGAAACTGACAGAAAGGTTCAGTCTTTCTGAACCTGTTGACAGTGGCGGAGCGGTGGACGCCGGCGACGAGCGCCGCGGTGCTGCTGCGTGTGCGTGTGTGCAAGGGATGCAGGGTGTGCGTGCGGGTGATACGAGGGAGCAGAGAGGGAAGGGAAGAGGGGAACGTGCTCACCGGGGAGAGGAAGGAGGAGGAGGTTCTCGGTGAGGTGGCGGTGACAGTCGCCGGAGAGGTGGACGACGGCGATGATGCAGCTGCTCCCCGGCCTGTTCCTGGAAACGAGGGTGACGGTGGAGCCTCGGGGATTCGATTCCCGAGCTCAGGCTGCGCGGAGGGGTTCCATAGCGGCGGCGATCGCCGGAGTTTGCCGCGGTGGTGTGCGGTGGTTCAGAACAGGGAGAAGCAGAGGAGGGAGGAGGAATAAAAACGGCGGCGCGGTGATGGAGAAGGGAGGAGGGAAGCTAGGGCAGCAAGGAGGAGCCCGTGGGCGAGGTTTTAAGGAGGAGGAGGCGCGCTTGCTGCCGTCCCATCCTCTGCCTGTTCGACGTGGACATCCTCGATGTCCTGCCGTACAGAGGTAGGGGATGGGGAGAAGGTGGGCTGGGCCTGGGGGTGTGGTGGGCTCAGCCCACTTGGCTGGCCTGCCCTCTCCCCTCTTTTTTTTGTTTTTCTGTTTTCTGTTTCTATTTTTTTTTTCACCTTTTCTTTTTTGTAGGAAAGAAAAAAGAAAGGGAAATAGGATTTGGTGCTTATTTTTGTAATAATTTTTTATTGAATTACCAAAACAGTAAGATTCAAAAGTATGTGGGCTTATTTCCAAAAATTTGAAATTGCCAAATGATTTGAAATTGTGATTTAAAATTTAAATAGGGTTTTGGGGTTTAAAAAAATTGTGGGGATAATTTGTATTATTTATTTATTACAAAATCCCAGTTGTGCAACTTTCTGTTTTCCAAATTTTTAAGTTTTGTTGCTGTTTGTAAATTCAAATGAATTTGAGTGAATTTGGTATTAATTGAATTATTGAAAAGAAGCAAGTTAATAGTTTGAACTTTCAAGTTTAATGGAAACAAATAATTGGTTTGATTTGAGAGTTTCATTTGAAAAATTGATAACATAACAAGTATGAAACAAGAATTTGAATTTTTGGTTTGAAATTCAAATGGAAAAACAAATGAAAACAAATGCAATGCTTATGATGACATGATGCAAAATATAAATTAACAAGGAGCAAACATTGTAATGGTGTTTTTTCATACTTGGGATGTTACAACGACCCGTGCCATGAGTGGCCTCCCGTGCTACCTTTGGGAGAAGGAAATGATCCAACATAGGTTAGTGTGGTTTGACCTAATCTTCACTTCTGCTTGCTCTCGAGTCCTTCCGGCTTGACGATCTGGACTATCTCTTGCCTGTAGAACCAGAAAATGAATCGGGAGAAGTCCCAGAAGATGCAGAGGAGGGTGCTAAGTCGAGCGAGGAAGGAGAGGTGTCACTCACCACTGCGCACTCGGATGGTTAAGGAAAGTAGTAGGCGCCACAAGTCGAGCCGGCATTGACGTCACATAAACGCGGCCGTAGCAAGGACACCCAAGGTGACACAACTTCATTCAGGCGGATGGGTCTGAAGCCATGGTGAACCCGCAGCAAGTCCACCACGTGACTCCTTTGGCATGCAGGCTGCCATTGCTGATGTCGCCGCCCAAAAATTACCGCCTGACTTCCGTCTGGGATCTTTCCCGTGATGATGGAGAGTAAGTTTCTCTTGCATATTCTTAGAGAAATCAGTTTACATTGTTTTGAGCCTAATGTAGTAACTGTATATTTAGAGAGTCGTCCACTGGAAACCTGGTACAGCGGACAATTATTGGCGCCAAGGTGTCCTCCTCTAAGGATCTAGGGGTATCCGCAGTAGTCGAGACTCCCTCCGTGGAGAAACGGACGGAGGACTTGAAGATAGACTCCCACACCTTGGAGCCACCTCAGGTGATAGCCTCTATGGCGAAGAAAGTTGGCGAGGCATCTACTTCCGGAGCTCTAGCACCGCCCTTCGTCGAGCATGTGAGTAATGTGTAGTTTTTGCTTCATTTTTTCATCGGGTGCGCGACAATGCTCCCAATGGGATTAGCCCCCAGAGTCTATGTTCAAAGAACTTTTAGTAAGCCATAGACTCAAGTCCTTCTTCTCTAACAAAACTTTGCTTCTTTTTGCTTCATCGGATGCGCGACAATGCTCTCGATGGGAGTAGCCCCCGAGTCTATGGTCGACTACTCGTAGTCGGGCATAGACTCAAGACCTTTCTCCTCTGGCACGCCTTTGTTCTTTGAATTACCGGTCTTCCAACCCCAACTGTAGTTTGGTAAGCATCGGGTGTCCTTGGAGTCGGAGAGTGACCAGCTGCGCGAGGACCTGAAGAAGGCCAAAGGCACGTCGGGGAATTGATATTATTCGTTTTCTCTTCCAGTTGACATCAAGTTTCGACTAAGTGTTGTTCAAATAATTGCATAGCTCTTCGACCAGGTTGAAGTGGAAAGAGCGGACGCGATAAACCGAGCCAAGGAATTGGAACTACATCGGGAGAATTTGCAGCCAGAGTCCCAGGCTGCACTCAAGAAGTGCCAGGATGAGGCAAGGAGAGGGAGGAGGAGAACCATGCCCATGTAGGGGAGCGGGAGGAGTAGTCGGCGACTCAACTCCACCCCCTAGCCGAAGCCCTTTCAGGTAAGTAGTGCCTACCAGTTTTTCATTTTAATTTCTTTAGAGTGCTGCTATTTTGCCGTTTCGTTTGTTACGCAGGTGCTCTTATGATCCCCTTACCGGGCGATTCCGGACCGACGCGCTGCCCGATGCCCTTTCAGTGGTTGAAGGAGAGGGTGCAAAGGTGATGAGGGTCATCACAAAGGCGACAAGCATATTGTATTCCTTACACTAGATCATATTCCCCAACGCCGCGTTTCCGCAGTCCTTAGATGGATTCGTGACAGCCTTTCGTGCCACTTGCATGGAAGACTTCAGCTAGCAGTAGAACATCATGGGAGCATGATATGCAGTAACTTTGGTGATGGTGGGTGGTATCCAAGAGGAATTTGAGAAGGCCTTCTCCGTG
Source organism: Alopecurus myosuroides (assembly GCA_028641055.1). Classification (NCBI taxonomy): domain Eukaryota; kingdom Viridiplantae; phylum Streptophyta; class Magnoliopsida; order Poales; family Poaceae; genus Alopecurus; species Alopecurus myosuroides. The sequence goes on from CM054058.1 coordinate 255,092,438, forward strand.
CTTCCAAGGGATGCCGAAGACAAAGAGGTAGACCTCAAACCTTTTGCAAAGCCAGGGAGAAAACTGGCCAAGCGGCTGTTTGACATGCTAGCGAAGACTTCTCCCATGTCCTAAAGAACTAAATAAACTACTCACAACACATCATATGGATCATAATCAGAGGTGATATAATGATGAATATCAATCTGGTCATAAAGAGTAATCACCGGCAATTCTCACAGGCATCAACTACAAAGGGGTAATCAACACCGGTAGAGAGATCTAATGAAAAAACACAAGGTATAACCCTAACTATTACAGTGAGATGAGATGGGATGATGGTGGTGATGGTGCTTATGGTGATGATGATGTTCATGATGATCTTTGTGATGCCCGGAGTGATGTCGATGACAGCGGTGATGATTTCCCCCTCTAGGAGGGAATTTCCCGGTGGAATCTCCCTGCCAGGAAGGTCTTTTCTTCCTTGTCTAGTTTCTATCGCGAAGAGGTGGCGGAAAAATTCTATGAAGTTTCTCCCCGATGTTTTTAGCTCAAGGGGAAAGTACGCCAAAGGTCGTCCGGAGGCGGGTCCTAGGGCCAGCAGATGACCTGCAGGCGTGGCCTAGGGGGGACCCATGCCTGGGGGTCACCTGGTGGTCCCCTGTATCCCCTCCAAGTCTCCTTTGGGCTCCCCCGGCGATTTCTTGAGAAAACTCCTTCTTTATTTTTCTTGATTTTTCTGACGTCCGGAAGATACCCCCTCTGACATGTGCTTTTTCCCTCTGAAATCTGGCTGTGATTATTGATTTTGGAAAACTGTAAAACACATAGAAAACCACAAAACATAAGCATTGCACTCTAATATGAAATATAACGACGAATAAGGGATAATTAACAAATAAAATAGTGATGCAAAATGGACGTATCAACTCCCGCAATCTTAGACTCTGCTTTTCCCCAAGCAAAAACTCGACTCGGAAAACATGACCACAAGTTTTATGAAGTGAAGTATAGATAATGAAGAGTACGGACATGAAGCATTAATAACTACTCACCAAACGCTAATAATTCTATATAGCAACCTTTATCATAATGCTTCTCAAAGATAAGTAATGATTCAATCATATAAAAGTGTAGTAAGGTGCAAATTCTATGAGCAATGGAAAACTGTGTTCTTGGTCAAAGAACAACTTAGAAATCAATCTTATCTTTCTGGAAGAGTCTATGTTAGAGCTATTAAGAAAATAACACATGCTTCAATTATCACAAAGTATTTTCAAAAATAGAGAACTTTCAGAAGTTATGTTCTTATAAAGGAAGTGAAAATAACTGACACAAAGGAAGATGCTAGTTAGCAAGGCTTAACTTTCAACTTGTTTACCTTGATTGTAATGTCAACTACAATAAGACATGGTTAATAAAATCATGGGCATATATAAGAATGCATCTCAGTTCAACATCATAAGTTTGCTTGTGGAGAATAGAAAGGATGAGTAAAAGTGACTCAATCCTAATTGTAAAGATAGGCCATTCGCAGAGGGAAGCTGGGATTACTCATGTGCTAGAGCTTTTCAGTTTGAACACATATAAGAGACGTGAAAATGAATTTGAGTTATGTGTGTTTTCGTCAATGACTGATACTAGATATTCCATCAATTAGCATGTTGATAAAACCATTGAGAGGGGCTCCCATAGATAAACGAGTATGATCCTGTTCTCCTTTATTTACACAAGCTATGTTCGACTGATTTCTCATGTACAAAGTGTGAAGATAGTATTGATTATGTTATAGAATTTATGTTTTGTGGACTAGGCACCCACTTCCCGGCTCTTTTTGCCATATTAAGGATGGGCACATTATGCATGCAAGTCAAAGATGCAAAGTTTGATCAACACAAGGAAAAAATGAACTATCTATTACTTACTCATGAGCTGAGAACAGAGGCGCAAATATGAAGCATTAATAGTTTTGAAGGTTTAAAGGTAGTACACAAGAAATTTACTTGGAATGGCGGTGAAATACCACATATAGGAAGGTATGGTGGACAATTGTGGAAGGTTTTGGTTCAGGTTTGGATGCACGAGTAGTGATCATACTCAATATAGGGTTTGGGCTAGCAAAGGCTTTATAGAAAACATACAATGTTGAGAGATACAAACTAATATAAAACCATGCAATGATATAGAACATGAAGTATTGCATTGTCTTCCTTGTTAGCATAACACATTAATCATAAGAACATATAACATTAAAGTTTTGCATGCATAAAAGATTGATGGGGTTATCTGCATGTGAAATCTCTCTTCTTTGTTCTAAGTCTCTAAGTGTTATTGCTATGAATAATGCTATGTTTGCAAATACTCAATAAATTTCTACCGCTACACCCAACATGAGATCACTACTTTTCACAAGACAAGAATGTGATACTTATTGCAATGAATAGAATATAAAGTGTAATTAAGTAAAAAAAATACTTCGTATCAATATTTCATCATAGACAAACTCACACCAACAGATACAAATCTCACTCATAAAGGAGTGATAGGCCAACTTGCAACAACCATACTATATGATAACTTCCCTAATCATGATATGACACGCAATTCTAATAGTAAAAGATAAAGATACCAAAGCAACTCCCCCAAGCTTGGAGCAAGCCCAGGGAGTGTTGCTACACATGATAATTAGGCTTGGTATTTTGGTGATCCATCTTCTTCCTCCTCTTCATCATTAAACTTCTAAGGTAATGGCTTCCCATCAAGAAAATATGAACTAGTCTCCAGGGACCTGAAACTCGCATCAAAGCTCATACACTTGAATTTAAACTCATACTCACGGTTTTGGTTTTGCAGATCATAGATCTATGCTTGTAGGTGCGACATTTCTTTGATTAGCAGATTGACTTTCTCCCATAGAACCCCTGTTTATTTACCGTCATCATCAATGAGATCTAAGATTATCTGATGATTCTTATCTACTCCATGATCCACCATCTTCTTGTTCTTGAAAAATCCGTGTTCCAATTCTTCCAGCCTTGTTTTCTCATATCCCTCCTTCTTTGGTCCCTCTAGGTCTTGATTATCGAGGACACCATCTCTCAATCGGAGAGTTTGGGGATGCATCTTCACCTCAGCAAGGTAGGGGTTGACGATGTTGACGAAGAACTTGTCCTTGGGAGAAGTTGGAGGAGTCATGGAAACTAGGTCTTGGAGGATTTCTACCTAACGGAAACAGCTCAAAAATAAAATGTGTTTAAAACACAAGATACGATTCTGGGACGATCCAGGGGTTTATATAGGAAAAACATTTGCCACGAAAGGAAAGTAACAAGTCGTGGTAGAGTTGGAGTCGGGCACTAGGGTCACCAGGTGACCTCCAGGCGCGGCTTAGGGTGGACCCGCGCTGTGGGGTCACCTCGTGGCCAGAGGCCTGGTTCCGACTCTTTTTCATATTTTCCAAAAACATTGAATATAAAAAATTACGGTATTTCGCGAAGTTTTCCTTACGAGAACACCTAACTATTCCAATATGATTCTGGTCTGCTTTGATATTTAGCCTTTATGTGATCCTCCGGGGTGACTACCTATATAATATTGGCTTCCATAGTATATGGATCACCAGATAAATATGCTTGAGTGCTTGGCCATTCACAACTTGTGGGTTCGTGCCCTGGAAATCATTAATTTTGATAGCACTAGAACGATAAACTTCATTCATCACATATGGTCCCTCCCATTTATAGAATATATTTCCTGCACAAAATCTAAGACTAGACCTATACAATAACACTTTATCACCAATATTAAATTCTCTTTTGAGTATTCTTTTACCATGCCACTTCTTAACTTTTTAAAATAACTTCGTATTTTCATAAGCTTCACTCCTCCATTCATTTGGAGAACTTAGATCAAGCAATCTTATCTCACCAACTAATTTAAAGTCACAATTGAGTTGTCTAACAACCCAATAAGCTTTGTGTTCTAGCTCAAGAGGCAAATGGCAAGCCTTCCCATAAACCATCGTATAAGGATACATGCCCATGGGATTTTTATAAGCAGTTCTATAGGACCATATAGCATCACTAAGTTTCTAAGACCATTTTTCTAGATTTGGCAGCAGTCTTTTGCAAAATTAATTTTATTTATCTATTGGGTAGTTCTACTTGACCACTAGTTTGAGGATCATATGGTTAAGATACTTTATGATTAACATCATACGTAGCAAGAGCTTTTCCAAAAGCACCATGGATAAAGTGAGAACCTCTATCAGTCATAAGATATCTAGGCACACCAAACCTTAGGAAAATTATTTCTTTAAGCATTTTAATATAGATTTTATGATGAAGAATTTTAGTGGGAATATCTTCTACCCATTCAATAACATAATAAACAACAACAATAATATGAGTATAGCCATGCAAAGGATAAAAAGGACCCATAAATTCAAATCCCTAACAATCAAAAGGTTCAATAACAAGAGAATAATTCATATTCATTTCATTATGTATACTAATATTACAAACCCTTTGACATTAATCACAAGTTAAAATAAATTTCTTAGCATCTTTAAAGAGAGTGCGCCGGTAAAAACCTGATTGTAAAACCTTGTGTGTGGTTCTTTGACCAGCATGATGCCCTCCATAAGGATTGTTATGAAATTTTCTCAATATATCTTCTTTCTCACGCTCCGGTACACATCTTCCCAAAATTCCATCTACACCTTCTTTATATAAATGCAAGTCATCCTAGAAATAATTCCGCAAATCATAGAAGAACTTCTTCCTCTGTTGATGAGTAAGACTTGGAGGCAAAAACTTAGACACAATGAAGTTAGCATAATCAGCATACCAAGGATTTTCATTTGAGTTCACCTTAATTGCAGCAAGTTTTTCATCAAGAAAGCTATCATGAACAGGGATATGATTACACAAAATATTTTCTATTCTAGAAAAATTATTAGCAACAGGATTATCCGCTCATTTTCTATCAACAATATGCAAATCAAACTCTCGTAACAAGAGCAGCCATCTAAAAAGCCTAGTATTAGCATCTTTATTTTCCACAAGATATTTAATAGCAGCAAGATTGGTGCAAAATGTAACTTTAGAATCAACAACATACTGGCTTAATTTATCACAAGCAAAAAACGACAGCTACGAACTCTTTTTCAGTTGCACTATCCATATTTTTACTAGCATAATGAATAGCATTCAACTTATTGCCAATTCTTTGTCCTAAGACAACTCCTATAGCAAAATCACTAGCACCACACATAATTTCAAAAGGTAAATTCCAGTCACGTGGTTGAACAATAGGTACAGTTATTAAAGCTTTCTTAAGAAATTTAAAGGATTCTTGACAATTGTCATAAAAAGGGAACTTATTTTTGAAGAAGATTGGTAAGAGGTCTTGAAGTCTTAGAAAAGTCTTTAATAAACCTCCTATAGAAACCAACATGACCAAGAAAACTACGAATACCTTTGACATCCCTAGGATGGGACACTTTTCCAATAGCATCAACTTTAGCTTTGTCAACTTCAATGCCTCTTTTAGAAATCTTATGACGAAGAACAATCCCTTCGTTAACCATAAAGTGGCATTTCTCCTAATTAACCACAAGATTAGCTTCATCACATCTCTGCAACATTTTCTTAAGATTATGGAGGCAGTTGTCAAAATAAGTTCCATAGACGGAGAAATCGCCCATGAATACTTCCACAATATCCTCACAAAAGCCATGAAAAATAGCAGGCATGCATCTTTGAAAAGTAGCTGGTGCATTACATAAGCCAAAAGGCATACATCTATAAGCATAAGTACCAAAAGGACCAGTGAAAGTGCTTTTCGCTTGGTCTTGTTTTCTAACATGAATTTGAGAAAACCTAGCATAACCATCTACGTAACAAAAGTGAGTATTTTTAGAAAACCTTTCTAGCATTTGATCAATAAAAGGCAAATGATAATGATATTTCTTAGTAGCTTTGTTCAATTTTCTAAAATCAATACACATTTTATAACCAACTAAGTTCTTTGAGGAATAAGCTCATTCTTACCATTAGGGACAACAGTCATACCTCCTTTCTTGGGAACACAACAAACATGAATAACCCATCTACTATCAAAAATAGGATAAATAATACCTGCTTCAAGAAGCTTTAATATTTTATTCTTCACCACTTGTTTCATCCTAGGATTTAATCGACATTGACGGTCAACCACAGATTTCGCATCAGGCTCAAGATTTATTGTATGCTGACATAGAACATGACTAATGCCTTTGAGAGCATCCAAAGTATAACCAATAGCTTTACGGTGTTTCCAAAGTATTTCCAATAAACGTTTTTCTTCATGATCTGAAAGATTAGAATTTATAATAACATGATATATTTTCTTCTCTTCTAAATAAGCGTATTTTAGCGTGTCGACAAGAAATTTAAGCTCAAACACGGGATCTCCCTTAGGTTGTAAAGGAAACCTCAAAGATTCCAACAACAAATTTTGTTTGATAATAGCAGGTTGATCGAGGAAAATATCCTCTAATTCATTTCTTTCCTGCATATACATATAATTCTCATGTTCTTCCATAAATTGTTGCAAAGGATCATTAGGAGGCACGACAATAGAAGAAATTCTTTCAATAGCTAAATCTTCATTAGCCAATTCTTTATCATGACATTTTCTAGCAAACTTACTAAAATTAAATTCATAATGATCACTACCGAATTTGACAGACACTTTCTCTTTCTTACAATCAATATCAATACCACAAGTATTAAGGAAAGGTCTGCCAAATATGATAGGACAAGACTTATCTTCAAATGAACCAAGTATTGGAAAATTAGTAGGGTATTTTACCTTACCACAAAGAACTTCAACATCTCTAACAATACCCACTAGATAGATAGTTTTTCTATTAGAGAGTAAAATATTAAAATCAATATCTTTAGTCTCACATGGATTAATCACATTCATGACTTCTTGATGAAGAGAAAAAGGAATAACACTTGAACTTGATCCCAGATGACAAAGTCCATAATAATTGTGATCACCTATCTTAATGGAAACAACATGTGTGCCAACGATAGATTTAGCATGCTTATTTGGTGACACGAGATTAGAAGCAGCCTCCCAAAAATAAACTGCACTACCATCAATGTTTTCGGTAACAAGGTCTTTAACCAAAGCTACTTGAGGTCCAACGCTTATTTGATCTTCAGGTTCGCTACTTTTCCTATTACATTTGTTCACAATACTCTTAGCAAAAGAATGTTCTCTTACTCTAACAGGAAAAGGTGGTTTCTCAAAGTGAACAGCAGGTAAAATAATATCAACAACCTTAACAAGTATTTCATTACTAGAGAATTGCTTCTCTTTATTATCATCCTTTGTAGCGTTCCCACATTTAAATAATGTAAGAACATCAGTGTTATTGTACTAGTCACTCGATCAATTGCTAGCACCACGGTACAAGATGGAATATCATGCAAATGCATCAAATTCTATTACATCGTATGATCCAGTATTTACAAAATAACATTAGAACTTGCATAGTCTTAGAAGACTAGCAGGAAACAAAGTATTACATTGGAAAATATTGAATAACATTGAGCCCATCTTCTTCATGTGACACAGGTAAAACATGTTGGCAGTAGACTCGAGATCCTAAACGAAATCCTCACTCGTCTTCAGAAACATCTGCAGGATGGAATATGCAGCCACAAGCGAGTAAATACAATTTAATGTATTGGCAAGTAAACAATATGGTGGATATAAATGGCATGAATAATACTACATGCTTATTTGGCTGAGTGGAGTTTTGGCCAAGTTTGCATAAAGCCAGTTTTCTCCTATCACTTTTGTAAAGCAATATTTTCTTTTCAAAGGGTGGCATCATTGGACTGAAATCCAAGCAATACAACTACTGTTCACTTGGTCAAAATTTTACTTATTTAAAATGGTGTTGAGATTCTTCTGTCATTCCTTGTCCAGCTGCTCATAGTTGTACATAACTGGGGACACGACTAAGATCTTAGTTTGTTGACTCTACAGAGGTTGTGCACTTTCACCCTTTGTCTTCAATTATCCCAAACATCCTATACACCTGGAGTGCATCATGGAAAGGAGAGAATTGAGACGAGATCTTTCAGAAGAAGAAGTTCAACCCACCGTCAAGACCCGTTCCGCCTATAATTATGCTACATATGCTTGTCAAGCCTGGGTTAAACTCTCACAACTTAGTTAATCAAGACAGAGCCCATATGTCAAAAGGCTGCACGGGAAGCTACTAAACTTAGAAGGACATAGTAATTTCTTTGTTCCTGGGTGGCCATCCGCAAGTGACAACCTCAAGTGGAATAACCCTTAGACAAGGGCCTCGAGGCAACACTCAACATAACCCAGTCTTACCACTTCCACCCAGGCGGTTCATTTATTAGTTATACTTAGAATTTTTCCTCAACATCTAGTAAACCAATTTGTAATATTTCATATCATCAACTAAGTTCTAAGGCTATCAAAATGAAAAGGTAAAAGGGATGGCCAAACACTACTAGGATAATAGCATAGCATTGTACATAGTAAAATTTCCTATCATGCATATTTCTCAAAAATCGACTGATGCATATAGAAAATAATGGATAGTTGATGATGTGTTACTTGCCTTGTTGAAGTTGGTGAAGAATTCACACTCACTTCACAAAAGATCGTTTCTCTCTGTACAATCTATACATTGAAAACACAGTAACAAAATAAACAAGCATACTGTCAAGCAAACAAATAGGTGAAGAGAACATACAAAGCAACAACATAGACAAAAGGAGTTTAACCTAGTTGGCTAGGACAAGGTCGAGGTCTGAGTTTGAAGATTTATTCTCTAATTGTTTCATATTTGTCAAGGGGTTAGGAGTTGACTAACGATGGTTTATATTGAGTTTGTAGTGATCAAACTTTATTGAAAACATATTTATCTAAGAAGTTCCAAGAGTTCACCAAGGTGATCTAACTATCTCAACTAAAGTAACACATAACAAAGTGTAATCCTTAGTTATTTTCATCAAGACTTATGAGTGATCTAAGTTTAGTCTTTCCTTTTTGGGTTAAGGTGGGTCTAGGTTCAACTAACTTCAAAATAATAGATATAACAAGATAAACTCTTGGGATTTTCCATTTGGGTCAATGGTTGGACAAAAACAACTTGTTATTCTTCAACTTGTATGGATTGCTCGAAGTCTTCACATGCTTGTCTTCTTGAAGATCATCTTCATGCTTCTATTGTAGTCTTGTTCCTTGGATGGAGTCTTCTCTTGGTCTTGATAGATTCTTCATGGATTTCTCACTAGTTGGTCCAAGGTGGGATGGGCACAAAACATCACTAAGTCGATTAGGAAATAAAGCAAATAAGAAAGATAGAAAGAGAGAGGAACATGCTTTCTTCTTGATTTATTCATACACTTGCACTTCCTTGAGTTTCTTCTAGTTGTTGTGGAGTCCAAGTCCTTACTTCAGTTTCTTCAATGATGTTCCTTGTAGCTCTTCATGTTGCCACCAAGTTGAAAATGAAGTACCTCCTTGTGCTTGAGTCTTGATTTCTATTTTTGCTAACTTGATGAATCCTTGAAGCATGAATTGGGGAGTGGAGAAGTAGATAGAAAACAAAGGTACTAGTGTTTAAGGTTCACTAGTTGGTCTTATATGAAATTGACACATACTAGGGGCTTGGTCTTGGCTCCAAATAGCCAAAACATCAAAGAATAAAAGATGGAAACAATTTCTAAGACATGGTAAAATGGATGTATCACTATGTTCAGTTTTTGGTAAAAAACAAATGGTTATGGTCCAAGGGTGTCCAAAATGTTTACGTAATGATGTCTCTAGTTTAAGGTTACCAAAAGGAACAATTTTGCAAAACGAACTATATACAAATTATATATAGAATTAAATATATGTAAAAATACTTAAATAGACCACTTAATTCCAAAATCGGATTTAACTTGTTCAAAAATTATTTTGGGCAACAATGTACAGAAGTACACATCCTAAGGTTTCCAAATATATTTTATTTGCAATTTTTAGATTTGTAGAATTTGAATTATGCTAAAATTTATCAAACAAGCATATTTGAATTCGAACAAATTTTAAATGGCCAAACATAAATTTGGCCAGTGCCAAAATTTTCTAAATCTTCTGAGGATTTTGAAAAGTCCAAGTTTGTTAAATTTGGAGTTGTGGTTGAAAAGTTATAAGGTTTCTAAGTTGTAGGGACTTTTCTACAAAATTGCTATTCTATTTTTATTAGGAATTAATTCCAGAGACTGGCTGGGCTAAAAATGATTATCTGGCACACAGGGTGATTGATAGGGAGTGAGCTTGGGCCGGCTACGCGCAGCGCTAAGCGTCGGATAACAAATCGACACGTTGCTGACTGTACGATAAGGTGGCGATGTGTGATTGTCCCATACCGGTTTGTTTTAAAATTTCTAATCGCGACCGTTGCTGGCAGATTCGACGGCTGGGGTTTGTTTGACTAATACCTGGCGGTGGATCCCGTCGAAGAACGGCGGCCCGGCATCACTGCACTCTGGTGGTTGATGATATCGACGTTCAAGTGGTCTCCGAGCTCGATGGTGACCACGAGGAGATCCAAGAGAGCACGAGGGAGGCAATGGGGTTGTCGGCGTCTTCCCAGCGATCTCCTAGTGACAGCGGTGTGCGGATCCTGCGGACACAGCTCCGGTGATCTTGGGTTGAGGACGACGCGACGATTCTGCTACATCAAAATAAAACCGGGGGGTTTAGGAGGAGCACATGATCACGGGTATGAAGAGGGTACAGAAATGGGGCGGCGCTACCACTTATTTCGCTAGAATTGATGAAAACACGTCAGCGGCAGTGGCTCTCTCCGGCGAACTATTCCGGTGGTTTCCGGGCATGAATTAGAGAGGGGCAAGGGGCAAGATGGAGAGGAGAGATCGAGCTAAATAGGGGTGGCTTCATTGCAATTTATCGTGCCTTAATGATCCTGCAATCAAGCGCGAGGAAACGGCCAGATTCAGTTTCTGAATGTTCAAGATGGCATGACATCATCAATTTTTTTTATTCTTCTTTTTCTTTATTAATTCATATCTTTTGATTTAAAAACCCAAATGACCTCAAGTAAAGTTCTAATTTTTTTTAATTGAAATAACTATCATATAGAAACTTACTTTTCTTGTTTCCATCACAAATTAAAATTTGTATATTTTGAAAATGTAAATAATTCACTAAAAGTACTTAATGTTATTTTAAAATTAGAAAATAATAAAATGATGTAATTGGTTAAATAAAATTTCGGAGACATTATACATATCAAATAATATTTTTGGAAGTCATTTCAAACCATTTTCATATTTTATATTTTTAGGATATGAAGGATTTACTAATAGTAACTTAATACATTTTTTAAAAGAAATAACTATAAAAGTGAATTAATAAAATTTAAAAAGATTCCACAAGCTATAATATTGTTTTCAAAGTTTTCTTTTTATATTACTTTCAAGACAAGACATTTTATGAACACCACTTTGTGTAATAAGGTTTCCTACAATAAAATAGTCACTTTGGGTGAAATATTTATTTAAAAAAATCATTTAGGGTTTATGGAGTGAGGCATATTAGGACTTTTATAATTCCAAAAACATTGTATTTGTTTTGTGTTTACTTTTATTTGGTTTTGTGGGCTTTCATTATCATGAAAATAAAAATTTTATTTTTTAGTGATTTTTGCACTTTCCAAAAATCAAGGATGTTACATCCTTATAAGGTTCATGATAATTACCCCCTTCTCCTTAGGAATACTAACATGAGAGGCAAAAGTTTTTCAAATATCAACAATTACTTGAGAATCGAGTCCATATTTAGCACTAAGCTTACTAAAATTTTCAAATTCAACAAAAGACTAATGCAATGTTATTCATAATATATACATTATTCTTTACCTTTATCCATCTCCCAATCTTCAATATCACACTAAATTATTTCAATAAGGTCCCATTTATCATCAATTCTTTTTTGTGAAGGAACTATTATTAGCGGCATCAAGAAAATCCTTATCATGACGTGAAAGCCTTGCATAAAGCATTATTATTAATAATCTCCTTGGGAAGCTTATGATTGGGGCATTTAAGAATTAATGTCTTCAATCTCCACCAATCTTGAGCGATACTTTCTCCATCACGATGCTAAAAATTATAGATATAATTCCTATCTTGATCTATTTCATGAAGAGGGTAAAATTTGAAGTAAAAGAGGCATAAGCTCCTTCCAATCCAGCAAATGTGGATCATTTAATTCCCATGATCTATCCTTTAGTGATATAGGAAATAACTTCCTCATGATTAGTTCTCTTGGTACACCTGCAATATTAAATAGATCACATAATTATTTAATATAAAGCAACTGAACACCGAGATGGATAGTTCCATCTCCAGCATAACGGTTATCCATAACACGATCAAAAAATCCCATAGGTATTTCAAAAGGGAAATTTTAGTAGACGAGGGACTTATCTATACCACACGATTGGTTGAGGATTCATTCAAAAACATCCAATCAACGGTGAGGAAATCCATAATGAAGTAAAATAACCGAGAGAAATAAAATAACACTTATAATAAAAGGTTTTCATATCAATTGCACTTACCAATAGTGCTACACTCCCCGACAATGGCGCATAAAATAGTCTTGATGTCCCACAAGTGTAGGGGCTCTATTGTAGCTTTTTCAATAAGTAAGAGTGTCAAACCCAACGAGGAACAAAAGCTATTGATAAATAGTTCTGAGCAAGGTTTCATTGTAAACACTAGAGAGAAAATGTTTAGGGATTTTTCATAGTAAATTAAGCAATAATAAGTAAATAAAAATAAAAGTAAATACTTGCTGCAAGTGGCCCAATCCTTTTTAGCACAGAGGACAAGCCGGTGGTGATTCTTATAATGACTAAACATTCCTCAGGACACACGGGAGGATTCTTCAAGTTATTTTCATCACACGTCGTTGATTAATCTTTATCGTTTTGGTAAGTGTTATGTGGGTAGACCTATGCTAGTGCACCGTCCCATCCAAGAAAAATGCACACTTACGATTTGACTGCTTGCAAGCATCTGCAACTATAATATATTGATTAAGAAATAAATCTAACCGGAGCAATAAACTACTCATACCAATTACTCCCTTACGTAAAGTCTTGCGAACCAGGGTTCAGGTTTCTGTCACTCCGGCAACACTCCATAAGCAATCCAATACACAATGCATTCCTCTAGTACCATAAAGGTGAAGTGTTATGTAGTCGACGTTCACATAACACCACTAGGGAAATAGGAACATAACTTAAATATCAAACCGGTAAATATTACTAAGCGAATCATGATTACCAATAACGAGACTTCTCTCATGTCCTCAAGAACTAACTTCACTAATCACAACACATCATATGGATCATAATCAGAGGTGATATAATGATGAATAACAATCGGTTCATAAAGAGTAATCACCGGTAATTCTCACAAGCATCAACTACAAAGAGGTAATCAACAACGGTAGAGAGATCTAAAAAAACCACAAGGTATAACCCTAATTGTACCAGCGATATGAGATGGGATGATGGTGGTGATGGTGCTGATGGTTATGATGTTGATGATGAACCCGATGATGCCCGGAGTGATGAAGATGACGGCAGTGACAATTTCCCCTTCCGGGAGGGAATTTCCCTAGCGGAATCTCACCACCAGGAAAGTCTTTTCTTCTCTCTCTCATTTCCATTGCGAAGAGGTTATGCCCCAAAAGTGTATGGGGTCGCAACAGTCTTTGAGGGTAAGTGTAACCCAATTAATTGATTCAACACAAGGGGAGCCAAAGAATACCTATAAGCCTTAGGATCCGAGTTGTCAATTCAGCCACACCTGAGAAGCAGTTAGCAAAATATATTAGTAATAAATGGTGCTATAAAACAACGGATGGAGTGTTTTGTGATGTTTCCCTTGCGTCCTCAACACACATAATACAATGGCATTTGTCTAGATGCACTGGTTCAGTGAAAAGATAGTTAATGTTGTGGAATACAGAGTTAAACAAGTGATATTTGTAATATGTAATAAATGGACCAGCAAGGAAACAAGTAGTAAAAGCATGTAAAAATATTAAAAATAATAGTAAAAGATGTACCGGGGTTCACAGGTTCATTAGTGGTGTCGGAGATATTCCAAATAAGGGTATATCCGGCATTGGCCAAAGGACAGACTACCCAGGTGGCCCACGAGTGGTGGAGTGACAAGGTCCATTGGGCGGCCTAGTAGGCCGACGCACGGTAAGGCGGATTCTAGAAGAACCTGGATTAGGGCCCAATACGTAATCCAGCTTGGAGAAGAAGCCGAACATCTTGTTTACCAAGAATAGAAATAATTTCTTTAGACTCCACGATTTCCTTCTTGTAAGCCCTTGTTCGGCTGCCTATATAAAGCCGGACGAGAGCCTCCTCTGAGCAATATAGAGAGAATAATCCCAGACTCACCTTGTACTTTGTATACATCAGGCTTTCACCCTGATTTAGTGAGATTGCAGGGGTAGGACGCCGCTATTTCCGCGACGTACCAAACCTGGGTAAACTTGTGTCCCTCCTACCGGAAACTTCCATATGCTTCCACCCACGTTCTACCATACGGCTTATGGCACCCCCTGCCATGAACCAAACTACAAACACATGACAAGTGGTAACTCTCCAACCAATAGAACAAGTGTTGGGTAAACAAATTACAGCTAGATAATTGACAAATCATGGGGGAATAACAATGCTATTATGACGAGATATAGTTCAAGGGTTCTAACATGGTAGTCATTACGTCAAGGCATATAGACAGCTATCAATCATGCATCTATATCTCATAGTCCACCTCAAGAAAGCTATCCAACAAATCTCTCTGGTATTAAGTTGCAGCAATGAAGTGATTGCTTTGTGTGCATCAGACAATTGCATTAAGAACAATATATAATGTAAGCAATGGTTCTCGTCCATAGATAAGAGCATCATTGTTTTCTCCTTAGTGGCAACACCTCATCCTCCATCCGTCACGTTTCTGTCACTCGATCATAGATGTAAAGGAGGCATGAACCCACTATCTAGCATAAATACTCCCTCTTGGAGATGCATACAATTATGTGATCAAGATAACCATACACATCGGAGATACTGCAAGAACACATTAAAACACTCTAATCATATAAGTGAAGATTCTCATAAAATAACATGAAAAAAATAGTCATAATTCCATGGTTCATCGGATCCCAGCAAATAGAACACATAGCATTACATCAGATGGATCTGTATCATGTGAGGCAGCGTAAGAGACCGTGGTATTGAACATCAAGTGGGATATAGTACGAACTAGATACTATTATGAACCCATAGTACATGCGGGAACTACTCATGAAGCATCATGAAGGCAGAACGGTCGATGGAGATGGCTCCGGGGGCACTTCCCCGTCCCGGCAGAGTGCCAGAACAAAGATTTATGTCCCCCGAGTTAGGGTTTTCAATAGCGGTGGAGATCGAATACGTTTCTTCAAAAATCGTTAGGTGTTCCTCGGTGTTTAGGTCAAGAGTGAACTTATAGGAAAAGAGGCGACACGAGGTGATGCACGGCGCCTCCAGCCCCCCTAGGCGCGGCCTATGGGGGGCACGTTTGGTGCCCCTAGGGTGATGTGGGCCCCACCTTGGGCTTCCCTTTTGGCTTGTGGAGTTTTCCGGGGAGTTAGGCATACTGGAATTTTTTCAGAATTTTATGAGAACTTTGATTTTTGACCTAATTCTGCAATGCACAAAAAAAATTGGAACTCGCACTGGGAATCTTGTTAATTATAGATACGTTTGTGACGTATCAGCATCCCCAAGCTTAACTCATGCTCGTCCTCGAGTAGGTAAGTGATAACAAAATAATTTTTGAACTGGAATTCAACCCACACAATCTTGATCAGATAATAATATAAAGCATGTAAACTAGGATCAAATGAATAAAAATTGAGGTCTATAGTTGATATCAAACAAGTAATGTATAAACCATTAGGAAAACAAAGTAAAAAAACCTTTCACTGAATCAATACTAAAAGACAATCAACTGTGCAAAGTATATTAAAGATGATTTAAGCTTCAAGAACAACAATATAATCATCCTATGCATCAAACACTCACAACAATTTCTGTTACGATCAAGTCAAGTGATAACAATATGCACGTAGAAAAGCATCTCACTGTTTGTACACAAAAAACAAGTAAGCGTTTTGCATTGTTTTGTGGCGCCAGGATGTTATGGATAAGAGAACATTATGGGGGGTTTGGAAGGTAAATGGAAGTAATTCTCACACAGCTAAAAGTGATCATTGGACAAGATGAAGTCTTATAATCGAAGCTATGCAAGGAGTAGTGATTACCACATAGCGGATGCACATAGAGCTATAAGTGTATGAAAGCTCTCCAATGGAACTAGTGGGGGTGCATCCAACTTGCTTGCTCACGAAGACCTAGAGCACTTTTGAGGAGGCTCATCATTGGAATATACAAGCCAAGTTCTATAATGTAAGGTTCCCCAGATAGTTATACAAGTAACATAATATGAAAAATTTCTTCAAACTAAAGTATCGCTAAACATAAGCACAAGTATGGAATAAAGGACAGTAGTGCTGCCCGATCTCTCTCTTTTTTTCTTTTTTAAAGATTTTTTATGGCGTCCGTAGCTCTTTTATTTCTTTCATGTGTCCTCTTTTGGGATTTTTTAAATTCTCATCGGTAGGGACAACACTTTATATTACAATGAATCATCACACTTTTGCTACTCATAACTCATAATAAAATATCAATGATGTATAAAACTGAATGCCTCTGCCAGTGTAGCTGGGTGCAATATAACAATGAATCACGTCATCAAGTAACATACTGTAGATGGATGTTGTATGGCAATATATCTCGCAAAAGTTATGGAAATGTCGTGGTAGGTAGGTATGGTGGTTGTTTTGATGAAGATATTTGGGCTTATGTTTGGGAGAACATGATGAAGTCCTCCCACGGGGTTTGAATGTCCCGACAAAGTTTGCACCTACTCTCAGTGTGAGAATGGGAAATGCATAGTATTGTAGAGGCTAGCAAATATGGATTGTGGAAGTGCCATAAAACCGCAACTTAGAACTCACAAGTTTAAAGATTCCAACTAGCAATGTGAACTTATAAGACATAAAGAAAATCACTCCGAGAGGGTCTGTGGCAATGACAAGTCACTGTTGGCTATCCCAACCGTAGCGCGTAACAAAAATTATCATGGTTGCTATCTACATTGGAAGTCATATATTAACATACTTTCAACTGATTATTTGAGTGTGGAACAGTTTCAAGCTTTTAGACCAACCATTAATTGTTTTTACTTTACTGAATCAGAAAGTTTACTCATTAAGCATATTAATATCTCAAAACAACACCAAATATTCAAGTGAAACAATTTAATGATCTACAAGATTATATAGTTTTTTCTAGTACCACTACCACAAGCATGACATTTTCCAGCTCCAACACCGATTAAATTACTTGAAAAAAATCTCAGAGAAAATATTCATTAAAGACCAGAGAGCTAATCATATATAACTGAATAAAACCAACAAGCTCTGAACAAATTTCGAGTGAAAAACAAGTGCTAAACGCGGTATTAGCAAAAATTGAACACTCACGAAACAATAAGAGTGAAAACTAGAGTATTCTAAACAATGAAAACGGAGCGTGTCTCTCTCCAAACTAAAAATTCTAGGATACAACCATTTATTATAGCAAAATAAAAACTGAAAGCAAAATAAAATGACGCTCCAACA
Source organism: Alopecurus myosuroides (assembly GCA_028641055.1). Classification (NCBI taxonomy): domain Eukaryota; kingdom Viridiplantae; phylum Streptophyta; class Magnoliopsida; order Poales; family Poaceae; genus Alopecurus; species Alopecurus myosuroides. The sequence goes on from CM054058.1 coordinate 255,110,294, forward strand.
ATGACATGTATCATGTGAAGCAATAAAAATATAGCGTCTTGAAAGAAACATGATATTTTTGTTGATGAAGAAGGGGATGCCTTAGGCATCCCCAAGTTTGACGCGTGTACTTATTGGATATGTCTTGGGGTGACATGGGCATCCCTAATATTGAGATCTTTCCATCCTTCATATTCTCATATCATCCTTATCTCCCTAGACTTGAAAACTTCCTCCGCCTAAAACTTCTCACAATCTTCATTAGTAACGTTAGTGCATCAAAATAATAAATCCACTTGGTTCAGTTTCAAAACAAGTCAAACACTCTATTTAAACATTAGCAACTTTCACAACTTCTTTTAAATCTCTTCCGCCCGAAGGAACACAAAAGAAAAACATTACGAGGCAAATGCAAATACTGGCAGAAATCTGTCAAAACAGAACAACAGGTAAAGATCAATTTTTTTATAAAATATTATATTGCTCAAATAAAAAATGTGAAACTAATGAAAGTTAGATAACAACATGGGGCATGTTTCTAATTTTGTCAAAGCAATCCGACGTTCTGGCTGAGATAAATCAGTTTTTTGGTGGCAACACAGAAATCTGCTTCAGGACAGCAACTTCCCCAAATCACACTACCTCTCTATTAGAGGTTACTCTTGGCACAAAAACAAAATAAAAAAAATATAAGGAGAGGTTGTTAGAAAGTTAACAACTTCCAAGACTCATGGAAAACAAAAGAAAACAGGAGGAAAACAAGATGAAAACATAGAGAAAACAAAGTGGGTTGTCTCCCACAAGCGTTTTTCTTTAACGCCTTTTAGCAGGGCAAGTTATTTTAAGGGATACTTTATTTTTATGGTACAATGGAAGAAAACACATCAAAAACATATTTTAACTTAGAAGCTTCGATGAGAAGATTTATGTTGTTTTCATAGGCATGAACACAAGTGTTCAAGGTCGACCCCTATTTCATCAGTGCTCACCTTCTTAATCACTTCTCGTTTTGAAAGTTTTAGATAACAAGTACAACTTTTTTTATTTGTTTTCCCTACCAATAAAGGGGATATAAAACAACTCAAAACTAAAAGCAAAATAAACTTCAAACAGAAAGCAAAAATAACAAGGGTTGTCCCCCAAGAGCTATTTTCTTTAACGCCTTTTAGATAAGCTTAGTAATTTTAAAGATGCTCACATAAGAAATATGAATTGCAGCAAAAGAACGCATACGAAGCAAATGTGAAACAGTTTTTAGTCTAACCCACTTCATATGCATTTGAATCTTGTAAAGAAATAGATTAAAGAAGCACAAACTCGCAAGCATAAGAAGGCAAAACAAGAACAACTTCAAAAGTTTCAAAATAAGGCGAGGTATTTTAGCAACATGAAAATTACTACAACCATATTTTCCTCTCTCATAATAATTTTCTGTAGCATCATGAACAAAATCAACAATATAACTATCATACAAAACATGTTTATCATGATCTAGAAGCACATAATTCATATCAAGCTCGAAAATAGTGGGATCAAAAATTAAAATAAATCCCTCTTCTTTCCCACTTTTAGCAATAAAAAAAGATAGATCACACTTAAAAGGTATGGGACTCCTTATAGAAATTCCATTTTCAGTAGCATTATAATTTATAATATCAAGTAACATAGGACCATCATCTAGAGTATTATCATATAAATTTTCCAAGCAAACTTCCTCATTATCATCCATATCAATGGTTGGAATAAACAGATAATTATCATAGGATTTATTGAAGTAGCAAGGATTCTTATAAATAACATTGGCAAAATAATTCTCACAAGTTTCATTCATAGAAGCATCAAGGTCACAAGTATAGAAAATATCAATTTCAGCAAGAAGGGATACTTCACAAGAATCAATAGGATCATCACATTCATCAATATAGCACTCATCCTCGTTTGGCAAGCATGGAGGGCAATGAAATAAAGTATGAGTTAAAGAGTTACTCCAATTATAAGGTAGACATGTGTAGCTACTCCATTCTTCCTCCTTTTGTTCGTCACTCTTCTCTTTTTCATCCAATGAGCTTCCAGTTTCAGCAATTTCTTATTCCATAGTCTCCTGCAAGGCATTAGTCCATTCCTTTGGGGGGAGAGCATATATTAAGATATTTCATTATATAGACATTAACTCCCTTTCAATTATCAAATAAATATTAAAGTGTATCATAAATCTCATATTTATAAGGAGCATCATCAATATTTTCAAGCAAATCAGCAATTTCGAATGCACCCTTCCAAGCAATAAATTCTTCAATTTGGTCCACATCATAAAAGTCAGAATTTCCTCTAACATAAGAAGCTATGGTGTCATTATAGTTATACTCACATTCAAAAGGAAGGTGTTTATACCTCCTACAACAACAAGATTTATAAAAGCAATAGGAAACAATATAAGTAGAGCACAAGTTTTTAGCATAATAATTTAATTTATTTATTTGTTCCCTTAAGTGTATCCATTTTTGTGACAAGCGGTATTCCTTATAATATTTTTGTTGTTCTTCCATGAAACCACCTAGACAATAAGATCTAGTTTCAAATAAATCAACCATTGGTAGCAAAAATAATAAAGCAAGTAAAAAAAGCAAGAGTGTACTTCCCAAGTGAATTTAAATATAGAGCTACGATCCCCGCCAACGGCGCCAGAAAATAGTCTTGATGACCCACAAGTGCAGGGGATCGCAATAATCTTCAAGGGTAAGTGTAACCCAATTTATTGATTCGACACAAGGGGAGCCAAAGAATACCTATATGCCTTAGCAGTTGAGTTGTCAATGCAGCCACACCTGAGAAGCACTTAGCAAAATATATTACTAATAAAAGGTGCAATAAAATAGTGGATGGAGTGGTGTTTTGATGTTTCTCTTGTGTCCTCAATACATCTAATACAATGGCAATTGTATAGATGCACTGGTTCAGCGCAAAGATAGTTAATGTTGTGGAATATGGAGTTAAAAAGTAATATTTGTAAAATGCAATAAACAGACCAGCAAGGAAACAAGTAGTAAAAGCATGTAAAAATAATAGCAATAATAGTAAAAGATGGACCGGGTTCACAGGTCCACTAGTGGTAACTCTCCAAACAAAAGAACAAGTGTTTGGTAAACAAATTACAGCTAGGCAATTGACAGATCATGGGGGCATAACAATGCTATTATGACGAGATATAGTTCACGGGTTCTAACATGGTAGGAATTACGTCAAGGCATATAGACCTCTATCCACCATGCATCTATATCTAATAGTCCACCTCAATAAACTTATCCAACAAATCTCTCTGGTATTAAGTTACAACAATGAAGTGATTGCTTTGTGTGCAACATACAATTGCAGTAAGAACAATACGTAATGTAAGCAATGGTTCTCATCCATAGACAAGAGCACCAATGTTTTCTCCCCACTGGCAACAACACATCTTCCACCCGTCACATTTCTGTCAATCGAGCACATATGTAAAGGAGGCATGAACCCACTATCTAGCATAAATACTCACTCTTGGAGATGCATACAATTATGTGATCAAGATAACCATAGATATAAGAGAGCATGCAAGAACACATTAAAACACTCTAAGGATATAAGTGAAAATTCTCATATAACATGAACAAAAAAAATCATAATTCCACGGTTCATGTGAGGAAGGTCAAGAGACCATGGTATTGAACATCAATGGGGAGAGAGTACTAACTAGCTACTTCTATGAACTCGTAGTCCGTGCCGGAACTACTCACGAAGCATCATGGACGCAAAATGGTCTTTAGAGATGGCTCCGGGGGAAGTTCCCCGTCCCGGCAGAGTGCCAGAACAGAGACTTTTGTCCCCCTAATTAGGGTTTTTGATGGCGGCGGAGCTCGGATGCGTTATTGGAAAATCGCCGAATGTTCCTCCGTTGTTAGGTCAAGAGTGAAATTATAGGCAAAGAGGCGACGAGATGCGGTACACGGCACCTCCAGGGCCACTAGGTGAAGCCTAGTGCTGTGGGGCCCACCTTGGGCTGCCTTTCTAGATCCTGGAGTTTTCCGAGGTGTTAGTCTTACTGGAATTTTTGCAGAATTTTCTGAGACCTTTGATTTTTGACCTATGTCTACAATGCACGGACAAATAAACAGGAACTAGCACTGGGCATCTTGTTAATAGATTTTTCCAATAAATGATAGAAAATAGAAGAAAACATAGGGAAAACATGTAGAACAGAAGCATGGAGCATCAAAAATTATAGATTCCTTTGGGACGTATCAAGAGGCGGCGAAAAAATTCTACGAAATGGCCCCTCGATGTTTTTAGGTCAAGTGGATAAGTACGCCAAAGCGCAGTCAGAGGCGGGGCCAGGGCCACCAGATGACTTGCAGGCGCGACCTAGGGGAGACCTGTGCATGGGGGTCACTAGATGGACCCCTGGCTCTCCTCCAAGTTCACTTCGGGCTCCCTGGTGATTTCTTGAGATAACTCCTTTTTTGAATTTTCTTGGTATTTCTTACATCCGAAAGATACCCCTCTGACAAGTTCTTTTTTCCTCTGAAATACGGCTTTGATAATTAGTTTTGAAAAACTATAAAACACACAGACTACCACAAAATAAAATAATTATTGCACTCTATTATGAAATATATCAAAGAATATGGGAAAATTAACATACAAAATAGTGATGTAAAATGGATGTATCAGGAACTTATAAAATTATGGGGGAGGTGCCTACTTATCTTATTGATAAAAGCGCACTATCCTTGATTCTCCTTGCATTTTGGACACGTTTAATTCAGAAAGTCTTCCTAGAAGGACTAGTTGCACAATTACAAAAAAAAATGATGATCTTGATGATGGTCTTACTGATAATACTTGATTCTTGCTTTATGCCTAGCTAAAAGGCGTTTAAAAAAGCGCTTGTGCGAGGCAAACCACCTAGTTTTATCTTGTTTTCCCTATGTTTTATTTTGTTTTCTCTTTATTAACCGCTCCTTGTCTTTTTTTTGTTTTTGGGCGAAGAGTAACCTCTATTTTAAAGGAACTACAATTTGCTGTTTTTTGTCCAGATTTTTATGCTTCACCGTAAAATTTGTATCTCTCAGCTGGAGTGCGAGAAAATTATGAAACAAATGGTCACTTGCCCCAGTTTTTTTAATCTAACTTTGATTAAATTGACCATTTTTTTATTTGAGCTATGGAAGTGCCTTGAAAATATCATCTGTACAGCCAGTTTTGTTTTGACAGATTTCAGCCTTTGTTTGCATTTCCCTCTTAATATTTTTATTTTTGTGTTCTCTTGAGGGGGAGAGCTTTTAAAAGAAGTTGTGATAGTAGCTAATGTTTAAATTGAGTGTTTGTATTGTGATAAAACTGAACCAAGTGGGTGCATTTATTTGATGCACTAACCCCGCTAATGAAGAATGTGTGAAGTTTTGTGTGGAGGAAATTTTCAAGTGTAAGAGAGGAGGAGGATATGAGAAGATGAAGGATAGAAAAAATCTCAGGATTGTCGATGACCATGTCACCCTGATACGTCATAAATGTATCCATAATTTCTGATGTTCCATGTTGTTTTCATGCCATATGCAACATGTTTCTTATACATTTTATGTCGTTTTTATGGATTTTCTGGGACAATCCTATTGACAAGATGCCACAGAGCCAGTTCATGTTTTCTACCGTTTTAGTTTCAGAAAAGTTGTTTTCAAAATATTCTCAGAATTGGACGATTCAAAAGCCAAAAGTCTTAGAATTCCCGGAGGGTCAAGGCAGTCCAAAGGGGACCCGGAGGGGCCCCTTGAGCCCCCACACCATGCTTGGGCGCGGGTGGCCCCATGGCCGCGCCTGGGGTGGTGTGGCCCCCTCGGGCGCCCACCGCCATCGCCCTTTCGCCTATATGTGTCCCCCCGATGCAAAAACCCTAAACCAGTCAGCCTTTTTCCACCAAAAGTTCCGTAGCTTCGCCGCCGCCGCCGCCAAGTTTCGGGGGACAGAAATCTCTGTTCCGGCACCCTGTCGGGACGGGGAAGTGCCCCCGGAGCCATCTCCATCGACTCTTCCGCCATCTCCATCACCGTTTCTCTCTCCTATGATGAGGAGGGAGTAGTTCTCCCCTGGGGGTTGAGGGCTCTACCGGTAGCTATGTGTTTCATCTTTCTCTCCCATGGTGTGATCTTTATGTGATCACGAGCTTTGTAATCTAGTTGAATCATTAGATGTTATTCTTCATCTGTTATGCTAGTCAAGTGCTTATGTTATGAGATCTCCGTAGACACTTTGATCACGGTGTAAAGGTGACAGTGTGTGCATCGTGTGTTTTAGCATGATGTCTATATCTTGTGTTGGATGACCCTATGAAATTGTGGCGTTTGTTTAGTACTAATTTGGGGCTCTCATACTGACAGTGTGGGGTGTGATGCGTGTGATCACAGGTTCGTTGGGAGACCCCAAGAGGAAGGTATGAAGCATGCAGCGACAAGTTTCCCTCAGAAAGAAACCAAGGTTGAATCGACCAGTAGGAGGAAGGAGTAACTTCAGAAGGTTCATGCAGCTGAGATGGCAGGGCGCACTACCGGTTCAGCAGCAACATGGAACCTACACAACACAATCAAATCACTTTGCCCCAACGAATCAGTGAGGTCGTCAATCTCACCGGTTTTGCTGAACACAAAGAGGTTAAACGTATGGTGTGGAAAACAATATGAAAACAGTAGCAACGGTATGAGAGCAGTGGAAACAGTGGTTGTATTATCAGTATGACGAAATGGACTGGGGTCTATATTTAACTAATGTTGTCTCTCCGTGAAAGATAAATAACATGTGCGGTGAACAAATTACAGCTGGGCAGTTGACAGAAAAGAAGGCTGCATCGTAGTGCATATGCAAGACATAAAGATTACTATGTGATTCATGCAGGCATTACAACAAGATACATAGACCGTCATCCAATTGCATCTATGACTAATAATCCACCCTCCGAATATCATCCGAACAAATGTTGGGTATTAAGTTGCAAGAAACAGATAATCGCAGTAAGCAAAGTGTGTAATGTAAATAATAACATAATCCTCAGACAAAGCATTGTTGTTTTCTCCCTAATGGCAACATCACATCCTCCATCTATCACGTTTCTGTCACTCGAGCACAGATGCAAAGGAGGCATGAACCCACTATCGAGCATAAATACTCCCTCTTGGAGTTCCTAGCATCTACTTGGCCAGAGCATCTACTAATAACGGAGAGCATGCAAGATCATAAATAACATATAGATGAAGATAACATGATAGATTGATAATCAGAAGACATAGCATTCAACATTCAACGGATCCCAGCAAACACAACATGTAGCATTACATAAAGATGATCTCGATCATGTGAGGCAGCTCACGAGATCTAAACATGAGGCATAAAGTGGAGGAGACAACAACCTAGCTACTGCAATGGACCTGTAGTCCGGGGATGAACTACTGACGCATCACTTCGGAGGAGGGGATGGTGGTGTAGACCCCTTCGGTGATGAATTGCCCTTCCGACAGGGTACCGGGGAGGGCTCCATAATCCTCCAGATCTCGGGATGATGATGATGGCGGCCTCGGGTGTTTGTCGGAAAAAAGTGGTATATTTCTAGGGTTGATATGTCGGGGGGATTATATAGGCAAAAGAGCAATGGCAGAGGGCAACTGGGGGCCCAGATCACCCCCAGGCGCGGCCAGGGGGCGTGCGACCCTATGGTGTGGCCCCTCTCCGGGTCTTTTCGGGACTCCGTGGAACCTTCGGGAATTCTAAGACTTCTAGACTTTGAATTTTCCAATCCCAAGAATATTTCTAGAACAACTTTTATGAAACTAAAAACAGCAGAAAACATGGAAACTGGCTCTATGGCATCTTGTTAATAGGTTAGACCCGAAAATCGATAAAAATAACATAAAGTGTATAGCAAACATGTTAAAAAATAACATGAAAACAACATGGAACATCAGAAATTAAGGATACGTTTATGACGTATGAACATCCCCAAGCTTAGTTCCTACTCGTCCTCGAGTAGGTAAACGATAAAAACACATAATTTCTGAGGTGACATGCTACCAAATGAACTTGATCATCAATAATGTAAAAACATATGTAAGCTGAGATCATAGAACTTTATCACAAGCATGATAAATAAAACTTTAACAATAAAGCATAGCAATTACCTTGCATCATGAGAAGTAACAGAAATAAAAGATCATGAATAACAATGCATCAAAAGTTATATGTTTGTTTCAAGTATAGAGAAATCATGGCAAAGTGATATCTCTCTATTCCTTAAGAGTAAGGCAAAACATAAATGCCAGGATACCTTCAAAGTTTACTAGGAAGACTAGAACAAATAATTTGAGAGCAAGCAATGACACATCATGAATCAATTAATAATGTTTCTGGGACAAATGCACAATAAAATCAGAATGGCAACTATGCTCTCTCTATTGTGCATAAAGTTAGAGGATGGAGACTCAACATAAAAGTAAAAGAAATGCCCTTCGCAGAGGGAAGCATGGATCATTCATGTGCTAGAGCTTTTATTTATTAAACAAAGGTATAAAATGTTTGACACTCCTCCCATCCATCTTACACAAACCATGGCTAACTGAATCCCCGGGTGCCTGCCAACAATCACATACCGTGGAGGAGTTTCTATTTTTAGGGAGGTCTATGCTTATGTCAACGAATGGTAAACAGAAAATACAGTACGTCACAAGCCAACTAGACTTCACAAGAGCGGCTCCCATTGAAGGACGCAACTGGTGTAGAAGGTCATCCCTCTTTCTCTTTTGTTTACACAGTTATACTTTGACTGATAAATCAGGAGGGGAAATAGTGAAGAGAATTTGTTTGTATTAATTTGGGGATGGGCACGCCTCTGCCAGCTCTTCTATCAATTGTATAAGCGGATGAATCCACTAGTCTAGGGTGTGAAATCCAATCAACAAGTGAGATAAAGATTCTCTATTTACGTCCTCATGAGCAAAAACAGGAACACAAAACATGAGTAATTTTGAAGGTTTGAAAGGTAACACATGAGGAATTTACTTGGAGTGGCAGTTAAATACCACATGTAGGTATTTATGGTGAACAAATTTGGCATAATTTGGTTATTTGGGAGTTGGATTGCACGAGTAGAGCTCATACTCAGTACATGTGGAGGCTAGCAAAAGACTGGGAGCGACAAATCAAGAGAGCAATAATGGCCATAATCATGCATAACGACATAAACATCATTAATGAAAGCATAAGTGGTACCACAAGTTCAAAAACTAAATTATCATAAAGGATATTAGTGACTGGTTTGTAGTCATAAACATGGTGTGAGCATGCACCAAGTCAACCAAATAAAACATTCAAAGGAGAATACCACAAATTTATGCTCCAATATGACAAGAACAAATCATGCTTCTTTCAATGGCACATTAAACA